>WEIV01008628.1:1762-19988 GCA_013390005.1 Calyptomena viridis | reverse complement strand
GAGAGTATCACAATGTAGCTTATATATTGTTTGAGTTCCCACAATACTACTAGTCTAGTACAAAAATCTTTATATTTCTCACATTTGCAGTCCTAATTCTTAAGGCTTGAAATTGTGAACTCCATGGAATTTCACAGAAACAGTTCACCGTGATATGACACAGATCTGGTAAAAACTTGAAAGGTACCTGGATGCCTCAACTCTAGAGAGTTAGACTCACAGTCTATAAACATGACAAAGAAATATAAAACTCGCACAGAAAGGAAATGAATCACAGTAACTCTCAACCACCAGCCCACCTTCTTTTGCCTCTGTGTCCTCATTTGTTTATACTGTTCTCACAGAAAACCTTAGAGAGTCAGAAGTTTTACATGAAAAAATAAAGTAACACAGTCTCCAGGCTTGCCTGTTCAGGTTTGAAGGCCCTATGATCCCGTTGTATAAAATACATAACAGAAAAAATACGTATTTAAATATTTTATCAACTTCATCATCATTCTCACATTTAAATAAAACTAGCATTTTAACCCATATAAAATGCTAATAATCACTCCAATAATTGAAAGTACTTCTGACGTACATCGTCTAATATTTTTTTTATCATTTTTAAGACTTCGAAGACTCAATATTCCTTGGAAAATTTTTAATTTCCAAGAGACTACCTTCAGAAGAAAGTATTCAAAAGAACTGTCTATCAGTTTCAATATAACATTAAAAGTAAAGGAGCCAGAATGTTCTCAAAGTATAATTAAGTATGTATTATAAGGTAAGTTGCAATTTTTGTGTTGCCTTTTGGTTTTACATTTACCTATCTTTATTAAAGAACCTTAGAAGTTTTTTTCACATTCCCTAGGAAAAGGAACATCTTTCACAACTAAAAATGAGAAAATGGAGACCCAGATTTTCCACTGGTCTATCAAAATCATAAAGCATGTCAGTAGCAAAATGAAAAGAGAAAGTTCAAATTTAAGTACCCAGTTAATAATCTCTCTGTAGTAAGATATACTGCAGTGTGATGGACTGCAACACTGATGGACTGGGGCTCTGTGTATTGGAATTACAGTAGTGAATGTGAATAAGTCCTTCAAGGAGGTCTGATAGTTTGCTTGGCAGCCTGATGCTATCCCCAGTGAGGAACCTAAATCCATGGAGAATACTCTATTCTCCCTAATGCAAATGTACATCATATAAAAGAGGAATGGGACCAACTTTGATTATGAAATTATTCACTGCCTAAGTAAAGGGAAGAAATCGAAAAAGTGAAAGGAAAACAGCTTCTTCCCTCATCAGTAGGAGAGTCTAGCTTGCTATCAGAAAGTGTCCAGATGGTGAAGGGTGTAGAGGAGAAGCCATATGAGGAGCAGCTGATGTCACTTGTTTTTTTCAGCCTAGAGACTGAGGGGAGGCCTCATCACAGTCACAAGAGGAAGCAGAGGGGTAAACACTGATTGTCTCTGGTGATCAGTGACAGGACACAAGGGAATGCCATGAATCTGTGTCAGGGAAGGTTTAGGTTGGATATTAGAAAAAGGTTCTTCACACAGAGGGTGACTGGACACTGGACCAGGCTCCCCAGGGGAGTGGTCACAGCACCAAGCCTGACAGAGTTCAAGAAGCATTTGGACAACGCTCCCAGACACATAGTGTGATTGTTGGGGCTGTCCTGTGCAGGGCCAGAGGTTGGAATTCGGTGATCATTGTGGATCCCTTTCAGCATATTCTATGATTCTATGATCTGAAGGAACTAAATTCTACAACTCCATTTACCTACTTGTATACTGCAAGTGATGAGAAAGAAAGGCAAAAGTAAGACTTGGAAGATGGTGTCTTGGGGTGACTTTATATCCCATATTTGTCTTCCCTATGCCAGAAAAAAAAAATGAATCTTGTGCTTTTAAAACTGAGCCCCAAGAGTGAAGAGAAAAAAAAACTAGCTAGAGAAATCTTTTCAAAACAATTCTACTGTTTCAAGGTCAATTTTGCTCGGTTGCTGTGCAGTTTTGGTTTTGGTTTTTTTTTTCCCAGCGGCCTGGGCTGAAAGGGGGGAGGAAGACACTGGCCTTCTAGTTTTCCAGGGAGAGTGCTGCCTGTTTTCTTCAAAAGGAAGAGACTTGGACTTCTGCATTTTCCTGGACTTTTGATTTCTTCTTCTTCTCTCCTGGACTTGTTGGGAGATCAGAGTGTTGAGACCTCACTGGGAGGCCTTTTCCACTGGTCTGGCCTGGGGGGGCCCCCCACGATCGGCCTGGGACTCTGGAGGGGACTCTGAGTCATCCAGTCTTCTAGTGAGAGATTTCATCGTTTATTGTTTTATACACATATATATATATTTTGGTGTTTGGTGTTATTTTTTTTCTTGTGTGTTGATTAAATAAATAGTTCTTTTTTTCCCTTTCACTTTCCTTCGAGGAAATATTTCTTTCCTCGAACCTGGTGGGAGAGGGTGATTGCGGCCTGTTTTTATCAGAGAATATTTATCCCTCTGAATATATTTGTTCCAAATCAGGACAGATGGGATGAAACAAATCAAAATGGATCAAAACAAGCCCTGGGCTTTATCAGTTGCCTTATGATTGCCATGTTACTTAGAAAAGACACAAAGGGAAAATGGGCATTTAAAATCAAGCCATAGAATTTATCCTTATACAAAAAAGAGGAGATATTAGGGCATTCCAGGTAGCTTGTCAGCGAGGGGCAAGCCAATATAAATGGCAGCTTGGAATGGTCTGGTATTCCTGCATCAAATCATATAATTAAAATATCCTACAGAAGAATAACAAGTAAATTGCAAGAAAGCAAAGTCCTATGTCTAAGTTGGCAATTCATTGGCAATTTCCCTGGTTCAATTCTGCAATTTTTCATTCCTTATCTGATTGGAAGCACAATTATTTGACAGATTTAAAAAACTTTATTTTTAATCAGACAATGATATGTAACTACGCAGCAAAAATCAGTAACAGCATTTCCTACCTTTCCAGTAACATGGCCATCGACAAGAGCAAGAGCAAGACATGGCATCTGACAACTGCTGAACATGTATATGTTTCTTCTTTTGACATTTACATCAAAAAGACCTAAGAGTTAAATGTTAAAAAAAATGTTACAAGTATGACAATATATTAATTCATATTTGCATTTAATTACTATCAATAGTTTATAATTTTCAAGGAAAAAGAATTAATTATTTGTTTAATTCAACAGTTTGACCTCTATGATCAATAGATTCTTTCATTCCTTCAAGAAAGGGCATCTGGGGAGTACTGCCTATTTTGCAGGAGGGAACCCCTGACAGCTAATGATAAAGAACAAATTTCTTTTTATCAGCGTATATGTTTAAAAAAATCTATAAAAAGGAGTTGAGGACTCCAGCATAATGAACTGAGCTATAGCAATGAATTTAGATGATAAATAACAGATGATGTAGGGAACATAAATCTCTCAGGTAAGAAAAGAGAATTAATTTTGTCAATATCCATATTAGAATTTGTAAAGCAAACACTGCAGCATAGCTCAAGGCTTCTAAAATTTTAAATGTGGCCAATTTTCCAAACAATTACCTCTTATAGCTACAAAACACTGACGAAAGGTAAAGTAGTGCCATTCTTATTGTTCCCAACAACAACAGATGATTTTTTTAAGCAACTGTTCTACCAGTACTTTATGTTGCCTATTTGTAAGAATGCAGCTGTCTCTGGAGGACTCCTGTGGTGTCCTGATCCACTCTTTGGTGCATCCTAAAAGACTCATTCCTTCCAAAAAGATCCGTGTAAGGTCCCTGAGAAGATGTCAGGAAAACTGAGCAGCTCCATCAGTCCAGAGGTAAGAAAATATGTGTGCCTAATATGATATGTATTACACTTAAGTGCTAGTAACACAGTCAAATGAAAGCTGATAAAGGGGAGGAACTGGTAGACTGCCAGTCAATGACAAGACTGGATTAAAATAAATTTATATATATATGTGTACACACACAAACACACTTAAATATAGTCCTCATTAATGAACTATACCTAGAAATTTGAACTTGTTAGCTTACATGAGTCTAGTTGCAAAAGACAGCAACTGTCCAAGTTGCTACATGAGTTCTGTGTGAGCATTAAAATGCAGATGACAAGAAGTTTCTATTCAGTAAGGGAAAGCCAGTGACAAGACACAATACGAGAATTTTTGCATGCGTATGCTTTATATGCAAAATAGGCATGTAATTTCAGAATTCTTACAGCTATTAATACATGTATTAATAGATGTATTAGTATTTAAATAAGAAAAATATTACCTACTCCTATTTGTTATAGGAATCTCTTTATTTATATCTTTTATATCTTTTATGCATACATCCCCACAAAAAATACTTTACCATATTTGTTTTTCTTGTCGCCAAGAGCATCAACTCTGCTATCTGGGTTGAGACAAATGAAGCCACGAGTGAGTCTGTTGTAAAATTGAAGTGTATTGCCTGTCTGAAATTTCCACTTTTCAGCAGCCCACTGGTTTTGTAAACAACAGAAAAGACTTATGAGAACATGATACGCAGGAATTTATCTTACAAAGCATTCAACTGATCTGATTTCACTCAAAGCATAATTTGAATGGTTTAAACTAAAATAAAAAGGTACATTCTTACACTCTCTTCTCTCTTGAGTTCCAGCTCTTGTCCTGTGCAGATAAAAATAGTGTAATTAAAAGCTTCTTCACTCCATTTGACACAGTCACAGCAAGACAGAGTTCTCCTCCCCACCAATTTTCACTTACTTCCCGGAAACTCGCTTGTATCTGTCACAGCCAGTTCTCTAGCAATATTACCATCATCCTGTCCCTGGTCCAGCCACCTAAAAAGCAGAATCTTTTTCAGTAATAACCTTGATTGGCAGCTTCCACAGTAATGTATACATGGCACCTGGATACTGATACTTGCTGTTCCATGTATTAAAGTCTCAAGGCTGACAAACAGCAATACAAAAATCCAGCTTTAGTGAAAAGAGATTAACATTGCCTAATAATTATTTTGCTTTCTTGTTCTTGATGAAACATAAGTAGATGTTCTCCTGGACTGAGATACGAGGCCTTAACCCAACTATTACACATCATAATTTGTAATATGATTCAAATTATTCATCCCAGATCAATAACAAAATGTACAGTGGTCATGTTTGCTCTTCCTGTATGCAAGAAAGTTACAGCAGGATGCAAATTGTTCCATGCCCTGAAAACCCCTATATGAGGAGGCAAATCTAACACTGGCATCACTTTTGCCATGCCTGAACCATATTTTTACAATGCCATTGTACACATCTACTTACGTAAGTCTAACTCCGTTCGAGTCAACAGCATTCACACGCTCAGAGTAAGATAGCAAGCACAGCATCAGGCTCTAACAATAAATAGCACATACACTGTATTTTTCTGCCTGAAATGGATTTGAACTCTCCCTAAATTATGTATGAAGCTAGCATTATAGATCTCTTCATAGCAGTTCATCTCATCTAGAATAGAGAATCAAAATTAGGTCAGGCAAGGATGAGGTGCTGTATCTGATAGGCAGAAAGTCCTTACTCACACATAAATCAGTTTCAGTGTGCACATCGCTCACTCTGAGCTGTCTCAGGCAGTTATTTATTCACTGAAAGAAGTGAGACGAGGAAATAGAATTGGGGTGCCACTGGCAAGCTGCAGCTAGACTCTTACGTGACTGGACTTAGCCATTCCTAATATTTGCACCGATCTTTATTGATTAAAATTTTTCCACAAGGTGTTGAGAATTAATCAGGCATAGATAAAATTGGAAATGAGTTATAGAACAGAAGATTCAGAGCACCAGTATCTGCAGGGGGAAAGGCAGGGAAGTTAGGATTGCTTCAAATTATGTTGCAGCTCAGTGACAGGCTGCAATGAAAATGAGTAGAGATGTGGTTAGGTAGCTGCATTTGTGATTACTATTTCACAGGACCTTAAAGCCTGATTCTGAGCTCACTGAACCCCAAGTTCATCTCCATACTAACTTCAGTAAATCAGTAACAATTTGCTAGGGAGACCACCAACCCACAACTCACCCTTCTGAAAGGCTTGCATCGCATGACGTGGAAGAACGGATGGACCTGCTAGTGTCAGATATACGGTGGTGGATATGGGGAATATGTGAAAAAAACATACCTTAAATAGTTTAAAAGGTGCAAGAATGGAAAGTTCCCAGGCAGAACTTTTTAGTGCTTTTTTATTAGCTCAAATGCACCAGACATTTGGGGCAGCTACAAGTCAGAGAGTATTAGACCATTTCAGCTCACTTCTTACAAAACACATATTTCCCTTTACAGGATATTTCAGGAGAAAAACTTACAGTAGTTATAAATTTATTAAAAATCTTAGGGTAGTTACAAATTTATTAAAAATCTAACCCAAGTGAAACACACCAACCTGTGACAAAGAAAAGTATAATCCAAATCAGTTATAGGATCCTTGATAACAACTTTGTCCAGAAACCATCCATTTCCTTAGAATAAAGAAAGTTAAAAAAAAGTTTGTTCATGAGAGATTGATTGATGGATTTAATTATGTCAGACTTTGTATAACTTGCTGTATTCTACTGGCACTGCAAAATCTGCAGCTCCACTGACAGGTTGCTAGAGTCACTGCTCCCCTGATGGCTGGAGAGAAGACAGCATGTGCTCTAGGTGCTATAGAACTGCTTATGGGCCTACAAGCTGCCAAATCTCTCCATGACTACCTCCCTCCCCCCTTTAAAGTCATTGTATGAGACTTATTTGTCTTGCCAATAAAAATATCAACAAAATTAGACAGCAACCTATTATGGTTCAAAATAAGTTTAATAATAAATGCAAGAGTTTGAAAAATAGGGCTTGTGCAATTTAAGTTTCACCATTAATTAGAAGTCTAATGACAAAATAAAGTAGAAAACTCTTCAGGTGCATCTTTACAGTGCAACTGATAATGCTGATCAATCTAGAATTGTAATAGCCCATTTTATCCTTAATACAAGACACAACCAATGTCTTAACATGCAGACATTCCTCCTCTTCACAATTTTTCATAGGGATTAGTGAAAAATTACTAGCAGATTATGTCGTTAACCTATTGGTTGAGAGTATATTGAAAATGAATTCAAAATATTTGAAATTTGTGGTGATACAATATGGTAACTGTGTCACTTGAAGAGTTTTCTTAGAAACCTTTGTCTTTCACTTCTAAAATTTTATCACACATTTAGTTTTAGAAATACATATTGTATTTCAAATAACAGGTTAATAAATTTGCAGGCAGTATTCGGTGACTAGAGAGAGAGATTTCTGACCTGATCCAAGACCATTGTGTCCTACAACAATCTTGTACAAATGTCCAAGGTGCACAGCTTCAATAGCAAAGATGTCAGTCTGTAATCAATCAATAAAATTTCAGTAAAATCTAAAACGCAGAGCATTCCTCAGCTGTGAAATTCTGAAGACCCATAAACCCTTATAACATTTTTGTCAAGATCATTTGAAATATCAGCTAATGCTAAAGTAAGAACAAACCACAACAGTCAGATTTCCTGGAATAAGAAACACTTTGCTAATGGGAGTAGTTCCATTCAAATGAATGGGGGCTTGTAGAAAAGAGACCTGCTGAAAGCTCCATTAGCTAAACAATTACAAATTATTAAATCAAATTTTTAGAAGAATGAAAAACAAAAGTACACAGCTTACCTATTTAATAAATGAAAATTCTGACTTCCAAAAGCACTGGTATAACATGAGAAAGTATTTTGGGCTTAATTATGAAATTCATTAGAATGCAGTAATTATTTCTTTTCTAATTGCACATTTCTTGGAATAACCACACACCTGAGAGACAAAGATATAAAAAACACCCTGGTTTTCACTTACTTGTCCTTTTAAAAATTTCTTGGATTTCTGTGACCTGAGCAGCTGTCTTGATCCTGTATCTCCTCTTTCCCCATAGACAGAAATATAGACATCAGCCTCAGTTCCAGCATTCCACAGGTCTCCTGTTGTCACATGCACTTCATAGACAGCCACTGACAATAAAAGATGACAACTTTTCATATCACAAACACTGTTATAGTTACAATAACGACTAGCTGGGAATGTGGCTGTAGAGTCCAAATACATCTATGTCAAGGACAGGGTATAAAACCTTAAAAACCCTATGAAATAATATACAAACTTGTTTTGGTGTTACATTTATGGTTTTTACCCCAGGCTGTCACTTTGGGGAACACAAATAGAATTTAACTTTAGGTGCACAATACTATGTCTTTGTCCTGCTGCATATTTTGAGATCATCATAGAGCTGAAAAGTGATTAGCTTTGCCATAAGTGGTGAGATCAAAACTGTAAAATCATTGGGAGCCATTAGCATTTTGAATGCAGTGGTTAACCAAACAGGCAAAATTCTAGCACCATAATTTTAATTTTCCAGGACCTTGGAACTCAGAAAGCTGTATTGTTTTATTATTCTAGGAATTCATGTAATAAGATAGCATCATAGAATGGTTTGGCTTGGAAGGGACCTTTAAAGACCATCCAGTCCAACATCCCTACCATTAACACAGACATCTTCAATTATATCAGCTTGCTCAACCTGTCCAACCTGATGCCGAATGTCTCCAGGGATGAGGCAACTACCACCTCTCTACATTCCATGTGGAAATTCTTTAAAGGATATATATATTCAGGAGGAAAAAACTGGGTCTTAAAGTCAATAAATAATTTATTTAATAGAAATGGATAATGCAAATAAAATTAAATCTGAGTCAAAATCTAATGAAACTGAAGACATAAAAATATGCATCAATATAAAACTGTGGCCATTAAAATACAGATGTAGGAACTCCAAAAAACCTAGATTTTTAAGATAAAAACATATGATCATAATCTTCAGTATAAATATAGGAAAGGCAAAATTTATGCCAACGTACAATAACAATATTTTGTTAGACTAAGTGAAGTACAAAGAGAATGAAAGAGGGAGAGAAAAACCTCATTTTCTGCCAGACAAGCTCTTCTTCCAGGTGTGGGTGTCCTTGTGCTTCTTTGTCATGCAAGTAGAAAAGAGTTTCTGAACCATTGTGTCCAAACTAACATCACCATTATCATCATTCAATTGTCAATCTCCATTTGAAACATGCTATGAAGCTGGACTATAATTCTCTGAAGGACATTTCACTCTTCTGATGGCCAAACACCTTTTAATAAGCAGTGAAAATTTATTCACTATCAGTCCATTATCTGCAATTGTGCTAGGTGGCTGCACAGTGTTTACAATTTTTCCTTTGTCTTTATTTTCCTTATGATTATCTCTCATTTATTTACATGGCATTTTTTGTACATGTTACTATACAAACTGTCTTTGAAGAATTTGGCTTGAAAAATGGTAACAATCTGGCTAAAACAGGTTTCACAGATTATTTTGATGTACCTACACAGAACAGTAGTGATAGTTTGTTTCTGGCATGAGAGCTAACTTATTTTGAGATGAGAACCTCTAAGCTCCTCTTAAGTATTGTACTGTAGACATGCTATTAATAAATCCATCATAGAGGCTTAAAATGGCTAACTTAAAATTTCATGCAATGTTCACAATTTTTTTACACTTCTCTTTATCTCTCTTAAGCCTAAGGGATCATCCCAGCTTTATAATAAGTATTTATAATGCTTACAGGTTTTATCCTAGGAAATTGTGGTTCTCTTAATGGAATGAAGCTGTGCCAAGGGAATTTCAGACTGAACATTAGGACAAAGGTTCTTCACTGGAGTGTGATTGGGCACTGGAATAGACTCCCCAGGAAAGTGGTCATAGCGCCAAGCCTGACAGAATTCAAGGAGTGTCTGGATGTTTTAGTCATATGGTTTAGCCTTAGGTAGTACTGCAAGGAGCAGGGAGTTGCACTAGATGATCTTTATAAGTCTTGAGATATTCTATGATTCTATGATTCTTTCCTTTAGGTATTGTATGGAAAAGTGTGCAGAACAGAGATTAGGAGAATAAACTCTGATTTTACATCTGATTTTCTCTATAGTTATAGAATGTTATGTTTGTAAACATATCATTCTGAAATTGGAAAGTGTGAATTATTTAAAAAATTTGTTTCTTTCACCCATGCCTATGAATTACAAAAGATAGAACAAGGAGGTAAAACAATTTTTTTTTCAGGTCAGCTATTGCTATTTGGGTAAAAGCCAGATACATTTAAGACACAGAAGCTTCTGACAATCTTTAGTTAGCAGCATAATCAGGTATTTTTCCCAGAGTATGCCTGTTTCAATATTCAAAATAGTTTTCATTTAGCAACTGTTAATTCATACAGCATTTTACCCATATAATTTCACATGTCACCACCTGATCTATTTACTTCTACCTGGACTTCAGCAAAGCTTTGACACCATCTCCCATAGCAAACTCCTGGAAAAGCTGGCAGCTCACAGCTTGGACAGGTGCACCCTTCACTGGGTTAAGAACTGGCTGGATGGCCGGGCCCAGAGAGTGGTGGTGAATGGTGCCACATCCAGTTGGCAGCCGGTCACCAGTGGTGTCCCCCGGGGATCAGTGTTGGGCCCAGTCCTGTTTAATATCTGTATTGATGATCTGGGCGAGGGGATCAAGTCCACCATTAGTAAGTCTGCAGATGACATCAAGTTGGAAGCAAGTGTCAATCTGTTAGAGGGTAGGAGGGCTCTGCAGGGGGACCTTGATAGGCTGGATAGATGGGCAGAATCCAATAGCATGGGATTTAACAAATCTAAGTGCTGGGTTCTACACTTTGGCCACAACAACCCCACAGCACTGTAGGCTGGGGACAGAGTGGTTGGAGTGCAGCTGAGGGAGCTGGGGTTGTTTAGCCTGGAGAAGAGGAGACTCAGGAGAGACCTCATCGCTCTCCACAACTGTCTGAAAGGAGGGTGTAGCCAGGTGGGGGTNTGTTTAAAAAAAGACTGGAAGTGGCATTTAGTGCCATGGTTTAGTTGATGAGATGGTTTTAGGTAATAGGTTGGACTTGATGATCTCCAAGGTCTTTTCCAACATAGTTAATTCTGTAATTCTGTGATACTTGCCCAAATTTTTATTAGCAGCATCCACATGAACAGACACCCCGTGAACAGATCACAGCAGAGGCAGAAAACCAATTTCTCTAGACCAACAATTCCATGTCTAGGATCACAACAATCCTCTCTATTGCTACAACTTCCTCCTTCAATAACTACCTACTTTCCAGTTTCTGCAAAAAGAAAAGCAAAAGTCCACCAGCTACCAACACTGTGTAACCCTGATTTATTCCCAGCATATAATTTAAGATTGTGTCATAAACCATAAGCAGAAGGGGACAAAAGCAGGATGGTAGAGGATAAAAAGTCAAACGAATGGTGCTCAGTCCTCCAGCATTAGAGCAACAAAGTATCCATGTAATACTTCTTAACAGTTTCATTCCCCTGTCTTTCCTTTGAATAAAAAAGAATCTTAAATCAGCAAGTGTTTCAGCTTCTTTTTATTCAGAAATTGGTTTTAAAGTGTCTCTCATCATCTCTCTTTCACACTGAATCCAGACCCTTGACTGTCTTCTCTGAAGTTTGAAGTTATGTTCTATTTTCACTAACTCATGCAGAAATATAACATCGGCAAAAAGTCACAGAGGCTGTCTTTCAATTATGAAGTCAGAGATGAAACTGCCTTTCCCAAAGCCTTCAGCATGACTCCTCTTACTCTGATACTGGTAGAAATGCAGAGTTCTTTTCTGCCTCCCTTGTGTGAGGGAGAAATTGTTAACTACAAAATGCAGATTGAGAGGATGATTGTAAGTGTGCCTTTGAGCTTTTCATGCACAAAGTTTACTAGATAATAAAAATCTTTCATGGTATCTTTATCTCAGAAACAAGCTAGCTCAGAAAGATCCTGAAAATTAGGTTGTTGTTGAGGTCTGCATTTCAGAATATTCAAACAAGAGAACATTTGGGGAAGAACAAATACTGCAAATAGGGAAATTGAGCATATTCAATATAACATGTTAATTATAATTAATTAATGTTTATTTAAAAGGGTGGGGTGAGAGGTGCTTGACTCTAATACCAATATGCTTATATGTCCCCCTACAATAATGATACTGAAATCTCCTGACCAAAGAGACCAAACCTGTGAGGAAGCAGGCTGACTGCCTCTTGGGCTTTTCAGGCCCTCAAGGGTATGAAAATTATGATCATTCAAGATCAAAAATCATTGTTGTTAATGTGGGCAAGCCTCTCTGTACAGCATTTTATGAGCCATATACAGATGATAAGTACATCACTGGAGGAAATCTCTCCTGCTATTCTTTTTCTCTTAAAACATAATGAGGCACAAACCTGTGTTTTCTGCTCTTATTGTCAGTTCTTAATCTCAGAGCTCAGTTATCACACAGAGAGGCATACATACAACTCCAGCTCTTTATTACAAGAGTAACTGTCCCATGGTAAGTTTCTCCATATTCTTGGGCCGTTTTCTGGACTTCTGCCCCCCAATTTTATTTATATCCTCTTCCTCTAGCTGCACCCACAGCAGCTGTTACCACTGAAATACTTGTTACAATTTCAGTTTTCCAAGATCAGCACAAAGGACCATAAGCATACCACCAAGCATTGGTATAACATATTGCTGTAATATTAAACATTCTGGAAAAGCGGTTTTGTAGTTTTTAGAGAACTTAGAATGGAAGTTTCTCTCATCCCATTAATTTTGTTCTCTACAGCTGATATGATTTTTGGGAGGAAGAGAAGGGGGTATGTCCCAGGTGGATCTTACTCTAGTGAAAGTCCTAGCACAAGTAATACCAGTGGTGTTATGGCTCTTCTCCCTCTAATATCACATCCTATAGGATGGGAATCTGTCACAGCATTTTTGCTCATTACCAATATCTCTCTTAAGAGACACAGACCATGCTATGCCCTTTTATTTTCTTAGACCAGAAAAGGACAATGCCATTTGGAGAGAAGGGAAGAACAAACACAGATTTTCCATCCACCTTCCCATTGCTCAAGCAGAGAGATCCTATGGCAACAACATCTACCATGGGTAACAGGGATTGGTTCCTGTTAGCAAAACATTAAAACTGTCTAACAGCAGCAACACCCAATAATTTTTGTATTGTTAGGCACTACTCACCTTTAGAGTTACAATACAATCTTCATTTGAGTAATGGAGATTTTAACACTTACAGCCTTCCAAAATATTGTTAAAGTTTTATTTCACATCCAGAAATTAAAAGTATTCTGGAAGCCAGTTTTAGCCCCTTACCAGAAAGAAACGAAACAAGCAGCTGCAATAGTCACACTGGAGGTATAATCCTCAGTTATTGAAAACAGACAGTTATTGAAATCTGACTCATATATGCTGGCTTCATGGTAGTTACAAATATGTGAAGTGTCTTTACTATTGCCCTTATTTTAAACCAAACACACATCCTGAAAATCTTACCAAAGCAGGAGTCCTCTTGAAGAATCTGTGAAATTCAAAACATTAAAGACTCTCTCGTCTCCTTTCCAGTGCTTCTTAATTTTTCACCTGAGTATGCCCAGTGACCACAGCAAGGCAACACAGAAAAAGTGTTGTAGCTACCAAAAGGTAATAGAGGGCCTGATGAAAAACAATGAACTTGCCTCTATCAACACCAGTCTGTGGTCTGACATAGCTGATGTGATACTGTGCTTACCTGGAAGAACAGGCTGACCCTGCTGCAAAACAGGAAGCTCCACAGGTATTTCCCCATCAGCCTGGTCCTGAGACAGCCATCGATGTGCAGGGAAAGAAAAGTGCTCCCCCGAGAAAAGGTTCAGCAACTGCACCTAAGTAGCACCAAAAATTCCAATTTAAATTGACGATCTCAGACCAGATGGAATAGAACACGAAATGAGTGGGATGCTGTTGATATCATGCACAGAGCTCTGTGCATGATTACAAAACCATGGGTTTGGAGCATATCTACTCTCTGGATACAACTGCTCCAATCTGACTTTTTACTCAGTCAGATTTGAACGCACAGGGCAGAGCAACTCAAACGCAACTAAGAAACAGGGTTTGTCAGCTCAGGTGCAGTCCCACAAAATACAGCTCTTGTTCCAGCTGGTACATCCACATGGGCTGGCACTAGGTGGCATGGCTTACCAAAGACGGAACTTCTCAAAGCTTGGCAATGCTTGCAGCTCTACTCCTTGTTTTCTTATCAGAACAGAAATTAAAGGAACAGGTTTTGATTCTCCAACATTGGTTGTGACATAAATAAAACCAATTGAGGCCTTCACATTGCCCTACACATTTTTCATCCAACTTCTAGCATGTAGCAGCAAAAGGACCATGTGTACGCCAGCCAAAGGAAGGAAGGAGGTTATTTTGTACTTCAAAGTATTCCTTAGTAAGCACTTCAGAGGCTGTTGTATATTATAATAGTCCTTGATTATGCTAATTTATACCCTTATCTACACTAGATTTTGGACCAGCAGAGAGAAGGAAAGACACTCCTACTTGTATTTTCACACTGTGCTTTGGAGAATCTAATCTCCTTAATTCGAATATTGAAGAAACTCAGAATTCCTGAAAACATTTTTATCTCTTTTGCTGCTTGAGTACTAAACTGTAAAGACAGAGATTCATCATTTCTAAAAAACCAGGCACATCTTAGCCTGTCAACATGTACTGATGAAACTTGAAAAGAGAGTTTAGATTAGCAAAGCAGCCCCTTTGTGGACATTTTCTGGCCTACTATTATCTTGGTACAGAAACCATGAGACACCGGGCTTTATAATCAGGCAACTCTCACATGAATTGAAAGAACTACAAACCCTAAAATTCTGTCATGAAACATCTTATAGTGATCTATCAGTGACATGATATTTCAAAGTAGACATCCATTGGCTGTGACATTGAACTCACAGCCTAAACTTCAGTTAACACTGTCCAGACCTTAGTCTTCTTTCTGAGATGCAGTCCCAGATAAAAACAAGCATCAAATAGCCACAGAGTTTGAACATCTATCAATGAATACTTGACTTCAGTGGACACTATGCTTTAGATAGATATAGATAAACCTCTAAATATAATTTTACCACTGAGTTTACCAACAGTTTCTAAAGCTCTTCATAAACTGCTGTCTCTTAACTGAAAGATAAGAAACTCTGGCACAAAAATGGAACTGTTTCGGGCATGCATAGCATATAATTAGTACACATAGTACATAATGGATGTTAAGGATAAAGGGCAGATTCTTTATTTCCAGTCCAGAAACCTATATACTATGCTTCACAATTGAAGCTTGAAACAGAACTAGCTGATTCTCTTTGGTATATTATATTTGCTTTACCTGCATCAGGATATTTTTTACATAAGGAGGGAAGAGAACCAGTTATTGTCTTTTTTCGCTCAGAGACACAGAACTAGAAATGTCTGCAATGTAGTTCTGGTGCTGTGCATAAGGACCGAGCATCAACCACAGATTTAAGGAGGACTTGGCTAAACTGGATTCAATGACTTTCTGGCTTTCAACAAAGTCTAGACACTCTGTAGCATAGAAAGACTGTAAAAAGATCAGATTATAGCAGCCAACTTAAGAAGTCTTCCTTGCTGGCCAGCCACACATTTTTAAAGAATCATAATGTCACTAAATTGTAAACAACCAACCAAGACATACAATCATAAAATGCCTTTAATTCCACGCAAAAACACTCCTTCATAAATAATGCCTTAAATGAAAGTGTTGGCATTTGATGATGCTAATATACCTATCCCAGGGATTTTTTCCTTTTTCATATTTTGACTCCACTCTCGTAGTGACCGCTTTTGGAAAGACAAAATTCTTTCTCACTGTTTTTACCTCTTCACAGTGCCAGGCAGGGGAGTTTCCTGCATTCGTATGTCCTATGCGTATTTTGTAGAGATGTCCTATGTTTCTAGTATTAACCTGTAAAAGAAACACAACTGATGAAACACAAAACATTTGTCAAAAAGAAGAGATATGCAACAGAAATTCATTTAGTAACCATAAGGTGAGACTTTTGTTTAGAGGAGTTAAGTATTCTGATATACAAACAAGTGTTTCCAAATTATTTTTCCTTTGAAAAATAGTTAGAACTTGGGTCTTCTAAAGAACAACCCTCAAAAGTACCTATTGGCCTGCCAAGCCCATTTAAACAGATTTAGGATGCTGCTACAGCAGTTCCCCACTGAATATTGGCCTCAGTGGGAGATGAATACACTCTGTATGTACAACTAAAAAGTGAAGGTGTCTTGACCCTTGATCTGTCTCAGTTTAGCATCTATACGACTGACCTGCTACAAAATTATTTTTGCCTCCCACATACTTCTGAGTTTCTCCCTACTCCTCCAGGAGTGTATGCCTCACAATTTGGAAGCAATTGTGTTCAGTTTTGGTGCTTCTTTTTACAAACAATTTCAATTAAATCAACTTTAAAAGCTGTATTTGAAAGATTAGCTTTTGGGCAGGCTGGATGAGTGTGTCCAGTACAGATACCAGGGTGCTGAGGGAATAACTTTGTGTGAAGGTTATAAACAAATCATATGAACTTTAGTGTAGAAATAGAAAGCTTATCTTCAAGGAACTAGAAGCACACCATGAGTGTCTTCTCCTTGTATTATTTATTTTGTTATAACATAGGCTTGATTTTCTGTCCTTCCATTGCTTTCTGTAGAACATTTTTGTAAAACATTTTAATGTTTTCATTGACAGTGTGTAGATGGTTGTGAACTGAGTTCCCTGTACCATGAACTTCCCTGAACTCAGTGTTATAAACAATAAAGAGACAGAGCAGTGAGGACAGATCATGGTTCACTGAGATTTAGCATACAGTGCACTAAGAGACTTTTCTCTTTCCGTACATTTCAGAGTAGACTCTCCTTAACTGTGCTCAGTGCTATGGATACTAACATAAGAGGGGATTCCTAGACCCCAAACAGTGGGACTCCCTCCATATTTTGCATTTAAAAGTCATTGGAGGTGAAATTAATTGCAAGCAAATGGCAACAGGAAACAGCCAACACCATCTATTGTGAAGAGGGTATCTTTATCTGTTAGGGACCTGGTTACTTGTTTTATCTACTTCTTTCAATCTGGGATTTTTTGATATCCCAGATGGAGAATGACATACCGTTTCAGAGGTGCTCCTTTTGAGAACCCCCATCAGGTTGAAAAGGGCAAAGAACTGCTTTTCCTGTATCTGAAACTTCTATGAGGCTATTGTGGAAAAGGCGAGTTCTTCATCAATGCTGTCATTAAACACCTTTTCTCAGAAAGGGGACTTTCTATGTTGGATGTTAATAATGGAAACACCTGCTTGTCAAATGGCACTGTAGCACACACCTGTTAGAGACAATCCCTGACAATTCCATATTTACACTCAAACTATGCAGACTGTGATAACTGACCTATTTGAGCTTGCTTAAATCACCATGCTGCAAGACCGATGAGGGAAGAATTTGTTTGTGGAACTGGGAGCAGAAGCAACTGCAGGTAGACAGATTTATTATGGGTATAAAATTTGGCACTATTTCAATAAAGCAGCAGATATTTAACAAAGTTCTTCACTTATTTAATTTTTAATATTGTAACCCTGTTTCAAATTTGCAAACTAAATCCATAAAATATAATCTGTTGTCCTATATTTCTTGGTATTTTCTTGGGCACTGTGTAAATTAAACAGTAGTTTTTCTTAAACAGAAAATAAATATGTTGAAACAAATCAGCTTTGGATGAGTGAGAAAGGATACTAAATTTAGCTCTGCATTTAAGTCTTGTTTCTCATGTCTAGATATGGATACCATTAAAAAAATGTCTTTTCATCACATAAATTTTGAAATGTCATGCAATCTGACAGAATGCAAGAGTGCAACACAATGAATATATGTTACTTACTGTGAAGATGTCTTCATTGCCTCTCTGAAATAATTTTCCCTTCTCTCCATCAAGAAAAATAGGACCGGAACTGCCATAATCCCCATACAATGTAATATAAACCCTTGAGCTTGTTCCTGCAGATGGCATATCACTGGTAAGGACTGACACATTCCATTTCCTAGCTATGAAAAGATAAAAAGACTCACTGAATTACTTAAACTCAAGATTCTTAAACAAAATGCATTTCAGTAATCAAAATTCTAAATAATATCATCCCAATGAATACACAAATGTGTGTTCCACAAAATTACAGCAGGCCAATATTGTTTGCTGTGTTGAGCATGT
>WEIV01008626.1:570093-582849 GCA_013390005.1 Calyptomena viridis | reverse complement strand
CAGTGTTTACTGTAACTCCTGGAGTCAAAACTTCCCCAAAGGACACTGAGGGAGAAAGGATGAGAGGGGGATATGGAGTAGAAAGGGAAGTGAATATGTAACAGCCAATACACTTCAGGAAACTCCAGTGAGTGATATATAACTTTGCTATTTTAGATTGTTTTCATACACGAATACTCACTGCAACTTCCTTCAAAAGCAGAAGTTTCCTCTCCAGCCAGTTACCTGGATATGGTTTTTTTTGTAAGCTGTGACTTCAAGCTCATTAGTTATGGTGTTAGGGTGTGGGTTGGACTTGATGATCTCAGAGGTCCCTTCCAACCCAGTTATTCTGTGAATCTGTGAATCTGTGAAAGAGATTTTGGTACATATGACATTCTTTAAAGATGTCCTTGTGGCTCTATAATGTTTGATCATAAATAGTTCCAGGCATTCCCTTTGCAAATCCCAGGGACAGAGTCATTACTTGGCAAGACTGTGGATACAGTGAGTGAAGAACATTCTAATCATGGAGCATATTTCTCATAATGTATCTTTACTAAATTGACTAGTGAGGTATGTTATCTCTGCATGGATATTGCTGGGACCTTGTGCCTTTTGTTTTCAGCAGTCTTGGAATTTCTCTTAAAAATTTGGGGACCAGGAAGAAACAGAGATGCTCTTCCTTCCTTTTCCCTTGCATCTAGTGTTACAGATGGCTGGCAGCCAAGATGTTGTGGTCCTAAATACATGAGATTTAGGGAAGGAAAAAAGCAAATTAATTCCTGAGTTAATCTAATCTCAGAAAGCACTTTGGCAGGAAACTTAAAATGGATTTGCAAAGACAATTTTTTTTCAAAGACGTTTTATAGGAAGAACCAGCTTTCATGCAGAATGGAAGACATGGTTAAAGGTAAGTGTAGCAGCCAAAAAGTCACAAAAGAATTAAACTGTGATTCTACAAAAATAATTAACACCAAATTAAATTCCTATAATGGAATAAGGTACCTCATTACTGAGAACAACTTGTCCAATGCCCTAAGGAATTTAAAGACAATTAGCTGTGAGCAGGTGAAAGACTGGAGGATAACTTCTTGAGCAAGGTAATAGACAGCCCTACTAGAGGAGATGTCATACTGGATCTGATGGTCACCAACATAAATGAGTTAATTGGGGAGGACAAGATTGGAGGTAGCCTGGGCTGTGGTAATCATGTATCAGTGGAATTTGCAGTCTTGAGGGATATGGGTCAGGTAAGGAGTAAATTTAGGCCCCTGAACTTCTGGAAAGAAAACTTCCAGCTCAACATGGAGGTAGAGAAACTGCCCTCAGGGACAAGTGAGCATGACAGAGCTGGCAGATCTTTAAGGAAGTCTTCTACAGAGTGCAAAAACTAGCAATCCCCAGGAGCAAGAAGTCAGGCAAGGGAGGTATGGCTGAGTAGGGACCTTATGGTCAAACTAAAGGGAAAGAAGGGAAAGAAACAAATGTACAGGCAATGGAAATGAGGACAGGTAACCTGGGAAGAGTATAGAGATTAAGTTCAGTTGTACTGGACTGCAGTTGTACTTGACAGGGATGGGGTGAGGCAGGGCAATATGGGACTGAACTGGCAAGGGATGTAAAGAATAACAGGAAGGGCTTTCACAGGTATGTGAACAAGTAAAGGAAGGTCAAAGAAGGTGTAACCACTCAATAAAAAATGCTGGAAAACTGGTAATGGACAAGGAGAAGGCTGAAGTACTCAACAACCTATTATTCTCAGGTTTCAATGCCAACCACTTCCAGGAAAGGCTGAGAGAACTGGGATTGCTCAGCCTGGAGAAGAGAAGGCTTCAGGGTGATCTAACTGCAGCCTTCCAGTACCTGAAGGGAGCCTACAAAAAAGATGGAANCTAGTAAGTAAATATACCTTTCCACAACTGAGAAGAAGCAGTACCAGAGGGCCAACTCTACACTGCATTAGCGTGGTGTATAAGTGGGCCAACTCTAACTGAGCAAATCTTGTCCACCAAACCAGCTACAAAATGTTTCAGGCATTTGTCAAAGCGGCACTATGCTGTTAAAGATAATTTTGGGGAGGGACAGTCTTGAATTCATACTCTAACCACACTCAGTTAAGAATGTTCACAGGAACTAGTGTGTGCCTAACTTCTAGAGGGGGAGGAAAAGTGTATGCCAGCCTTTTGAACACTGATTGAGCACTGTGCACAGCAGGACACAAGTGGTGTGCAAACAAAAGATCAGGGAGTAGCTGATGGCATTCAAGGCAAAAAGCTCCATTTCATTATATTCCCAGTTTCAGGTAATTGAAGTATATTGGGAATATCTGATCTGTCATGAATGATCCAACACAAGAAAGTAACTCACACTATTCCATGACAATATTTAACATGCTCAAGAAATAAATCTAACACTCGATACAGCAGTTCTGAAGTCAGCCAGGTCCTGTTCAATGAGATGTAGTAGGCAGGAGGTGAGACAATGACAATTTACAGGTGCTGCGCATGCCTGTGACAAAAAAGCTCTCAATATGCTGCATGACAACCTGATTACTTGGAGGCTGAATTATTTTTGTTTGTTTGAAGTCCAGCAGCACTGTTAGAGCACTGTGTACTATATACATGGCCTGTGTGTGCAGCTGAGGTTCTTACCTCCCATACCCTGAAATCAAGATAAAAGAACTCTGAAGTCACCCAAGAGGTTCATGACAAAAACTTTCAAGGGCATCAGTGAACCATTTCCCTGCAAATGGCAGGTGCTGCAGAGAAACATGGCAGGGTTGGGCAGAGTCAATGACCAAACTACAGAGCCCTCCACAGGAGTGCAGTGAGCTTCTGAAACAGAAAATAAGATGAAATGGGTCCTCCCTACTGGAAATGATCCCACAAGTGGGTCCTCCCTGCTGGAAAATGACCATATATCTTCTGACATTGAGGCCAACCTTTCAGACACTCTTTTTATCTCTTTTTATAGGATAAGGTACATTTGAGTGATAGATGAGTTTGTCATCAGGCATAGACATCAGTCTATATTAGTACAAAGGATAAAAATAAAAACCTCAATCATTGTTTGATTTACACTATAGCTTTCTTTACAGAATTTATTAGGCAGTATCTAAGAAATAGACATTATTATATAAAAAAATCTTATTTCAAAAGTGTTTTTCCCTGCAGTATCATATTCATTAATGTTTCAGATTCTTTTATTGTTCTTTTGACTTCTTTATACTTCTTCCAAACCTTTCATGTAGTCCCTGTGGGTTTTATACAGGTGCATACATTTATCCAATGATTTAGGATGGAAATGAAAAGATTTCTTAATAAAAGTGAACTGAAGCTCTGGAATAATCACCCCGAATAAATGGGAAATATAACTGAATAACTACATTTAAGTTGAAAATTGAGCAGTTTATAGAGATAGCCAATGTGGTTGCTTACAGTAATCTAAGGGAACTGATCTCAAGTGCCTGAGAAGCCCTTTCAGTTTCATGTTCTTCTAAGTGTATAAAATAGAATTTTAATCTAGATGCTGGGAAAGAATAAAGATTTTACAAGGTGTCTTTTTCATGTTATCTCATCCTCCAGAACACACTGTAGTTATTTAGAAATATGTAACCACCAGCTGCCTTTTCTCACAGCTTTTTTCCCCCTCAAAGTGAGCTGATAAGCAGCAAACAAGGAACAAGCACAGCACTACAGGCATTTGTATGTAACTATTTCTCTTCAAAAGCAGTACAGCAGGGATATGCAAAAACCATGAAAAGCCAATTAATAGGATTTCTTTTGAACTTTTGGACTTCTTTCTCACTTGCTTTGTACTTTCACATTGCGGAAAGAGAAGAGAAATGTATAATTGAAGATCTTCCCAGCGACACATTGGTAGTTGGTAGGTACCTGTCAATGCTCTATGATGATCTAACCTGTGCAATAATAGAGACAACTTATAGTGAAACAAGGAAGTCTGAGATTGATGAATATGGTAAAATATTAGTGCTAAGAAAAGGGCACACTGAAAATAACTCCCTGCAGCAGGGAGTAAGAATAAAGTCCTCACACATTGTGTGTATCCGTCACACAAATAAATGCAGGTTTTCAGAGTGCTGACTAAACAAAGAAAAAAAATGTCTTTTAATTCTAAAGCTGTGGAACTCCTGATGTACTCATTCATACCAGAATTTCTGTAATTATGGTTTTCCCCATATGAATGGGAGAGTTACTTTTTTGATTAATGCTGGTTTGTAAAGAAACAATTCAAGTGTACTAAAGTTTCATTTCACCTGGCATGTCACAGGAACATTAAATTAATCTACAAGACTGTAATTGTAAGATTTCAAGGGAATAGTAAAAAGTAATACAGATAAATCTTTTTCTTTAATAAATAATGTTATAAATATGAAAGACAATCCAAAAAATGTAATTTGAGTACAGCACATTATGCTTTGGGGGGTCTCATCATGTCTTCTGGAAGCTAATCTTGCCAGGGCATTAGGAATAACCAGAAAGTATTTCTTGATAATTAAACAATTTTTGTAGTAGTCTAGAACATTTTCTGGTGTAGTAAAAATTTATTGCATTTCACACTGTTATAAAGAGACCTTAAGCAATTTTAATCAAAAACATGTGAAACACATATATCATTCTATTGTTAATCATTTATCTTTATATTTTTCCTGAAAGAGCAATGAAAGGGTTTAATGTTAACCTATGTTTCATTTAACAGATTTATCTATTTTTTTTCAGGGAATTACAAAATACAACTCTGGGATATACAAAAACATGAATTTCTTGAATCTGCTCCTGGTTTAGGAATGTTTGTGATGGTCTCAGCTCCTTCTGGTGAGGTAAAGATGCCTTATGAATGTTTCTGTAGGATTTATGAGTTGACTTCTGGCACTGGCAAAGCAGCACTATCAAAAATAAAAGACACTTCTGGGGAAAAAGTAAATCCACAATTTATTTCTGTGCCTTCTTATTTTTCTTCTTAATTTTTTCATACTTCAGAGAGCATTGGATTTTGTACACTGCAAATTCTATAACATTTCAATGTTCACTATGAGCTATGTTCAATGTTCAATGTTCACTGCGATTAAACTAAAAATAGTTTAATTTTCTCTAAATCTACCCTGGAATTCAGATAAATTTAATGATATCAGGAGGTTAATTGATTCCTTTTTGCATCCAATTCACAGTATTGGTTTTGATTGTTTTCTTGGTATTTATAATTTACAAACTCAACATATATAAAATTTAAATTGCAGGTACTATTGTCAAAACTCTATGGGCCAGAATCAACATTTTTTTTTACATCCTACCTCTCTGGGGAGCATATTATCTGTTTCCAGTCAAACTCCACAAGATTTGTGGCAATTGCAGGAAGTAAACTGGTAGGTGTATTTCTTAAATATTCTTTGTTGTATCAGTATAAATTGTTTACAAACTGCAGAGATTACAAACTAGATTAGAAATTGGTCTAACTTCTAGCAGAGAATCCAACATTTCCTAGTGCTTAAAGAAGACAAACTCAGAATTATGCAGATGAAGAGATAAAAAGACTCTATTCTATTTCAGAAGTCAGCATTCAAGAGGCAAGACTAATAACAATAGAGAAATTTAATGTTTTTACTGTGCTTTGAATGTGATTCTTATCAATAAGACCAACTAAATTGTTTCAAAAAGACTGATATATAAGGTAGACTAACAAAAACACTTGCCATAAAGATCTTCCATGTCTTCACTAACTTAGATTGAATTCCTAATGAAAATTTAACATTTTAATTTTTGTTTGGTCATAGTTAACTAAACACCATGAATGTGATTCTGAGTATATGCAGGTGATTTTTACCTGGTGCAGAGGGAGCTCTATTAATATAATTTTACATGATTCATACACCATGTAGAGTTCTGGCCATCCTATTTAAAAAAAATGAACAGATGCAGGGAAGGAGAACATTAATATCACAAATATTAACTAAGGTGGTTTGTTTAGCTTGAGAACACAGAAATAAAAGAGGAAAATTTTGCTCCTTATAATCATATCTTCAGGAATAAAGAACACAAAAGAAAAACATTCTTTAGCTCAGTTAAATCTGTAAGTGTTCTTCTGCAAGAACCAGAAGGTTAACTGAATTCCTTCAAACCAGAATAAGTAAATTAATGGATGATAAGGTTGTGAGATGGGTTTCTAGCTCTACAGTCAGCTAATTCCACCACAGCCAGGAGATATATCCTTCATTTGTGGCTGATGTCTGAGTTAAACTAAACTTCTACCACAGTAATATCAAGTCCTAGGTTTTGGAAGACTATTTGTTTGGCTAAAACCTTTATAATTTCTCTTCAGTACAAACTGGTTTCTAGGAGAACTTCTCCTGTTAGTTCTAGTAAAAGTTTTCATCCATGACGAATTAATTTGCATAATATTGCAAGTTCTGTTCTTCCCTCTTCTTTCTAGGGTCCTATTGCTTGTCTTGTTTGAGGCATTTTTGCTATAGATCATACAACACCTTGCAGGATATTGGGAGATATTTCACACTGGATAAATAGTGTGGAGAAAGTAAAAGATACCTTATGGATGGTTCTCCTTTAATATCCATGTTAAACTGCAAGTAGTGGTTCAGCTGGTCTCCATCCAGTCCTACAGTTCCAACAGTTATGTGAGAAAATATTGCTTCCTGCAATATTATTGAAGAATGTCATTTCTGCAATATTAAGATGGAATGTGAAATATAATTAAATATATATATGNTAAATATATATATGTGACATACATATATATAAAAATATATTTTTTTTAACTACTTCGAACAAAGAAAAGATTTTCATGGTGGTTGAATCAATACATGCATAAAATAATGCCCTAACATTAGTGAAGACTGTAAATTTGTACAACTAATTTCAAAATAGAATTAAGAAACACTTTAAATATTCCACCTGATTCTAATACTAGGAAGGAATTTCCTAAGCAATTAAAACAATTTTCCTTTAATGAGCTTAAGGGGAAATTATCCATTGTGTCATTCTTTTTCTGAGGAATTTTGAAAAAGCAGAAGACACAGTAATGAGAATATTTCCTCTGTTTGCAGCGGCTCCATTTGGACATTAGAGTTGGAGAACATTTTTTGGATGAATCTGCTGTTCAAGCCAAAGATAAAGTGAATGAAGTTAGTATCAGACTAGAACACCTAATTGAGCAAATGCATCATGTATCCAAGGAACAAGACTATGAAAGAGTATGTATGTTCCCTAATGAAAATGTTAAAAAATATTGTACATAGGCTTATAGATTTTTAAGTTATTACGAGGTTTATTATTCAATTGCAGTGGGTTTTTTAACTAATGCATAAAAATCCATTGGTATTTGATCAAAGTAATCTCCAGTACCTTGCAAACCAGCAACCCCCACACTGATTAATCATAGTGAACTCATGCATATAGCAACAGGTGTTATTTTATAGCAGGATTTTCCAAAGTTTTCTTGGTCAGAATCAGCCACAGCAGGAGGGCAGGTGGCAGGTACAGTTGTGGGTGGTGTTGCCAGCTGTTGTGTCCATGCTGGTCTATGTGCACAAACTTTATTGGAGTGGGGAAGGAAATGANAGTCCTAGGTTTTGGAAGACTATTTGTTTGGCTAAAACCTTTATAATTTCTCTTCAGTACAAACTGGTTTCTAGGAGAACTTCTCCTGTTAGTTCTAGTAAAAGTTTTCATCCATGACGAATTAATTTGCATAATATTGCAAGTTCTGTTCTTCCCTCTTCTTTCTAGGGTCCTATTGCTTGTCTTGTTTGAGGCATTTTTGCTATAGATCATACAACACCTTGCAGGATATTGGGAGATATTTCATACTGGATAAATAGTGTGGAGAAAGTAAAAGATACCTTATAGATGGTTCTCCTTTAATATTCACATTAAATTGCAAATAGTGGTTCAGCTGGTCTCCATCCAGTCCTACAGTTCCAACAGTTATGTGAGAAAATATTGCTTCCTGCAATATTATTGAAGAATGCAATTTCTGCAATATTAAGATGGAATGTGAAATATAATTAAATATATATATGTGAAATATATATATATATATAAAAATATATTTAACTACTTTGAACAAAGAAAAGATTTTCATGGTGGTTGAATCAATACATGCATAAAATAATGCCCTAACATTAGTGAAGACTGTAAATTTGTACAACTAATTTCAAAATAGAATTAAGAAACACTTTAAATATTCCACCTGATTCTAATACTAGGAAGGAATTTCCTAAGCAATTAAAACAATTTTCCTTTAATGAGCTTAAGGGGAAATTATCCATTGTGTCATTCTTTTTCTGAGGAATTTTGAAAAAGCAGAAGACACAGTAATGAGAATATTTCCTCTGTTTGCAGCGGCTCCATTTGGACATTAGAGTTGGAGAACATTTTTTGGATGAATCTGCTGTTCAAGCCAAAGATAAAGTGAATGAAGTTAGTATCAGACTAGAACACCTAATTGAGCAAATGCATCATGTATCCAAGGAACAAGACTATGAAAGAGTATGTATGTTCCCTAATGAAAATGTTAAAAAATATTGTACATAGGCTTATAGATTTTTAAGTTATTACGAGGTTTATTATTCAATTGCAGTGGGTTTTTTAACTAATGCATAAAAATCCATTGGTATTTGATCAAAGTAATCTCCAGTACCTTGCAAAGCAGCAACCCCCAAACTGATTAATCATAGTGAACTCATGCATATAGCAACAGGTGTTATTTTATAGCAGGATTTTCCAAAGTTTTCTTGGTCAGAATCAGCCACAGCATGTGGGCAGGTGGCAGGTACCATTGTGGGTGGTGTTGCCAGCTGTTGTGTCCATGCTGGTCTATGTGCATAAACTTTATTGGAGTGGGGAAGGAAATGACTGAGAGTATATTTATATACCTCCCTGCAGTTAGAAACACAGCCCTCCTTCAAACAAGTGTACACCCCTTTTCTTCCCTTTTCTATATGTACATAGGCAGTCAGATTGTGTTTGAAATGTATCGACTAGTCACCTAAAAATAGAAATTTGGCTGCCAAAAGGTTTTTGACAGCAATATGTGACTGTAAACCTAAAAAAGGTTAAAGCCTGTACTAATGGAACATGTTTAGCACAATATATCTTCTGTGAATAAGGGAAGTTCTGTTTGCCTTTCTGCTTTGGAATACAGCGTGCCTGCTTCTCGGTTTTGATTTGTAAAGGTACCCACCATATGGAAGAGCACAAACTTCCATTTTTATCAACGTGAAAAAGAAGTGTTTGTTCACCATTACACAAGAGAGGGATGCCTGTCTAGTTATCTGGATAGCAGCATGAAACATACAGATGCCAAAAGGTAATAATTATGCTTTTCCTTTATTCTTTAGGAGCGTGAGGAAAAATTTCGGAAGACAAGTGAAGAAACCAACAGCAACATTTTGTGGTGGGCTATAGTACAAACACTAATCCTCATCTCTGTTGGAATCTGGCAAACCAAATCTCTCAGAGATTTCTTTATAGCTAAGAAGCTTGTTTGAGTCTTATAAAGCACAGATGTAAAAATTGCACACCATGGAACACCAAACATCCAAAGAAACCCTGCACCTCCGAGAAAATTAGTTGTACATAAATCTCAAACTTCTCTCATCATCTACTCTGATTCTGGTTTCTTCATCTTTGTCACAAACTATGGCATCCCCTTACATTTTACTCTTTGAATCCCATTTTTTAACAGTTTTTTTCTCCCCTCTACAGATGCAAAGCTAAATCTAGAAGAAGGACTCAGTGACTAAGGCAGCATTTAACTCAGGATTTTTAAATCTAAAATAGAAATCTGAAAAAAAAATTCCTAAGATTTAAATTTCTCTACTTTCTTAGTGATCTTATTTGGTACTACCATGAACAGTTCAGCACTTCAGACTGAAGTTCAGACTAGGATTCAGAGAGTAGGCAGAGAAATAACTATATCCCCTGTGGTGCTTTATTTGGTGAGAATGTCTTGAACTCAATCTATATATGTGTAGCACCTAAGCATAATTGTGACTTCTTTCTCTCAAAATATTCCAAGTTTGAACCAATCAGTGGTAACAGCAATTACCATGGAAGAGAGAGATCCAGACAAGCAATTTAGAATTGTACTTTTTAGTTCCATATAAGCCCTAAACATTAGACTACAGAGTTGTGATCAGACATCTCCCACAGTTATGTCAGTTAGTCTTTATGAAGTATCCCAAAATAAACCAAATTACAGGTTTCTCAGTAAAAAATCGCTATATATTTTAACTCCTTCACTAAACTCTTCAGTCTGTTTCTGTGATGAGAATTTTTATTATTTTAATTATTCAGCAACTGTAATATGACTGTCTAAGGAACTTACCAGTATTTGACTAATGTTTCATTTCACTCATTGCTTCTTTGTTGCATGTATCTTTATGCCTAAATTTAACTAGTTTATGTATAACTAGCAGTGTAACTACAGTATCATTTAATGACAAATCAAAAGCTGGGGTTAAAAATCCAGGTAATTAGCCTGAGAAAGCAACAGTAGTGTAAAGGGGAGCTGGAGGTGGTTACACATAAAAATATGAAGAAGTTTCTAGAGCACTGTGATAGCAGAATATTGTGGTTTGGCTTCCTACTTGTCTTTCTAGACCCTTTCCTAGTCTAAAGGTAGTGAAAGCAGAAATATCTGTAGACAAACTATTTTAAAGGACCTGCTTTCTTTCTTTTTTCTGTGTTCTCACTGGTTGTTTTCATTAGCAAGGAAATGACATTGCCCTTTAAGTTCAATTACATTTCCAGTATGGGAATGAAAATACAGCTGTGAATGTGAGAATCCATAAAATTGATACAAAGTAGAAGCAAAAAGCAGATCAAAATCAGTGAAAATAAAATCTCATAAAGCCCCTCACTGGGGTGTGTCCTAACTTAAAAATTCTGAGACTTTAGAGTTGTCCCTTGAAAATGATCAGTAAATAAGTTTTGTTGAATTTACTTTTATAGAGAACTCATTTACAACATGTTTTTTAATAGCATCTTTGGTGGTGGGAAAGAAGGAAATAAGTGTTACAATCACGTATGTCATATGAAGTTCAAGAAGAAAGTTTAATAAAGTGTTGCTACAAGGTTGTGGTTCAGACTTTAGCTGATATTTAGTGTAAGGCTCCTAACCACATTCCAATGACAAACTTAACTTATCTCACTTGCAATACAGTTAGGCTTTTAAACCAGGGCTGACACTACATCAGAATTTATGAGGCAGCTGATTATATTTCTCTGTATTAATTAGGTCTATACTCAAACTGGCATTGAGACTTGGAGCCTTGAATATAGCTTGAGAGTGCTTCATTTTTTTCTATAATAATAATAATAATAGTAATAATAAATCTTTGCTTCGATGAAATGTTTTCAGTCTTCTTCAAGATTTTTAATTAACTCTAAAGCAGAAGTTGAATCACAGTTCTTTTGGGAAGCACTTTGGGTCAGTAGCCTTTATGAAGTTTAAAGCCAGAGGTTCCTCCTCTGCAGTTTGTGGCTCTGTCATACCCAGAGCTCCAGCTTTCAGGGCAACTAGGTCTATAATAAAATTTTCATCAGGGGAAACTAGCAAGACATAGGGGTTTTTTGGGGGTCTAAGAAATGAAAATCAAAACTCCTTGTTCTGCTGTTTTTCCTCACCGAAAGATGCCACAGCAAAGCTGTGACAGGGAATGAACAACCTTCCTGGATTCCTGCATTTAAAAGAGTGCAATCCATGACCATTTCCCACAGGTCTGCTGACCCGGGAGGAGTGAGGAGGATGGGGCTCCAGCTGAAGCCCCTGCCTGGAGCTCTGGGGGTCCAGCTCAGTTCCCCACGTTAGGAAAGGGAGGGGGAAACTCCCCAAGGACCCTCTGCATGGGCACACCTCCAGTTTGGTACTGAGAGGCCAGAAAACCAACTTTTTTTGAGGGTGTGAGGGTCAAGCTCAGCTTCAAAAATTGCACATCATTTAACATGGAACACCTGAAGAAACCCTGCACCTGTGAGAACATCGGTTCTATACAACTCTCAAGCTTCTCTTATCACCTACTCTGACCATAACTCTGGTTTCTCTCATCTGTGTCGCAACCTCTGGCATCGCCTTACATTTTAGTCCTTGAATCTCATCTTTTACCAGATTTTTCCTCCCTCTACAGACACAAAGCTGAATCTAGAAGGACTCGGTGACCGAGGCACATTTTAAGTTCAGTTTAGGATTGAATTGACTGAGTACACACAGTGGGGTGAGAGCATAGGAAGGAGAGGTGATAAGAGTTACTGGGAGGAAAGTAGGAGCTGGGCAGTGGGGAAGGAAGTGAAGAAGATAAAGATGGAAAGGCTAATGGGGAGAATTTTTAATATGTCATAAAACTGATTTTGAGTCCTTAGTTTTCTGTATTTATGAAGTTTTGCTCCCAGGCTCACGTTTAGAAGATAATTTTTTATATTTACCTTGGGCATCCAGAGAGATCGGAGATGGAGGGACTGACGTGTGAGAAATGTTCACCTGCTGCCAGCTGGGTGATTTGTGTGAGTTCACACCGGCAATAGCAGCTGCTCTGTTTCACCAAGCTAGGTCCCGTTTAGGGACCTAAATCTAAACCAGACCTAATAAATAGGGACATAAACCTAAAAAAGAGCTTCCTAATATTTTAAATTTCACTACTTGCTTAGTAATCTTTGGGCAAGGGAGGCTGAACCTCTCAGAGGATCCTCTGCGCGGGCACGGCAGAAAAGCGAGAGGCCAGAAAACAAATCTTTTCGGGGT
>WEIV01008626.1:534035-570058 GCA_013390005.1 Calyptomena viridis | reverse complement strand
GGCGGACGTGGCGGAGCGGCGCCCGCGGGGATCGCTGTGAGGCGGGAGCGCGTCTGCCCCAGCCCGCGGCCCTCCCGCCCCTGCCTCCCATGGCTGTCCCGGTGTTCTGCAACTCCTGCTCCTGCGAGCCCCGCAAGCCCACGCCGCGGTTCAGCCTCACCAGCTGCGGCCACGTTTTCTGTGAGAATTGTCTCCAGAAAGGTAATGGCTGCTGGGGCGCGCCCGGCGGGTCAGGCAGTGCTGGCGTGTACACGGTCAACTTAAGCGTTAGTATTGGTAACTCGCTGTGGAAAAAAGAAAGCCCTGAGCTTTCCTTCATGTCGGTCGAATGTTACTGATAAACCTTTTCAGTCCTTCCTGTTGATTTTGTTTAAATAGTTAAACCTGCATGTGTCCACCTCCAGGTGAATCTGGCTTTGGGAGCAAGCCTTGGGTACAGGAAACCGTAGGCTTTAATAAAACTAGATTTTGGATGCTTATGATCCATAATGTTGTTAAAAAAATAGAATAAAGGATGTATTCTGGCTAATTTGAGAAAGAATATGCTTTTTCATTAGTGAAAGGGCAATTTACCAAGCGTAGGATTTGTTTAGAGCAAGTTTTGTAAATAGTCAATATGTTTTAAGGCTCATTTTTCCTGAAAATTTCCAGCAGCGTGAGGAGAGATTGGACGTGATGTTTTGAAGTTCTTGTGTTATGTACAATTCCAGCGTCATATTCTGGGACTTCTGTGACGTGTTCAGATGAAGATACGTGGGAAAGACAGAGGAATACTGAAATTGTCTATCAGAAGAAAAAAATGACAAATATCAATGTTTTTTCCCTTTGAGATTATGCTAAATGCCGTGGGTTTTGTAAGGGCACACAGAGAAATGATCAATCAGTATTTCAGAATTTAAAACTTTTGACTAGATGTTTTTATAGGATTGCTTTAAGGAGAGGGGATCATCAAATGCAATCTAAATCTATTTCACAGACTCCCAGAACCTGAACATCATCTTTTCTTTTTACTTTTAATGTTGTTTGGCAGAAAAATGCCTGAGAGATTATATATATCCTTTTTCTAGGAATTCAATAATAATGATAATACTGGGTTTAAAATGTGTTTACTCTTAAAAGATGTTTATAAACTGATCCATGGAATCATTGGAAAGGAAATAGCTAGTAAAATTATCAGTGATAAATATTGTAATAATATGTGTTTGCTATAAATATTTTCTAATACGTTTGCAAATAATCAAAGAGACAGTTTAAAAATGGTAAAGTTTTAAAAAGTGATTTTACTATTTTCTCACTGGAAGAATTCACAAGGTAAAATTATTAATTCTTTGATGTCAAGATTTCAGGTATTTTTTTGAGAGAACCAGACTGGGCCCCAGTATAAAAAGCCATATATCTGGTTGACTGTAAGTCATTAGTGCACTTAAGCATACATTTAATTAAACCAGGCAAGTAGTCCTATTTAAATCAACAGAACTAAAAGTCAGCTGCATTCTGTGACACTAATGATATTCATAAAATCATTTACATGAATGCTTATTTGAAGGAGTAAGATCTGATGACATTCACACACATTTTCATTGTGCAACTCTGTAATGGTTATAGAATCAAATTCTTTATTCATGTTTATTTACATTTCTTGTATAATCTGCAGATTTCTTCCACAGGCTCCAAACAAAGGTTTAGGCATCAAATTGTGTTTGTTGTATTCAATATCTATTCAGTTTTCATATATTTTAACTGTGTCTTTACCTTACAGGCAAAAAAGATGAATGTTTGATCTGTAGAACTGCTTGTCAGATGTTAGTCCTTTCAAAACAGGTAAATGGAGCTTTAGTATTGTTGCATTACATTAATCTGTGGTTTGCCTACCAGCTGAATTGTTTCCATTACAAAATGCTGCCCTTTTTCTGCCAACTGTGACATGAATATTTACTGATAATACATTGCTAGACTTAGATCCTTATGCATTAGACAGCTTTTAGTTGTATGTATTTCTTCAAATGGAAGCCTGTGGAGACTTTTGTAGGTTTTCAGGTTCTGCTGGGCTGTAAATCATTCTAAACTTTTCAAGAAACGTGACTGGCTACCATGTAACATCAGTGACTGCTTTCAAAATGTAGAAAATGTTTATTGATTTTGGCATTTGTACACCAGAGAAAATGAACTGTAATGAATTATTTCATGTAATGGACTGAATAAAAAATTTGCATGATGATGCAGCAATGTTTTCAAGTATATTAGTTTTTTTTCCCCTGTTTTCTCTCAAGCTTAATGATTTTCCTCATGGCTATGTGATTAAGGGAGGATCTGAAATATTGTTGGGAATTCTTGTTATTCATTAGAGAATTAAGAGCTTTTAATTCCCTTTCTTGATACATCATTAGAAATATTTGTTTTCCCCGTTTCTTCCAGGAACCACCTTCTCTTTAGCTTTTTTCGTAAATAGATTGTGAAAACATTTATATTTTCCTAGACTGATGCCTACCTAAGAGACAATGCCTGCCTTGCAAGGAAAAACACAAAAAACATTCAATAAAATTCAATACAGCTAACATAGGAAATGGAAGACAGGTTGTGTCTAACTCTGAAGAGGTGACCTTGAAGAAGGGCATTTTTCTAGATTTGTTTAAAACTAAGATATCTAAATACAGAAATCTCCACCTCTACATACTGTATATAAAAAAGTAAAAAACTGCTACACTGTATTTCATATTTGTAAACACAGAATCTTGCAGAACTGAATCAACGTGAAGAGGACAATGCTACCAAAGATAAAAAAATACAAGAAAACAGCAAAATGCAATCATAAATAGATAATACAAAGGAGCAATGCACACAGTAATCAAATATTAAAAAAAGCCGTTCATAAAAATTCTAAGGATATATTTTAATATGCTTTCATTATCAACCTACCCTAGCTACAAGTTTTGTTATTAATTCCAGTCAAAGAATAATTTAAGTTGTCAGGGACCTCTGGAGGTCATCTTGTCCAACATCTTGCTCAAAACAATGCTAATTTATAACTTAGATCAGTCTTAAATTGCAGTATTTCACCAGAACTTGGTAATTTTTTTCAAAAGTACCAAAGGAATTTAAAAATGCAATGATTGAGATACTAACAAAAATATTAGATGTTTCATTGAAACCTGCCACTGCTCTGGAGGGCTGGAAGGAAGCAAATTACCATATTCTTTAAAAAAGACATTAATGATGATTGCTTATCCTTGATTAAGAACAGATAAAATGATTGGAATGATAATTAAAGATGCATATAAAAAAGTCATGGCTCTATAATTCAGGAACCTGAGTGGAAATATACCTGGTAAGATTTATGAGCTTGGTGCTGTTGAAGAATTCCCAATGAGGAGGAGGTCCTATAAATGTGTTAAAACTCCTAATTAAATTGTATGTTGGGGCAATCAACATCTACACATTAAATATTCTCATCTTTATAGCAGTGCATTCTTGTCACCTTTCTATCTTCCTTCTATGTCTCATGATCCCACTTTTCCCCAGAGGATGGTTAAGCGTTATGATAAATCAGAATCTTACTGTTCATTATTTCAGAGTATCATATTAACATCTGCAACAGATAAAATATAAACAGTGTTATACAAACCTTTATTTTAGAGTTTTTACATCAGCATGAAGCTGGTTGGGTTTTATTTTTTTCATATCTGATAAGTACTTAAACCAAGGTCATTGCTTTGATGGAACCCTAAATAGATTGCAAGAGCTTGGCTCCTATGAATACATTTAATTTAAAGATGCTAAATGTATTTTTATGAATATATATTATTATGTTGTTGCCTTGTTTCTATTTTCTTTATTTAAATACCATAGATAACTTGGACTGTGCTGTCTGTGTGCTTTCCTCTTTCTCCATCTTGACAGGAAAATTTTTGAATGCTTTGGCTTATGTCACCTAAATTCAAAAGAGCAGAGGAAGTCTCAAATACAATTAATTACCTCATGTGAGTTCTATAAAAATTAGCAGCTGGGGAAAGCAAGGAAAAGCTGTTTTCCTTGCTTTCCCCTGGTGAGAGGAATGCAAGTACAGCTCATCAATAATGAGAAGTGCCTTTGGCAGCTGCTGGTACAGCTCTGTAGTGAGGCCATCAGGTGAACTGCTGTACAGGACATCAGTGTAGCTGGTGTCAGAACTGAGGAACAGAAGGTACAGATCTATTGCAAATCCAAGTTATTAATTTAGCTCCTCACATAATTATTTTTCATACATTAGACACTCAGTTTCCTGTCATTACTAAAAAGACAGAAGTTAAGCATGCATTGAAAATAGGTTTGGCAAATACAGCTGTTATTTAGTCTTGGATATTTGACTGCACTAGTGTTAAGATATTTCTGGTGTAGGTAAAAAATACTGTCTCACTACATGTTTGTGCATCTCTAACTGGAGCAAACCTGACTCTCTGATTTCAATGCACTATTTTTAATTTAAGTGACTGCACTTATCTCTGGGATTTCTTAGTATCCCAGAAAACTTACCCTTCATTAACAGGTGTCCTACTTCTTATAATTTATCTTTCTCAGTTTTTCTGTTTTAAAGCTTTTTGAGATTCTTTATTATTTTTGGGATTAATTTACATTTTCAGTTCTTTTAGACTGGATTTTGAAAGGTGGCTCCTTATATGAAGAATGCCTTCTTTCTGGTGCAGCCTCTTTTACCATCTAAGTATTCCAGCATTATTTTTATTTTTTTATTCCATTTTTGGCTAGTCATAAACATGCCTTTGATTATACAATCACAGTACATCAATGAGAACCTTCTAGTTTGCAAGTAGATTTTTTTTTCCTGGATTTGTTGTTTTTGAAAGCTGTTTAACTATTTTAACTTCGTACTATAAGTAGTGTAACTATTTCAGAGGTGTGTTTTATTTGTTTTTCTTAGGAAAAAATTAGGAATACATGTATTCTGGATTAAAGTTACACTTAAGTTATCTGCATTGCTTTGTAGATTTGGATAGATGCCCAGATGTCACTATCATTCTGAAATTATATTTTGCAGCACTTTTTTCTCACCATAAATACATCTTTACTACGATGATGGCTTAGATGCAGAGCACTTTCTCAGCATGTTCTAAAACCACAGATGGGCGTTTGTGAGGCCACATCATGATCTCTGATTAAAAATCTCAAGTCACTAAGCACTTGAAAAATTGAGCTATGATTTTAGGGCTCTTATTCTAGGATAACATTCTGCTGCCCAGTGGGCAGGAGAGACAAAGGGATCCCAGTCATCATTGGAATGATACTGGAAAAGGACTTTGAAACAAAAATAATTACACGGTGCATGCACCTATGTGGCTGGGAATGGTGGGAACCAAAAAGCCTGGAAAGGGGCTGCCAGAAACCTGGTTGTTGGTCTGAAGGTAATGCCACTTCCAAGAGCCAAATCTTCCTTGAGTGTCCTCTGGAAATTGTTACTATCTTAGTTAGAATAAGTAATGTGTAATATATTTAAACAAAAGCCCAAAGCCTTCCAGATAAGGCTGATAAGGGCATTGAAGAAAACTGAGCTTGTTTTCAATTTCTGTATTATCCTACTCTTGGTCTATCCATTTTTTAATTTGTATCCATCAATCAATTTAAGCAACACTTTACAAAATGCTTTATTTAATATTACTTGAAAATAAAAGTGTTAACCTTGGTATACTTTTTTTTCTTCTTAGACAAATCCTGATGTTCAATCACTGTTCATGGGAGTGGATGTGTTGTGCGATAAATACTCAAAAGAAATAACACAGGTGAATCTGCCTTAAAGCTTTTTAGCTCTATAAAACAGTCAGCAACTCCTACTGATTTTAATGGGAATGGGAAAAGTGAATGCTTGACAATGAATGTCATTACCATCTTTACTTCCTTAATTTCACAGTTTCAAAGTTCTTAAGAAGGCATAAATTATTCATTATGGTCACTGCTTATGTTTTCAAACTCTCTCTAAGGACCACTAGTCTGATTATTTTAAGGGTATAAAATCACTTTCAATGCCATGCAATGAAAAATTAGACCTGCCAGAAGCTTAAACGTGCCCAGAAAACATGCCCTAATTATTGCAACAAAAAGTTACACCATGAACACCTGAGCTGGCAATAGTCCTGAGCTTTCTGTGCTCTCTCTCCTTTTGTTTGTTTTTTTTTTTTTCCCCCTTAATCAAAGCAGGTCTCCTTTTTGTTCAAATAGATGCAATAAATGATTCCAAGGTAAATTTCCTCCTTATCTTCTATAAAATCCAAGTAGGACTCCCTCCTTCAGTCTTAGCTTCCAGTCAAGAACTTCAGTAGCCCTCTGGGTTAAATGAATACATACAAACTCTCATTGCCTCCTCATTTTCTGCATCTCTTCAGCTTGGCTTTGGGACATCTCTCTGTCCCTGACCCTCTTATTAATCATTTCAGCAGCAGTTTCAACCACTGTAGTAGTACATTCCCCTGAATCCAACTGCAGCCTTAATTGTCTATAAGACACTTGTTTGGTCTTTTGGTGAGCTTCCTGATCTGCACAAGAGTAACCCAGGGAAGATGGCCTGTTTTCTTCAGAGGTGATCATGGATCCACATTTGCTCTACTCCATGGTTCACAGACCTCTCCAAAGCTGAGCTTGGTCTCTTTCCTTAGCTGGGCTCCTCTTTGGGGGCGTAGGTGACACAAGGTAAGCACAAAGCCTTCTTCTGCCCTTCCACACCCACTTTTTAACAGCATGATCAGCTGTTACTCTATAAACTGAACAAATGCAGGCAACAACATCTGAATACAAACTTCCATAATGTGCCAAAGGAAGGAAAAGGAGGACACAATCTCAAAAGACTAAGGTGGGTTTTCCATAGCCTGAGATAACCTGTATGGAACATACTGAAGTGTAATGAAAGCATTAATGTATGTTCAGAACTTCTCCCAGCATCAAAAGACAAAAGAGCAGCTTGTGCTGTGTTAGGGCAAAGGTTTATCCACTCTAATATCCTGTCACAACAGTGGGTGCTTAGGAAAATGTGAGAACGAAGCTGGCATGTAGTGATACATATTCAGAACAGCCTCTGAGCTTTCAACAGCTTGTGGCACAGGGATTTCTCAAGGTGGGGTAGGTGCCTTTGCCTTCAGGAACTTGTGGTAGATGTTTTTCCCCACATAATTTTAGTTCTCTGAATTTCAGCATCTATCTTATACTGTGGAAGGGAAGTCCAGGTTGTTCGTTGCGTGATGGTGCTTTTCGCTTTTCAGATTTTAACCTGCCAGTTTCATTCTGTACTCTTGAATCCCATTCTGGAGAAAAAACTAATCATTTCCGTGCACTCCATCTGTGCTAATCACTACTATTAGACTGTTAATGCATCTCTTCCTCAGCTGTTTTTTTCCAACCATGAAGATTCATATTCTATGTGTTTGTTCTTTTACTGAAGTTCTGACATAGCACAGATTAATCTGAACTGTTTCCAGACCTACTGTATCCTTTCTGAGATGTTAAGCAGACTCAGGATATAGGAACACACATTTTTTAAAGGGGATAATGATGTCCCCTATTCCTTTTTAAACCGTTGCCAAGATCTGATTTGCTTTTTTGACTGGTACTGAGCACTAAATCGATGTATTGACAGATTTCTCCTAGACCCTAGAACTCATTTCTGAGTCAGGGGTGGAAGCTCAGACCTACTGGTTTCTGAGTGGATATTTCTTCCATCAGTTCTTGATGAGTATTCAGTGGGAACTTCCCAGCCTTTTCCACAGTGAATAAAAAGTAACCATTTCACTTAGATACTCCACTATGGATGGATGTTCTCAGGGTGTTTTTTCTTGATTGTTTCTGTTCCTACACGTTTTCTGGCAGTTTTCTTACATGTGAGAAGAAAGATTTATTAGAAGTTATTTGCTATGGTAATTTGTTCCTCAAGCTCTTGTCTTGCCTTGTCTGTTTTTACTGTTAACCTGTCATGGTTTATGATACTTATTTGGACGCAAGAAGTGCTTACACATCACCAGACAGTGTGTCTAACAATTATTTTTTAATTAACAGGATATTTTTACAAGACATGTTATAATTGCCCGTAAGACAGATTATTTTTTATGTTACCATTTATTTTATGTGTTTGCTTAGCACTAATGAATAAGAAACACTGCAGCTAAACTGGCTTTCTGATGTCTTTACCTTTTTATTGAACACAGTGTTAAAATATAAATTCAATAAATAAATCTATCAACTCTGAGTCATATCAGATTAAATTAACCTTATGAGACTTTCTCTATCAATGTTAATAACTTATAATGTTTTGAGGTTTTTTTGGGGGGGGAAATTTAAAGGAGGTATGTTAACTGCTTATTAAAATATAGAAAACTGAGTGAAGTGGTTCTTTTCCATCACTTCTTTGCTGAGGTTCATAAGTGTAGTTATGAGAAGCTTGATATAACTATTTATTTTTAGATTTCAGAGTTTCAAGAAAAACACCGTAAGCATTTATTAGCATACTACAAACAAAAGGTAACTCTATTTGTGATTTTCTTATTTTTTGCTTATGTTTGCCTTGTTACTTTGGTTTATTTTTAGGAACTACATTAATCTTTTACTGGAATACTTAGATTGTTTTATCAGGATTGACTCATTGATGTAATTACAGATATGAGTTTTTAATTGTTTAAAATCTGTGATTAATTTATTATGGCTATTATTACTAAATAAACATAAATATGAGTTTTTAATTGGTTAAAATCTGTAATTAATAATTATGGTTATTATTACAGAATAAAACTGTATTAAATTTATTTAATAAAGTTGCTATTATTTAATAAAGTTACTGTGGTGAGTTTTGATACTTTTTGATGGTAAGTTTCTAAGTTATTTACTTTTGAGACATTCCTTTAACAGTGGTTGTAAAGGATGTTGTTCAGGTGACAGTACCAGAACAGTTGAAAATATAGTGGGTCGCTGCTTCAATGACCCCCTGTTATGGGTGGTTTTGTTGTTGTTCTGTCCATTCTGTGTATTTGTTTAAAAATGCTTAAACAAATTAAAGCAGTTAAACTGCTTGCATTGGATCAGGGTCAGGAGAGGCTGGTTGTCTTAAATACTCTGTGTGCAACTGTGGCCACCACAGTGAGGCAGTTTGGTGGGGAATTGGTTTGTCAGCGAGGCTGAGGTAAGCAAGGAGAAGAATTTTGTCCCTGTGCAATCTTTCTGTGAGTTTTGGTTAGCAATGCTCCCCTTTTCAGGGCTCCTGGGAGGGAGCTGGGAAGGCTCAGGCACAGCAGGGGCACAGCATGGGACTGTGGCAGTACATCAGTGCAGGGTTATTATGTTCAGGGTTATAATCTCCATCTGAGCCTTCCTGCCATGGGCTTTGAAATGAAGGTGGGTGGGAAACTCATAGAGTAACAAGTCTAAACTTTACAGTATGAACAGTTTGGTAGATGGCAGTGATCCCTGGGGAGGTGACAAAGGACAAATCTATCCTTTGATGCAACTGCTTCTTTCTGCCACTCTGTGCTCTGCAGGTTTTGGCTTTTGGAAAGGTGGAGCACTGTATAAGGAAATTCTGGTTTCTCATGCTTAGCTGTCTTGTTTGTGGTCCCCTTGCTTATTTTTAGTATCTGGTCTTTGTCTCTGTCAACCAACAAGCTCTCAGGACCTTCATAAAAGCTGCTTTGTTGCTGTTTTTGTAAGTTGTGCAGATGATGGTGTGTGGTTTGGGCACTTGTGTCCATATTCCTGGCAAGTGTTGTGCTAGGACCCCAAAATACTGAAAACCAAATAGTTATTCACCTTCTTTAAGGCATTTTTGTCTTAAAATTAGGTGGTCCTACAGAGCAACAGCATGTTCTTCCTGACATCTGTACTGGTCACTTTCTTAATCAAACCTACCTCTCATTAGGGGAAAAAAAAAGAATTCCAGCAAACAGGTATTACATAAATTTTATTTTGTCTTTCATCTCTTTTGCAGAGTTTTGCATCTGCAAAAAGAGCACAATATCCCTCACAAACAATATGATTTTATAAAGGTGTATCAGGTAATGTTATTAAAGGACTCAAATAATATTGTGAGGAGAAGCATGAGGCAAATTCATAATTTGCCTTCAAATCAAAATATAATTAGTGTGAAGGATTAAGGTCATATAATGGAAATTAAGGATGAAATATAGTTGCAGTTTTGAGGCTATTGAGTAAATTTTTACATCCTTCATAAAATATAATATATGTTCGTGTCACAAAAGACTGTAAAAAATACACATAATAGGGAGCTGACCTAATGTTCTTGACCTTAATATTCTTCAATTTTGCAAGCTCATAACATTCTGTAATGGAGATATTTCAGTTGTCTATAATAGGAGATACTTTTCACTTAAGCTTATTACAAATAGATACTGCAGTGAACTGAATACTTTTTGAATGTGAAATGAGAAATATTGGAACATCATATTTTGGACAGTTATTGGTAGCTTTTTCAGTTAATTCCCTATTAAACATAACCTAGCTGTTATATCAGATATGGAAAAGAGGAAGAAAAAGAACCAAACCTATTTTTAAGCACTTTTCTGAGTATTCATTTATCCAATAATACCAGCACACTTAAAAAAGGTAATCAAACTAAGTCTGTAACTGCCAAAAAGAAGCATCTCTCTTCCAGACTGACTGTTTGATGGATCCATATTACAGCTATAACAGCTCCAATAAATCTGGAATAGCAATGATGTCTTAAGATTAAAGCCAATAGAAAGCAGCTTTTCAACACTTTAGAATACTAGTTGGAAGAAATTAAAGTTGTATATCACGTAAATAGATTTTGTTTAAATCTGTGATTATCTCACAGGCAGCAAAGCTGGAAGAATCTCTCAAGAAAGTAACACAACAAATACAACAGATACAATGGTAAGAGATTTAATGCAGCAAAAGTAAATGTAATCAGACAACAGTAAGTTGAATTGATAGAACTACAAAAAGTCATGCTTTGTTTGCCTTTCTCATATATTTTTACGTATTTTTACAGCTATAAATGAATAGTGATTTCTAGCATCAGAACCGTTTTATTCACATCATCAATCCTGTCAGGAAGAAATCCTTTTATTTTAAAATTCAACTCACTGGTTACTCTAAAAATGAACTTTTAGTAAAGTCTGTGACGTAGATCCTAAGTTTTAAATTTTTATTTGTAGTTATAGAATGATGTTTTCGTATTTTGCAATGGGCTTTCTAGCATCAGCCTGGAAAGCACTGTGGTATCTTTCCTGGTATCTAATCCATTTACAGAATTACCAGAGTTTTGTAACGTGGTTCTCATCTTTTCTATTCCTAGTAAAAATTAACTTCTTGGCTCCTCTTGAATTATTCTTTTTTCTCAAATGTGTCAAAGTGATAGCCAAGAGGTAGGTCACCATTACCTCCCTGCTCATTGACTGATACACTTTTGTAATAAGTAAGATTATCTTTTATTTTACTTGTTACCAACTTAAAGCCAAAATTATTGTTGATCCCTATTTAGGGACCCTCTGTGCTATTACTTTTCATGTCATTGCATTCTATTTCAATTATTTTTTTGAATTTTTGGAAAATGAATTTTTAAATCATTATGTAGTTCTCAATATTGATGTTTTGATTTTTTATCTTGAAAAATTTCTATCTTCAGATTTCACAACCTGTGGGCTGTCCTTGAGTCACCAGGGATACAAACAGGATCAGTTGCAAGACTAAACTGAGGGGGGACATCACTTAGAAATTTCTGCACTCTCATCACTCTTTTTTGTTGTTGCTTTCCTTTTAACATCATTTATGGTACAGTTACTTGGATTAATCATCCTTATCTCTGCCTCAAAGTTCCATGGCCTATACAGCATGCTAAGGTTTAAATTGAATTGATGCTGAAAAAATACACTGTCTCTTTGTTGTTTAAAAAAATCTACTTACCAGAACATTAACTAAACCAAGAAAAGAAAGATACCAGATTGAGTTACTGTGATCTCCCTATGGTGAAATGATTATATTTTCCTTATAACATTTGTTTCTATGTCTTGTTTTCTCCTTACCATTTTCTGAGATTTCAAAAACTACTGGGAAAAAGCCCCCAACTAATAGGCTTGGTCTGTTTTTCCCTTTTAGATAGTGTAAGTATTAAGATACTGTACAGTTGCAATGTACTTCTGTCCATAGATCCACCTTCTTGAGGGCAGCCCTTCCTGAGTGCCACGTTATGAATACCAGGGATCAAGGATGCTGAAATCTCCTTAATAAGCCAGTTCATGAAGCCAGCAATTTAACTGCAAAATTTTGTTGATCTTTATTCCTTCCTTGTGTTTTTTCAGGATAGCCTTTCTTTTGACTCCAACATGCACATAATACTGTACTATGCTCTCCTACACTACTTGGTGTAATGTAATGGGAAGAAAAACAGTATGAAGGAAACTATATATGGGGTGGATTATTGCAGTTTATATATTTTTATTCACTGCCTCCTCAGTCCGAATCTCAAATAAATGGCATCTTGGTTACACCAAACAAAGAGTTCTTACTGAATTTTAGATTTATTTTGTTGTAACAAGTGAGTGTGTCCTATGGCCTCTACTTGAATGCCCAGTAGATACATTCCTCCTATTCACTGTTCTTGTCAAAAGCACCAGTTTTACAAGGCTCTTGGTGAATAGCATGAAGATGCCAACAATTCTTTTGATAACTAGATTTTTAAAACTTTGGTGGATATATACATCAACTTGAACATTATGGGCTCAGCTATAATTGTGTTTTAACATGTGTTGTTCCCTAAAGTAGTTTGCTGTGATGTTATGCTGAATTGACATTGTTGGGTGTGTAATGAGTGCTGCAGACATGATATAGAGGAAGAGTTTCTAGCTTACCCAATAAATTCTTATTTTGCTTCATGGCAAATTGTGTCATGCTAAAAAAACCCTATTGATAGATAAAATGCTTTGATTTTATACTTTATTGACCAGCTAGACACATGAACCAATCAAACCAGCTCTCAATTTATATGTTGTTTCTTGTTTCCCCTTTAGTATGAAACCTCCTGAAAAAACTACACAGCTACCATTTTCCAGTACAAGCAGAAATCCACTTTCCAGTAAGAAGTGTTGGTTTAAGATATTAACTATGGAATATCTATCACTGGATATGTTCTAATATGAAATTTCTTAATGATTTCAGTTCCTTCAAGAAAACAGAACGGTTATGCTTCATATCCTCTTCATTCTAGTCATCCTTCCACTTCTGAAACGTAGGTACAAATTACTTAATTTTCAGTGAAAATATTAACTGATATTTTATGCAGAAAGTCAATTTTTTGTAGTGAGCTTAAAATAAGTATGTTTTGTGATTTTTGTGTTTTGTTCCTGCAAACTGTTTAAATATGAAAGAGAGAAAGGTCTTACCTGTCCAAGTGTGCATAATAGTTACTTCTATAGATTGTTGTCACTGAAAAAAAAATCATGCATTATGCACCTTATTCTGAAGAATTTCTGTATGGTTGGATAGATAGACAGATACATAGATAGATTTATTAGTGGATAGATTAATTAGTGAGAAACTCTCCCATTTACTAGAGGGGAAAACTAAGTTACTTGTACAGACATCTATATGTATCCTGTAATTGTCTAAAGTTAGATGGGATGAAATCCAGTAAGACTCATTTAATTTTAAATACAATGAACATACAACTTGCTCAGTTCTTCTATACCTAAGACTGTGACTTTCTTTTTTGTAAAAAAAAATAGAGTTTCAGAATCCTCCTTCTTGTGGATACAAGTGGCAAATATATAAATATGCATATTTATTGAGACTTAAATACAAGAAAAACAGTGCTAATCATAAAATAACTTCTCTGTAAATGTCTAAACCAAAACTCAATAAATCAATAGATTTTTCTTACTGCTAATGGCTTTTGGAATAAGTCCTAAATACTCGTGTGTGTTATGCATTATGTATTAATCTTTTCCATTATTGGTCAAATTTAACATTAGAATCTAACATAATTTTAGTCATTATAATTGTAATAAATACCTTATATAATAAGATCTAAGTCATTATAATAAATTATTTTTATTACAATATCATACTTATTTTAACCTTTCTTGCAAGGGTGGAGTCAATGGAGATTGATCCTGTACCTTCACCAATGAGGAAAGTAAGTGGGGTTTTTTTCTGTATGTTCATACATGTATATAAACACACATATATGCTTTTGATTTCTCCTACTGTTTTAATGCTGAAAAAAATAGAATTTTTCACCTGTCCCCTTCAAAACAATTCTACTGTAGATGCTGATTCCAGATATGCTTGATGCATAGTAGAAGTCAGATGCTCCCCAAAAAGAAACCAAAAGGAAATAAATCACAACATTGATTTTTGGAATTGTATTCTCCACACGCCATATGCAGGATTTAAACATGTAATGCCAAATTAAATGGCAAATTCTTAAAATCTCAATATGTTTATATGACAAAAATATATCTGTTTTCAAAATAAATGTTACTAATGCATGCAACTGAGAGTTGCAATGAAATTTAAGTTCTGACATACTAAGGAATGGAAATGTAAGATTTCTACCTTCTCCAGACCTCATGTACATGTCTACAGTGCAGATCTATGCTAGCATCTCAGGATTTCCCTTATAACCCATATCCATGGGCATAACCTGTGGATTAATATTCATGTTACTCATCTTGCTCTAAAGGAAACTTACTGGTCTCATTCCTGTTTATCTTTCTTGACCATAAAGGGAGTTTGAGGAGGTCAGACTGCATGTAAATACTGTCACTGCAGATGCCTGAAGTTACAAGAGGTGAATCACTTGGCACTCTTAACCTGACATCACACTGATTTTCAAAACATTCCTGAAATTTCATTTATGATAGATAAAAGAGGGGTTTAAAGCAAAAATAAATCAGTCATTATCTTTCACTTTTTGTGAACAGTTCTGTTTATTGCTTCACCATGTGGTCTTGCTTTTATCTATGCTTAGGGGCATCAATTTGTGTATAGTATCTTCCCATGGCAAGAAAAATCTAGGTGTGGAGTCAGAGGTCTTAAAACACCATAAGACTCTGATATTTAAGTAGGGAATTGAAGACTCTGAGTGACACTGCTAACATGAGAATGAAGGCAGGAGCTTTTCACTGTATTAGTATCCTGATTAGGAGAGGTTAAATCCAGTAACATAGAGTAGATCAGGGATGGAATCTCAGCACAGAGACAATATGAGTGACTGATATGTTTCTTATCTGAATGTGACAGATAAGAGTAAAACTAAAATACATGTACTTCTCCCCCACCCATACATCTCTAAAAATAGTAACTTAATTCTTAGGTTTTGCATTTTAGTGCTATGAACAAAACTGGCAGGAGAGAGTTCTAGGAATCTGCAGGCTTTGTAGACCTCAAATATATAACACTATTGCTTGAAATGTCTTGATAATTAATATACTTACTACACTGTGGTTAATGAGTTGCCATTCATTTAGTTCGAGACACCATCTGGTCCAACACGATTGTCTGTAATAACTCCACCACAGGATGGACGTATGGGTGAGTTAAAGTTTGCAGCTGAGTAACATTTCTGTTACATTAAGAGGATGAATAAATTCAAATCCATACATTAGCAGTTTACAAAAAAAAATTGAATTGTATTGAGGTGTAAGGAATTTACCATGTAGACTTCAATCCAGTGGTTAAAATGAAGTATGAAATGTCTTCCTACTACTTACCTCTTCTGTTCTGTGATTGCTTGTTACCAAAATGATTTTTTGGAGTCAACAGTTACAAAGAAAATACTGTAACAATGTGTATGTTTGAACTGAAGAGGAATACTTGCAATATATGTTGTTGACCCCCTTTTAACCTTCCTAACTGTTCTCATTTATAGTTAACAGAAATTAACATTGTCCATAATGTAATTTTAAAAATCACATGAGGAGAAGGGGGGAACCTAAATGGAAGTTATGAGTGTTTCATAACAAAAGCAAGGTAGTTAAGTTGAGATCAAGAATTTCTTCAGAAAGGTGATTTTTTTTCTCATGCTATCACTGTAATAGGGTATAAAACATTTTACTTGACACTACTTTCTTTTATTCCTGGGCTGTTGCCGAGCTAGAGTAACACTGAGATGTAAGTAAGACATGAGTAGCATCCTACTGAAATTAGTGGTCTCTTGAAAACTGTTTATTTGTGAGGCATTTCTCAGAATTCCTCATGCTTTGCAAGTCTATTATTCATGTGTCCCTTCCATTCGTGGTTTTACATTGGCCATGTTTCTGCAACAGGCTATTTTCAGGCAGGCTTTTTCCTGGCTTCAGCAGTTCATAGAATCCATCTCCAGCCACATATAAGGAGCTTTTAGCACTCCTGTGTTTTTACATGGTATAAATATCCCAACACAAAGACAAATGCAATTGCAATGCAATTTCAATGAAGGAGGAAAAATTGCATTTTCTCTGTTATGTCTTATTCATATGCTCAGATCCTCCCTAAATGCATGCTTGCCTATAAATTTATGGATAACAAGATAAAGAGAGCTGAGGTTAACTGGGTTATTTTATTCTGTCAAATGTAAATAGATATAAATGAGATAGTAAAATTATATGTATAACAGTTATGTGTTCAGCACATTTCAGAACTAACCTATAAAGTTGGGCTGTGGACAAAGCTGAATGAATAGCGGTGTACGTGCAGAAGTGAGGGCAAGTGGAAACAGTGATTTAATGGTACACTAAAGAAAATATCTGATTCTTACAGGTATTGTATCATATAGAGGTTCTCAGTCATCTCTAATAATGTCAAGTCAAAATATTGGAGCAGGATCTACAAGGTAATGAAATCATTTTTCAAGATGTTTCTGTAAGAGACTGAAAATTCTCATCTGGCCTGTATTAATCTGTACATGTAAAGGTTATATTCAAATCTGAGAAAATGTTATTGTGCAGGCTGGCTATCATCTATATTGATGTGTTTGTTGGTGGTGGAAAGTTTTATTTCGAAACCACTTTATTCAAAAATGTGCAGAGATAGTGTGAGTTTCTGTAGCTGTGGACATGTGCAGTCATGGTACTTCTGTACAAAGGGTAGTCATTTTATAGTAAGAAAATGTAACTGTCTCTATTTTATTATTCTTATAAAAAATGGAGCTGACAGCAAGGACTCTTCTCTGAATAATCTGAACTTTTCATGCAACCTGTAGCAGGTGTTTTAAGTTTTTCATTTAAACATTGAAAATGTCTCAGACTGTGAGAATTACTAGAATCAAGAAATAACTTTAAGTGGTTCCAGAAAAAGTAAACTCTTGTTCTTTATAATAATTAAGCCAAATTTATCTTCCTAGCACAAACTTAAAATATATGTAACAAAGTATTTCCTTTTTTCTGTCTCTGATTCTCATATAGTTTGTTTTGTCATTCTGCTTCTCGAAACGTGTAAAAATCTGATAAGGAATGCAAAGAACACAATAACGTTTATAACATTTTCTTCTAACCTATTAGCACTATGAATTTAAGTAATTTTGAAATCTCTTGAATTATTATGAAAGTAGCCTCAAATCACGTGCCTGAATAATTTCATTAACAGATCCACACCTGTAAGGTTACCATTTAATGGATGTCCCTCATCATCTGGATCACAAAGTAGTAGGAGAGGATCATGGGCTATTTCTGATTTCAGAACCCCTCAGGTGTATCCATTTACATCACCTTCCCCACAGCTGTCTGCAACAAGACATCCAATCACCATCTCTGGAGTTCTGCAAAGACAACAGTTAGGCAAGTATATCTGTAAAATAACCTTTAACACTTCCTGAAAAACTTCCAGCATAACTCATTTACAGGAGACAGTAGATTAGAAATAAATTAAGCAACATAAAAACTTATGTTTCAAAATTGGAAGTAGGCTCTCAGCAAAATATGAAAAAAGTTGCTGTTTATGGCTGTATTTTGCCTTAGTCTTATGTGCAGTAGAGTATCTGCTGTGAAAATGTATTATTGCTTCACCTCAGCATTATATTTTAACAGAGGTTTAAATCTGATAATGTCCATAGTTGTTTTCTAGAAAAACCCCACAACTTCTAAAGAATGCAAAACATGGAATGCAAAACTAAACTAATCTTGCAACAAATCTCAAGTAGGGAATAGAGAAACGAAAAACATGAGTGGAGGAAGTGCAGTGAATTCAGTGGGAGTCATAGCAAGACTGAGATAGTCAACAGGAGTCCTTTAATAAAACAGAATACTTAAGTTTACACAAGGGAAAGAAAGAAAGAAGTGTCTGTAATGAAAAGAAAGAATAGGAGACAATTCCTGCATGACTGAATGGTGTGTGGAAAACGTGGTTAATCTCACTGTGTCCAGCAGAGAAAAAAAACAACATAGAAGGAAACTGCAGGAGTCTGAGTTAGTTATCAGGTTATCAGGAACTAGGGAGTGTTAATGGAAATTAACGAATTAATGAACTCATTCTGAAATTGAACAATGAGTAGGAATGAGCAGATGATGAGACAGAGAAGAGGAAGTAATATGTGTTAACAAATATGGAAAAAAGTGAGAGTATTAAAGTGGTTGGGAATAGAAAAGAGAAACAGAACAGTGCATGGGGTAGAGCAAAGGCTGTAGAGGAAGCAGATTAAAGGATTTGTGAAGATGGAGGTAAGACTGCAGAATATTAGTGTAAAAGAGGAAGCAGGATGGACCAAAGGAGAAAGATGAGAGGACATTAAAGGCTGTTTCTCCTGCAAAGCAAGAAAAATAGAAGGTGTTCTGGATAGTTACAGGAAAAAGACCAAACAGAAAAGCAGATGATAAGGAAATGATGTGAAGAAAATTAAAGAAGGCAAAAACATTTTCTAGTATTTTACTTCTGCGTTTCATAAATAGTAATAATATTTATTTCTTGTTACTTCTCTGTCATATGCTCTTTATATTCACTCTTTGGGCAGAAAGGCTTAGATATTAATTATGAACATTCGTTACTGGTGATTTTCCCTATATTCTGTGATATTAACTTTATTTTTTTCATAATTATCTATTGTCCCATCACAGACCTCAGTAGTGACCTTCCCAATCCCATGATTTTTTCAGTCTTGGTCCTGTTCTCTCATTTGCCACATCTTCTGTCTCAACTTCACATGTCTTAAAGATGTGTCTGTGAAGACATCCATGTAAATGTCCCCAAATGACAGTAAAAAGGAGGCTAGTCCAGGGTATTACTTGTTGAGTGCAACATAAAACTAAAGCAGCTGCATAGAGAGCAGCCCAAGAGGGTGTAGTTAGGAATTGCACTGGGACAGATTAATTCATAAAATCATGGAGCCATAGTCATGGAATCAGAACAGATGAAGGGACCTTGGATAATCATGTGGTCCAGCCCTTTGTGAAAAAGGAAACCTAGAGGAGGTTATGTAGCACTATGACCAATCACATCTTGCAGACCTAATTCTCTGTACTGCAGAGTTTGCATCACAAGTGAAAGCTTTTTTTATTTACATTAAAAAGATAATTCATCTCTAAAGCACTTTTTAGTCCATATTAATAAGCATGATCTTTCTATTCCAAGAGTAACCCATCCCAAGCAGTTTTGTGTTCATGAAGCCAAAATTTGGATTTCTTAAAACATTTTTAAGTTATGAAGGCTTATAGCTTCTGAAAGCTTACATCATAATTGCTTTACCTGTGAAATTTCCTGTGCAGTGATACAGCATGAACCTGATAGAATCTCTAGGTAGGAGAAGTGAAATCTAAAACTGTATTGAACTTAAGTATTAGTTGTCATTGAGCTGTATGTTTGCAAGTTAATTGCAGTTCATATACACAACAATGCTTTAGAGATCCAGTTGTGTAGCTAAAATTTGAATATGGCAAAAATGCTTTAATGGAAATTTTATATAAATACACGAACATATTTACATTAATGAAAATAGCTATAGAAAAGTTCTCATTAAATGGTATAGGTTGTGTTTTTATTTCTGATAATTTTGCTTTTCCATGTATAAGTTCCCAAAATAATTTACATGAATAAAGTTTTTCTTTAGTCTTACCAAGTGTTTTTTTCCATTTGTACTTGTATTCTTATTCTAGGATCGAGTAATTTTGGAGGACATTCAGCAGAAAGATGAGCAAACTTCTGTGAATCCCTTTGGTCAATAAGCATCTGGAGAAGCCCTACACAGTTTTTGGATATCAAAGTATTTGTAACTTGTATAAAGTGTCAAATAAAATGTCAATAAAACAGCTAATTGTTAAGCATGAATGCTGCATTTAAAACATGACTGATCTTTCTCATTAACATCTACAGTAGTTTTAAACAGAAGTACAAAACCTTCTTATTTTTAGAAATTCTGGCTTCAAATATATTGTATAAATAAACAACTTTTGTTACCAAAGTGTTAAGACAAACCATGATTATATATTGAATGAGCATTTTTTGTTGTGAGTGCAGCAGAAGTCTGTAAATGATTGTGCCTGTACAGTGTTAGAGATGGACTGCAGTCCTTAAAAAAAAAAATGTAGGGATTTTTTGATTGTGGAATTCTGAAGTTTGGTTCTTACTCAATAGATCTTTTTGTTTGCGCTTTTGAAAGGGGTAAAGTTTGAGGGATTTATTCTTGCAGGCTCTGCCAAGCTCCTAACACAATATCCATTCCATGCTTCCAAAAGTACCATTTGATTTATATAGCAATGATTCCTTCTCAAAGTGGAATGAAATGGGGGAACTGGGATGAAGAGACACTTGCACAGGAATAGGAACTGGAGGCTCTAAATGAAGGGGGCCAGAATGCAACCTTTTTCTTTAGAGAATAAGTTCACATTCCCATTATTACTCTGTATGAATGGCAAAAATTTGGTATGACTGAGTCATCAAAACCTTTGTTTTGTTTTGACCCTAACTTTACCTGGACTATTTTGTATATAATAAAACTAAAAGCTGGTGGAAGTTTTCTTTAAGAGAAAGTCCCTTGAATACATGATAAATTTCTTTTGGGCTGAAGTGTTTTACTTGACCTAATAGAAAAGCTAGAACAGGAAGGAGAGTATAAAAGAGGGTTGTTTTGTGATGCTGAGACAATGTTAACTCACCTGACAAACAGAGGAGTGAATGATTGTTCTTACTGTCCCTATGAATGATGTCATTTATCTTACACCATCTCACTACTTAGCTACTGTAATGAGTTTTAACTGGCCAGTGTGCCCCTTGAATGGCAGTAAAATAGATGAAGAAACACCTGTTTTGTGAACATCCCTGAATCTGGGCTTCCTGTAGCTGTAGAGGGTTGACCCTGGTTAGCTGCCAGGCATCCACCAAAGCTGCTCTGTCACTCCCCTCCACAAGTGGGCAGGGGAGAGAAAATACAACAAAAGGTTCGTGAGTTGAGATACGGACCAGGAGAGATCACTCACTAATTACCATCATGGGCTAAACAGGCTCAAAGTGGGGATATTAATTGAATTTATCACTAACCAAATCAGAGCAGGATAATAAGAAGTAAAATCTTTAAAACAGCTTCCCTCCACCCCTCCTTCCCAGGCTGTACCTGCTCCCCACTAGTGATACAGGCAGATGGGAAGTGGGGGTTACAGTCAGTTCAACGCGTGTTGTTCCTGCTGCTGCTCAGGGAGAGGAGCCCTTCCCCTGCTTCAGTGTGGGAATTTTAAACTTCACATTTCCCTTATTTCACAGAATCACAGAATATGCTGAGTGGGAAAGGACCCACAAGGATCATCGAGTCCAGCCCTGAGCCGTGAAGAGGACCATCCCCAAGAGTCACACCGTGTGCCTGAAGTATCATCCAAACACTTGGGGAGCTCTGTCAGCCCTGGGGCTGTGACCACTGACCTGCTGGGATCCTGTTCCAGTGCCCTCTGCATGAAGAACCTTTTTCTAGTATCCAACCTGAACCTGCCCTGACACAACTTGAGGCCATTCCCTGGTGTCCTGTCACTACTCACCACACGGATCAGTGCCTGCCCCTCCTCTGCCCCTCACCAGGAAGCTGTAACTGCAGTGAGGTCTCCCCTCAGTCTCCTCCAGGCTGAACACACCAAGCGCCCTCTGCCTCTCCTCATGCAGCTTCCCCTTCCTTCACCATCCTCATTGCCCTCCTTTGGATGCTCTCTAATAGCTCAGTCTATAACTGCCTTTACTTTTTTTACCTTGGGAAAGTTTGTGTGTTTTCTCCTCCCCAATATTCTTATACTTCAAATTTTAGATGAAATCCCCAAGTAAATTTCCTTTCAAGCAAACTTTCATTTGATACAATTTTACAATGCCACTGGCATATACAAATAAAGGTGTGTAGTGTAACTATTTAAAAAGCCTCCTTGAGTTCCAGATGAACTAGAATAGCTTGACGAACAAGGCTAGTAAAATATGACCAGATTCCATGTTATTTGTGCCCCAATGCTTTTCTGTTTATTTGGATTTCAAGAAAGCATTTTTTCTAAGGTTTATTTTATCACATTGCAGAGTCAGCATTCAAGTTTGCAAAGTCATACCATAGTTTTTATAATTGCTGGAAGTTGCATTCTGCAATCAAGTGAAATACCTTGGTTTTATTAGTTTTGTTTCTCCCTCCTTCTATCCCATCAGCCCTCATCAATTACAGAAATTTGGGGTTCATGAAGCTGAAAAGTTATGTCTGTAAATGGGCCATGTTTGAAGGTTCCCTGGGAGAAGACATGGAGGAAAGAGTCATGAATGCTAGACCTACAAACCTCACAATAATAAAAATGCACCCTGTTATTCAGAGATGTGAATAAGTATCCCCAGAGAGCTGGATGATTTCTGCTTTCCTGCTCACTGCAGTGGTTTCCACACGAAGTCAGTACCATCTTCATGGTTCAGGTAATCATCAGTTTATCTTTTCAGTGGTAAAAGCTCGACACAGGCAAGACCATGTTTTGTGGCTGTAGGTAGAGAAGAGAACTTGGACATCACATCAGTAAAGAAAATAAGTGTAGCATAAAAATGGGTATTTATTCTGCTTTGAACTACTCAGTAGTGTCTAGTAGTATCTTCTACTTAACATCTGCTTAATTTATCTTCAACTTAATTTACTTGAGCTGACAGTCCAATCTTGAAGAAAAAGAATCCAACAACCTCATTTCAGAGATGTTAAAACTTTAAATTCATTTTGAAGAGAAAACAGAATGTAGTTTGAATAAAAAAGCAAAAGCATGGGAGCTATCCATGCTGAGCAGAAACATGTTTGAATGATACCCTCTTGCTTCCCAGTTCAGAAAAAATGAAAAATTTGAAAACACTTAATGAACTGAATATAATGTGATTATTTTCTGAACTTACATCTAAATGGCTCTTACATAATGCAAAATAATTCCTAGGGGAAAAAAAATTAAAAAGGAGAAAAAGCTGTTTCAGGAATATGATTTACCAAGTTTAATACTGCTATCATTTGTTCAAAAAAAGGCGAAAATACTAAATTCAGTATTTTTTTCTTTAAGAAGAGAAGAAGGAAAAAAGGCAAGGTTTCTTCTGTCTTCCAATAAGTGCAGAAGTTTCTATATTAATCTCTTAGGCATCTCTCTTCATGGAATATTTCTTGCTTTTGTGATGAATGAGTCCTTTAATCTGTAAGGAAATTTGCAGTACACTAATGATACACCAGAGGGTGCTGACTTACCTCTAAACAAATTAGTCACACCGCTCTTCTGGGTAAGGGCAGTAAAATTGGTACTACTCTGGCCTTTTCCGTTTGGAATTCACATAGAAAAGCTGCAGACATTACGAAGAAAAGCAACGATGCGATGTAGAGTCTGAATGTGAAACAGAAAATCACCTGAAGATGAAAAATGGATGTGAGGGTCTGAGGGAGCCGAGCAGTAATTCAGATACAGTATTCCACAGGTATAGGAAAGGTAGAAATGGAAGCAGGGGTCAGTCGTGCTGGTGGGGTAAACACTAGTGGTCTGAAGGAAGAAATTACTTAGGCTTAATTTTGAGAAATTTTCTTAGCAGAGAACTTTGGCAACACACTCGTCTCTCAGGATGGGGCAGTGCACTGTCACAGTGAGAATTCAAGACTTCAGCATTAAGAAATGAGTGCTAAAGCTGTGCTGTATAACTTCGAGCAACAGAGACTGAGCTGACCTCCACTTCTTTTCAGTTTCTATTTGCAGCTTTGAAGTCATAAGAGAGCATTAATTTATCTTTTGCCGTTTTCTGGGAGAGAACACGAGTATATATTTCACTACAAGGGTGTTTTATGCACACACAAACAATAGCAGAGGATTTTATTACAAGTCAGAATCGTGCTATTCATGCAATGGGGTCACCACTCATGCTGAAGATATCCTCTTGTTTGCATTATCGTTGCCAACTTCGGCTTCATTTCACAGTCATCACTTATCTCTCTCACAAGGTGACGCTTAGGCCATATAAGGTAGCATCATGTCTATTTATTCCTTTGTAACACAAAGGAAGTCTGTTACAGACAAATGCTTAGTCTGTTAGACATAATACCTGATACTTGCCAAGGAGCATTTTCTACAATTGTGCCAATTAAAATGTGAAATTGCTACCACTTATTTTTGAACTCTCTTGTTCTGGCAGTCAGGAAAGAATGCTCTATTTCATCAAGATGCAGCACTGTCAGTTTATCTATGATAGTTCTATTTTCTCCCTAGAATTTAACCTGCTCATGACCTGAGGAACCTGAGGAAATGCAATTCGATAATTCTCTCCTTCTGCCGCCTCTGTGTCAAAAATGCCAACATACTTCAGTCTGTAAATCAGCTATGTGTGCCTTTGGAGCACCTGATGTTTCTGATGGTCCGACACACAGAGTTGTGCCAGACTCTTCCTGCAAATCTCTTCTGTGCAGATAGAAACTGCTCATGCCAATGCTGTAGTGTTTGCATGTTGCACCTTTAGGATTGCTGGGTATTCCATCAGCTCCCGAAAGCTTTAGCACTGTGTGGTCACTAAATCATCTGCATCATTAGAACCCCTGATCGCTACAACATTTTTCAGGGGAAGCTGCGTTTCATAACAAAAGGATTGGTGTGCTGGGTGTCTCCATGGAGAAGGGTAGTGATGTCCTGCCCTGAGGATCCTTTGGCTGGTGTCCCCCACAAGTTCTGGGCAGCTCTCCCCTTGATTATGTCTAAAGTCTTGATACTTTGTCTCTTGGAATGATATTAAATGTTTGTCCTGGACTTGTTACAGTAGTGCCAGGGACTAGGATGCCAGCTGGGCACCTGGTGTCTGGATGGGATAGGGAAAGAACTTCTATGGGACAAAGTGATATTTGTGTGGTGACGAGGTGGGGAAGGACATGACTGTGTGTGTGAAAGAAAAGCTTTTCAGTGTTAGGAGTCAGTTAACAAGCTTTGTTATCCATTTACTCACCAGCAAAAGAGGAAAAATCTTTCTATTCTACAAATAGACAGTGTTGCTTTCCTTCTCAATGCAGGACATTCTCACAGCCCTGCCCACAGCAAGCAGCAGTCCCCTGTCCTTGCTGCCATAGGAGAACCCACCAAATCTAGAGGAGTGACTCTTCTACATCCTGGTCTGTCTTGGAAGACTCTGAAACCAGGCACTGTCCCCAGCTATGCTGCCAAGATCTGCATGCAAGAAACCTCTGCAGAAAATGAACACTGCCGAGAGACTCCTCTTTAATTCTGGCATTCTAGAGAAATTTTTCCCACACATGGTATTTTACCACACATGGTAACCAACACAGGGCCTCCCAAATAAAGGCACACAACACATTTCCTATCAGGGCAGTCTCCATAACAAGATCATGGGCTGTCTATCCCCATTTTAAGTTGTCTGGAGGAAACAAAACGAAAGAGAGGAGGAAATCAGTCCCACTAGACATTCCTAAGGGCTTTTTCTGGCCCCTGTCTTAACTGAGCACACATTTTAGCCATGTTTGACATCCTTGCCCAACTCAGTGTTGAGCCAAACAGAAGCTGACTTTGGAGATGGTCTAAATACATCTGTCTTTATGCATTTGGCTGTGCAGAATGTGTTAAAATATATATATATTTCAGCCATCTCCAGCTCCTCTGAGCTCAGCTGATTTGAAACAGGCAGGATAGAGCTCTGAGAGTCACCATAGGTGATGATGGGCAAGGCCTGGTGTGATTGGAGTGAGGAACAGATGGGTCATTTGAGATTATCCAGGCCAATTCCAACTATGTTTTTGACCTACGTTTGCACACAGGACCCAGCCTGGGCAGAGGGGCAATTCTCAGGGAGTTAAGTTATGGTAGGAGTTACCTATAACATGGAAACATTTAAATTAATTGGGGTGAGGCAGGGGAGGGGCAGAAAAGCCCAGCTGGGAGATAGTGGGTGGGATAAAGGAAGGAAGAACAAAAGCAGCCAGGAGTATCAAGGAATTTTTTTCAACATAGTCTACCTCCTTCTAGTCTTGTTTAACTTTTCTCCTTGTGTGTACACAGATGTTCATGCATGTTCTCCTTTCTGTTGTAGCCCCTACAGTGTCAGCAGTAGATTGGTCCTAGAAGGCATTTAATTAAACAAGGAGAGACTGGAGTACCTCAATGAGAGGTATTTAAGTGCTTCTAGTAAAAACTTCTGCTGTTCTGTCCTCTGATACCATTCTTCTGGGAATAGATGTGCAGACCTGGATTGACTTATTTATTTCTTCCACTGTAAGCTCTAAAATGGGTATTTCCAGTTTTCTACGTATTTATTTACCTTTGTATTAGAATCTCTACAGTTCCTAGAAATGGCAGGTCATTTACAAATTATGCAGCTTTTCTAAATAAGAAATAAACAGATAAAGGGATAAGAAACAGGGCAAATAGCCTTCCTAATGTAGAGGGCTTGCACTTTCCAGAAGCATAGTTCAGATACTGTTTCTTCTGACAGCATTTAACAACTTACCAATAAAGCCTATAGAGTGTGTGGGTAAAAATAACATATCCTAGCAATGTTACAGGCTCTTACAATACATTTTTGCTGAAATATAAAAATACAGCACTAGTTTGCCTATGTGAAATTACCAAGTTTGCAGATTATTAGTGTGAATGTAAAAAGCTTCTGGGACAGCATACGGTAAATACATTAGTGCTGTATTCCAGAAATCATCATTTTCCCAAGCTAAAGGTCTTGCTGACATATGTGGTGGAAAGCCTAGTTCTGCCAATTGTCTGCTTCCTTCATATCCCCTGATTTTGGTGCAAGTTTAAAGCAATATACTTAATAGCCTCAGGTTAATATGTTGGAAAATTGCAATACTGTCTATCTGTGTGGAAAGTCACGTATCAATGACATTTGGTTGGCAGAGTGAGTTTGGAGAAAAATGGCACCGGAAATGGTTGGCACTGAGTTTTGAGAAAAAAAAAAAAAAGAGCCAGAAAATGTGAGTCTGCATGCAGTAAACTCAAATTTTATTTGCTCATATATCACTTTGTCAGGGTTTTCAAAAGTTCTTGTGGAAAATATGTAAAAAAATATAAAGCTTATACATGTAGTAAGGATTTTTCCTTTAACCTGACTGGTGTTCTCCTGACATATGCCATACACAATATTCTGGATCCTCCCAGAAGAATTACATGAGCCCCCATAGTAATTTCTGTGTTAAAGAGTCCATCCATTCACTTTTTGCTGGACATGTGTGAGGCAGGAGGATGTGTGTATGCACAAGCTGGATGACTGGTACCCTGCATGGATGCACAGGGATGTGGTGGATGTGTATCTTCACAGGCTCATGTAAATACTGATACTATGGGTGTAGATTTAGAGGAAAGCTGCTTTATATTTCCAGTTCAACTCCAACTGGAAATCAGCAAGCCACACTCCAGCTGCAGTCCCTCTCCTTCACACTGTAAATAATACACAATAATAATGATGATGATAATAAAAATAATAATAGTGATGCATCAGTGTGCACAAGCCTTTTTGCACACCAGATGAGGCAGCAACCTCTTGGGGTTTGGAAATGAGTCGTCTCACTGGTGTGCTGAAATTGGCTGGTTTTGGCAGTCTTTGCAGGAGTGTGTGGAGAGGACAGAAGTGTGGAGGTCTCTTTTTCGATCTAGGGAAGTCTCTTTGGAGTCCTTGCATGGTAGTGCCCCTGCAGTTCTCCTCCCATAACACTCAGAGTGACTTTCCTATGGCCTGTGATTAATTGTTGTAACACTTCAGCAGCAAAATCTGCTCCATCCATCCTGGCTCTGTAACTCAGACTGAGGAGTGACTTCATAGGCATTTTTCATATGTGCAAACATTTTATAGTGTTGCAACTCAAACCCTCTTTCTTTGGGGCAATCTTCGTTCTAAACTACTGTTCCCTTAAAACTCTTACCTCAGTTATTGATGATGGAGCTGCAAATACTACCACTAAAGATTCAAGCTTTAAAATAAATGTCACAAACAAACATACACTGTATATAAAGTACAAACAAATTGAATGTCTTCCTGTTGTTTGCAGTGGTTAATTCCTGCACTGTTCCTTGAGAATCAGTTGAGAAAGATATAAATCAGAAAATAGCTCCTGACAATATGCTGTTGGGGTAAGTGCAAATTTTCAACACTGATTGTTAATATGGCAACAAAATGTTTGAAGGGACAGAGTTGGAGAGAAGGGAATAGACTCAGCTGTGCCTGTCAGAACTGTTAAAAGAGTAACAGTTTTTGTTAGGCATTAAACTGGAATCCCTGCTGTGCTTCATTTAGTTTCCAAAATTCACAAAGGCAACCTGCTTCCAAAAAATTAATTAGCTTATGAGTAGAAAAAAAAAGCATGGAAGTTTGCATGGAGTGCTTTAGAGCTTTCTTGTGATGTGCTAATATATGTTTTATTTTACTTAATTGCCATTGAACAGTATTAAACTTTTTTAATATACCATATGCAGCATCACATTACTGCATAGGCCACGTTTAATGAAATATTACTGTACTAGCTATATATTTTCCCCAGCTTTACATAGGGTTTAATCCATGTCCTTTATACCCCAAGACTATGAAAATTGTGACTATTCAGAGAATATGATCTCTTACATTTTCCTTTTAAGCACTAATAAGCAGATCCTGAAAGAGTACATTAGCTCAGCACATCTAGAACCAAGTCAGTGGTCACAGGCCAGATTTTGCCATTACACAGCCTGGCACTCAGTGGTGAATATTCTCCAGCAAAGACTGTCAGCAAAAAAGCCTGTGAGTGAGGGGTATCCACTCCCACACCAGAAATACAGCCGAGTGGGGCAGAAGTGATACCTGAGCCCCGCCATCTGAGCAAGTGGGAATTTTATTCTTTGTCAAGTTTTTTTTGACAGAGGTGCCTTGAATACAGTTATTTGCTGCCAAAAATTACTTTTCAAATGGAGAAACAAGTCTCTTTTTGTCCTGAAGGGTGAGAAACGGTTTCTGTAAAAGTCAAGCATGAGAGAAACACCATGAGCCACACTCACAGTTCCTTCCCACGTCCAGGGTTTTGGTGGTGTGAAAAGAGATATGTGCATGTGTTTTGCACATATTTCCTAAACAACCAAACTTCTCACAGTCAGAGTGTTATAACTAGGAGGGCAACAAATACAAATCTTTGCTTGACAATTAGTTAGGGTTATGTCTGAATTCTTTTCTGTAAACCTGGTATTATTGCTTTGGCAGTACCAAATATATCTTTAACTTCTGTTTTTTTAGCTTAAAAAATAAGATTTAAAAAAAAAGAATGAAAAAAATACAACTCACTTCAACTTTACAATTTATTTAGAGAAGTGGGACAAAAAAGTTCTATTAAATGCATAGTATTCAATAAACTACATAAACACATAGTAGCTGTGTATATCCATTCTTGGGATCCCAATTATGCTTCGTTAGGCTGTTCTGTCATAAATATTTATGTGACATGTAACTCCGATATTTTTAACAGAGTTCTCAGTGATTTTCCAGTAAACATTATGTGCAGTCTGGGAGGGGAGGGACAGCACTTACTAACTCATCACTGAGGGAAAGCCACCAGCTGGAAGCAATAGTGTTCAGGCGTGTAAAAATCCACACCAGTGTGGCTCAGTCGTATCAGACATGCAAGAATCCACTTTGCCATCAAGGTTGCTTTGCCGGGAGCAGCCTGGGATGGCTAATTAGCTGTGAACTCTGTCTGAACTTTTCCTTGAGCTTAGTGCTACATTGTGTAGCCTTCCTGGTGTCTAATAAGGGTGAAATCTCACTGCGGCGCTAATCTAATTCAGGTAAAAACAAACAAAGCGTGAGATAGCGCCTGCTGGAGACCAGGCTTTTATTAGTTCCTATTCTCGGAGAGGTGCTCGTCCATTTAACCCAAAATAGCCCTTGGTTAAAAAACAAACAGCAAATCTTTTGTGGTAGTGATTTGCAGTCAGCCAAGAGACATGAGGTGTGCAGGCCCTGTGTCTGAGCTGGTCTTGACGGGGGTTTCAGCAGCAGAATTGGTTTTCAGTGAAAAGAAGTGAGTTTTCCAAGATAGGTGATCTTTAAAAAAATCATGTTCATTGAATTATATGTAGGTTTTTCTATTTTTCCTTTGTCAACCATAAAATAAAGATCATAAACCCAACATGTTTTACCTGAAATAATATATTCTTAATGAGAGGAGAGGTAAACAGGTATCCTGGCTGCCTTCTCTCCTACCCCTTTCTTCCTGAAAGAGCAAGTGGGGCTAAGAAAGCAAGGGAGTCACACAACAGAATTTGGGCAAAAAACTACTCACCCAGCCTGCTGCACCTAAGCAGGAGTAATATAAGCATAGCTACTCACCCAGCTTCCAGAGAGCTGAGGTGGCATCGTTTCATTTGGCAATGTTCAGTTTTCCTTCTAAGGATGTCTATATAACATAAATAGGGAAAGGGATTCAATAATTTGTTTTCAAATGCAAAGAAAACCTTTCTCTTGTTGCTTCTACATACATGAAATAAAGCCAGGACGTCCATGGTGGAATCAAATTAGAGCAACAAACATGAAAAATAAACATTTTTTTTTAGTAATATAAATCACATTTCTGGACTAATTTTCATATATAACATATATATGTTAAATTTATCCAGTCCATGAGCCTATTTCTACTGAAGTGGAATAACCAAGGAATCTGCTTCATTTTCCTTGCAGCTTAATGAATGAATGAATGAATGGAATTCTGTAAACTTTCCAATATTCAGTACAGCAAAATGGAACTAGTGTGAAACCAGCTGAAACCTCCCCCAAAACCTTTACACAACACAAAAGATGAATCTGTAGCCTGGTGCAAATCTGAATACAAGCTTGGAAACCCTATGATGAATGGGAACAACATTTCCTTGTGGCAGTGGTAGAGATAACAGGATTGAGTGGATGTGGAAGCATAAAAGCACTCTAAATAATGAACTGCTGAGTAAGAGTAGAGTCTGGATTACAGTACATACCTTATGGCTATCAGCAAGCAATACAGTGAGTGGAAATGGTCTCTGAAAAATGCATTCAATCACGGAAATTGCCCCGCCTGTAGCTCATTAACAGGATTAAGTCCTGATACAAAGTGACAGTCAGTATTATTTGTTTAGGCAAAAAGCTTGCTCACTTTGTAGTTTTTGGCATATCCAGCTGGCTTTAACAATATGGATCTGAGACAGCTAGTGTAGCTTTAATGTTAAATTAACCAGGGTTAAAAGCTTGCCAAGCCAGGCAGGAACAAAGTGTTCATTTTTACCAAGCTGGCACATGGGGCCAGTTTCATTTCAGTAGCACCCATGTGGTAGGTACCCCATTTCCCGCATTCACGGCAGCGTTTTTCCAGGTATTAGATGTCATTTTGTCACCAGAGCTGCACTCTATTGCAGTGCAGGGGAGATCCTGCTCTCCTGGCCGAGCAAACCCTGTAAACACTCCACTGGTGTTGGAAAAGGCTCCCAGTGCTTGGAGTGCTGAGCAAAAGGGGAAAGCCCAAAGATCAGCCCTTTGTTTAGAGGAGACTCACAGTGCCGAAATCTGAGGTCTGTTCTGAAATCTAAACAAGAGATAAAGGCTCAAGTCCTCAGCTGGTAAAAATTAGTGCCGCTACTGTGAACTTCTGGAGCGGCTGCAGTGGAGTTTATTGTGAGACAGCTGGAGTGTGGTGTAACTGATTCATTGCTGCGGCGTTCCAGAGGAGCCGGCACTGGAGGGGCGGCTCATGCTCCAGTGCTTCCTAAATATGGATGGTGGTCTGGATTTAGCTTCAAAAAAATAAATATCCAGGCCATTACAACAGTTATTAAGTTGCTATTTTAAAATCAAAACAGATTGAGGTTTATCTCTGGTTTTATATTTGGAGGCTAAGTCTGTATTTATGGTTGTTAGACAGTGCTAGACAGCAGAGGTTTTATCAATGTATTTAGGGGATTTTTTTTTTTGTGTATTCTGGTACAGCAGCAGAAAAGTATTTGTTACTAGAAAATACAGAATCACAGAATATGCTTAGTTGGAAGGGACCCACAAGGATCACTGAGTCCAACTCTTAGCTCTGCAGAGAACCCCCCCCCCAAGAGCCACACCATGTGCCTGAGAGTATCACCCAAATGCTTCTTGAACTCTGTCAGGCTTGGTGCTGTGACCACTGCTCTGGGGAGCCCGTTCCAGTGCCCAGAAATCAGTACTTTCTTTTCTAAGTGCAACTACTTCATGATGTTCCCTTGCCCGTGTTGCTGCCACCTTATTACTGTGCTGCCCAAGACCAGTATGTCCCTTCTTGCACTAAACAAATAGTATGGAACTAAAACATAAGAAAATGCATTTCTCTTTCTCCATAATTCTTTGCTGTGCTTCTTTTTCAGAGGTTAATCGACTGCCTAGACCTGTTGTGTTAGGAATACATTTTCTTTGGAGTTTACACTAAATCTTCTCATTTGTACCATTTTTTCCACAGCAGCTGGTTTAATAGCCGGGAGTCTGAGCTGGACCAGACACAGCAGCCATTATACTTCTCTCCAGGACTGCTGCACTGCTTATGCCCTTGGGATCATCCATCTCAGTGATGCTTTAGGTAATTTGGGTTTGAGAATTGCAGTTTATTGTGTTTAAGAGAAATCAACACTAAACCCTATAGCATTCTGTAGTGTCAGAACATGGTATACTAATATCTTAAATAAAATCTGAAATAAACATGGTGATTTAAAATAATTGAAGCACTATGAACTTTGGCATTAAAGGGGCAGAAAATGCTGGGAAAGTTTGTTCATGTCACAGCTCAGAGAAATCCTAATGATTAAGTATCAGGTATGCAAGATGAAAGGAGTAGCATTGAAAAAAGATGACTGATACATTAAAAAAGTTGGAGTGAAAAGCAGAATATGTGGATCAAGCTGTATCAAATCTTTACAAAGCAGACTTTTTTATGCCTATTGTTCTAGCACTAAGAGTAAATGGCCAATATAGCTATATAAGGCACTAGAATCTGTCATCACTTATGGCCAGAATAAGGCCATGGATAATGGACTGTAATGCAATCTAAGTAGCATTGCCATGAAACCAGAGTAATTTAATTTAGATCAGAGGATTCAGTTTGTGTGGTATAGACTTATGAATATAATAATTCTTAGCCATGACAGATTATCCTGCCAATAGGCTACAGCACTCCAGGCTTTTACAGAAATGCCATCCTCAGTTGCACGTTTTGTTTTAGTCTGTGCCCTGTGATATGTATTAGATTTGTGGTATATATGAGCCACTAAAGACCAAATGAAATCCCTAAATCCAGGATAGTCTCAGAGATCATAACATAAGCTGAAAACAACAAGAAAAAATTGTATCATTAACTCAGAGGATGTAGGTGATCATAAGTAGTTTTTCGAACAAGTAAGAAATAAAGTCATGAAAGGCCCGAGGAACTGGGAAGAATTATCCCTGTTGCAGGAGAATGTTTGTATTCAACCAAGGAAACTAATGTCTTGCTTATAGTAAAATGTGTTTAAAAGTGTTGGAGAATAGTGACTCCACACACATTTATTCTTATGCATGGGAAACAAGTAGGAAACCAGGAAAATTAGTTTCTCCATCCAATAGACAGATCCTATTCCCAATTCTATAGGTGTTAAAAAGCTTACTGTTTCTCTTCCTTTGCTTTGCTTATCTATTTTTTGTTAACATTTGTTAAACAAGAGGTAGATATCATCTGTCCATCTCTTTTTGTGTGAGTACTGACTCATAACCATCAAAAAGGAGATAAGTAATTCCTCTTTCTGGCTTAAATATTCCAGCAGGAAGGATGCGTGTTCCCAACCAAGGAAGATAGTGCTTGTTGTTCCTCACAAGCTCATATCACCCCTGTCTGAAAACCTTCACCTTTGTGTTGCAAGATCTTCAAGAGATTTGGAAGCACGATGTGTGAAGAGCTGTCATTGGTTAATAGTTGGACTTGATGATCTTAAAGGTCTTTTCCAACCTAAACAATTCTATTATCTATGATTATTAATTTGTTTGCATGGCAGCTCAAGTGTACTTTGAGACACCTCCACAATCCTGGTGCTTACCAGAGCAGGGATCTTGATGGATCTTGCTCTGATTTCCTTTGAGTTGTGTGGCAGAGGCTAGAAAATGAGGGCAAACTGAGGGAGGGTGGAATAAGGAGGCAGAGAGTGGGAATTTATACCAGCAGTTGTCCCTATATGGGAGCCAAGACATAAATAGAGCTCATCCTCAGAATTACAGTCCAAAAATTGCTCCAGGTTCCCCCAGTTCACTCTCAACTCCGGTACATCCATTCTTAGTGTGCACACAGAGACATCATGAAATGTAAACTGACATTTTTCAGCAGTGGCTTTCTTTGGAGTGTCAAGTCAATTCATGGTTTTAAGTTTTGCCCTAAAATATAAGGAAGCCACTAATGCCTATATCCAGGTTTTATCATTGCAACTGTCCAAAGGTTTAATAACTGTGTAAAATACATGGGAAAAAAAAAATCTTGAGGGACCTGAGGCTTGCAAAGAAAAGAAGCCAGTTGGATTTATTTAGCTACTGCATATTGAATCACTGAATAGAAACTTGATAGTAGCACAGGAACATAGTGACATCTTTTTAACTTGCTTTTATTCCACGTATTTTAACTCCACAAAGATTCAGAAAACAGACACTGTGACCCACAAGTGTAGTTAGTTCTCAGCTCGTAATGCATATGTGTAAAAAGCATTTGTCTGCTTAGCCAAGGTTCACTTGCATTCATAGCATATGGAGCTGAACTTTTCCAGTTTTCTCTTCTGGCCAGAAAACATTGGGTCAAATGTGGATCTGGTGCAAGAATGTTGATTTCAGTTACTTCAACACTGAATAAAACCCATAGCTTATTTTTAGGCCAGATAATGATCCCAGTAAAACAATACTGTAAGTTTGGCTCACATTAATAGATTCAATGTGGGGAGATGCAAACAGATGGCATTGGTTGCTTTGTCGCGTCCTGGCAGAACTGGACTCATTAAAACAGCAATTTTACTGAAGTTTTTGTGACTGTGATTAAAGTTGCCAAAAGTTTTAAATAGGCAGAGTTTCAAAGTGATACTTGGGATGGTTTCCAAATATATCTGGCATAGCACAGCACTCCACTTTAGACTTGTAAAGCTGGATGTTTTTGAGGATAAAGGAGATCTTTCATTTACCCAATAGGCACTTTTATAATTGCATATGTCATCTGTTGTATTTGTTAGAATGTTTGTTTCCCTCCAAAGACAACAGTCAGTGGGAAGTAATGAAGGATTATTTAGTAAACAGTAGGCTAAATGGCTGTAATAGCACTGATGCTTCTTCTCTGAAACAGAACAGGGTGAAAATGTTCACACAAACGACAATTCACGAATGAATGTGGGCGAGAGGCAGAGATGAGTATTTGGAGGCTGCTCTGCAATAAGGCAGAGAGCTGACAATTACCAGCTCTTAAACTACAGTTTGCTTCTTTTGCAGTGAGAGGTGATGCAGTTGGCAGGAAGAGCAACAGTTCTTTCAGGTTGAATTCATGGATTTTTGCAAAAGCTGCAATTGCCCAAGGGAAGGGTGGCTTTCAGTGCTGCACTGGTACTACAGAGAAATGCCTTATTTTCAGAGCCCCAGTGAAATCATGAACAAATAATAAA
>WEIV01008626.1:521374-534007 GCA_013390005.1 Calyptomena viridis | reverse complement strand
CCTCCCCTGGGACAACTTGAGGCCATTTCCTCTCATTCTGGCACTTGTTACCTGAGGGAAGAGACTCACCCTCACCTGGCTACAGCTTCCTTTTAGGGAGACCAACAAGGTCTCCCCTGCACCTCCATTTCTGCAGGAAAGTTAAAAATAAAAGGGTTGCTTTTTGTTGATAATTAGCAGATTAAGACTTGGCTCTGATGGTGGAAGATATTGAATGAAAACTCAGATGAATCTGCTGAGTGGAAAACATATTTGACATTTGGAGAAATGAACCCAATATTTTATAAGTCTCAAATATACAGCAAACATTTTTAGTCCCAGGCCACAAAGAAAACCCTGAATTTTGATATATAGTATCTGGCTTTAGGAAGGAGATTATCCTTGCACATGTGCTGGTCTATTGCAGTTAATGATATATGAGAAACACAGTTTTAATGAGCTCACAGATTATTTATTATGGGAGCAGAACATCATAAATTCGATAACCAGATCCTAATAATTTGCCAAAATATGTAAGAAATACAGTGGCATAATTGTGTTTGTATTGTATTCACTTGTGTAGAGTAGCTTAATTTATATTTATGGGAAATTTCCATTCAGAGGCAACTCATGCAACAGGATGTGCTTCTGTGCATACTTGTACAAGATCTTACACAGACATGCAAAATTCTACTACAAAATACTAGTATCCTCAGGGGGAAAAAGTGTTATTTCACAATTAAAGATTAGAAACTACTTATTATTTTGGCAAATCTGTGAAAGAAGACTATTGAACATTGCTGTGTTTCTGCAAATTTACAGAAAAATATTGTCATGGTAATAAAAGTAGAAACTAACTAAACATCTAATGAAAATGCCACTGATTTAGTAACACAGGTCCTGGAGATATAAAGATCAGTCTGTCTGGTATAATTGTGTACTATCACAGTTTGACCCATCTTCTAAGCAAGAAGTCAAGAGCAGCTCAGCATGAGGGAGCTTCTAAGTACTCTGAAATTTTCCTTTCTTTTAAAATCAGAGACCAACTGATCCTAGCTATAATAAGTGTCAGGGAATGGTAGTTTGTTACTGAATGACACACTCCTACAGCACTGTGTTTTTAAAACAAGTGCCAAATCATTCATGAGTGGCAAAACCATTTCCAGTTTTAAAGTGAAGCAAGAATCCTATTCAAAGCGGTGTAATGAACTGTCATTAATACATATTCTCATGAGATTATTACTTTAGCTCTTTTCAGGAGGATCTGGCAGGAGAAGAGGATGGAGGAAGGAACTCAACCACATTTCAGAAAAACCCCCGTATTTCCATGCAATGAGTGATTCTTATACCTTCCTACTTTTGCAAAGGAAGTTGAAAATTATTTGATTTGGACACACAGTTTAAGGAAAAACTATGGTGTCTTCAGAAAAGACCTTATGGTCTTCTCAGGAGGAGTATTTTTCCTTTCACTCCCTCAAAGCAATTTAACTGGGTTACTGGATGTGTGTTGCAAAAGCAATGGCATGAAGGGTGTTTTCCCCAAGAGAGGAACACATTATAATGTGACAGTATATAATCGTTCTCACTGCTCATGAATTCCCACTTCTTTTTCCATGACTGATTTTCATAAGCAGCCAGGGTGCCTTCCCATTTTCTTCACATGAGTAATTTGCAGAAGCTTCTCTCTGATGAGAAAAAAAGTGGGAATTCTTTTTGGATGGTTCTGTGATCTCAGGTCTAGGTGTCATCAGCTGCTTCCAGGTTTCAAGGAGATGGAAGAGTTTGATTTGTTCATCAAAAGTCAAAAGCATGACTTAAGCAGAGATGCATCTCTGAGTGATGTGACTCCAACTGGCACAGCTTGGGCCTGTGTGTAGCCCTTGTCTTGGATCCCAGGCTTGGTCTTGCATTGAGAAGGTGGTTGCAGGGTGGAGATGATCTGCTCATCTTTTCATTGAGTTTCCTTGAAAGTTATGCAGTGGATAAAAGCCACAAAGAACTATCTGAGGGGTTATAAGAGATAATAGATGATAAATGAGTTTCTCACTATTGGACTCCAAAACCTATGAAAGTACTATTAATTTAGGGAGCTGACCTGTCATCTCTCAGGGCTGCATGGAAAGACAGACAGGGAAAACTTGGTAGCATTTCCCAGAGGTCACTAAAAAACAATGTAAAGGCCCCTGTCACAAAATTTGAAGACCTGAAGGACTTCTTTGTATATTAAGGCTGAAATCCTTGCTACTCTCCATGTACTTACTTTTATTTTCAGGTTTATGTCATGGGCCTTGAACAAATGTTAGTTATTCCATGTGAAAGTAAGAACTGAGAATCGGGAGGAAGAAGGAGTTACTTCTGCCAATAACTACTAATAACTACAAATAATAAAATAGAGCAGAAAGGACACAAAAAGAAGCTGAAAGACCATTTTCAGTGCTCCTTCAGGCCTTGAAGGCCCCTCTGTTAAGGAAGCATATGATTCCTTTGGTCTTTAACAGCAAATGTTCCTTGATCTTGGTAGTGTTTTGTTAAGCTGCTATTTTACACATATAGTATTCCAGGAAAAAGAATGGTCCCATAACCAGACATTCCTACATCCCCTTTCCTAAAAAATATGATGGTTCATTTGACACATGGTTGTGGTTACCTGCTGCTATTATACACTGGTTTTATTGACTGAATTTTGAAATTACTGACTTCAGATTAAGCCTCTGTGTTCTTCATCCTTGCAAACAGAGAAATTTAAACGCTGGGCAAGCAAATTCTATATTTAAACCCTCTCTTATCTGATTTTTGTCCCTCAAAAGCCATGTCAGCTTATGCTTAATAGGTGATATTGGTTTATCTCAGTAAAGATCTGGCTGAAGTACAGCATGGGAGCAGCAGGGACAGCTGCCCCTCAGCAGCCTTTCAGAGCTGTTAAAAGACAGTCACATGAGGGATGGGCTGTGTCTCCTCCTTCCTTTGACCAGGCATAACCATGGCTTGCCAAACAAACACAAACAAGGCATTGTAGTCTGCCTGAAATAAAAACATTTGCTAATGGGGAAATAGAGCTCTTGGTGGAAAACTGAGACTCAGAAACAGCAGTCAACTGTATAAAAGCTTTAATGCATCACTCTTCTGGTGTGACAGGGTGCCAGGTCAAAGAGACAGGTGGGGTATTTGTTGTTTGGAAATGCCATCCCTCCAGTGGCTTGCTGTTTTCTGCTGAACAAAAAACTTTACTTGACCCCAAAAAACACCCTCTTTTGTAATCATATCTGTCATAAACCTGCATGATTTTTTAATGCTGTTTGGCTTTTGAAGAAATGTGGGAAGAAGTAAACAAAATCCTGATCCTGAATGGGCAGGGCAGTGCAATTTGTCGTGACTGTGGCTTAAAAAGATGCAAGAGGTGAGCATTGACCAACTGATGGAAGACACAGCTGGTCTAGATTAGCTTCCACAACCATTATAGCAAGGGCCAGATACACTGGACTAGTCTAGCTGCTGTTCCAGTGCTTCTAGACCTTGTATTTTTAAGCTAGCAGAGTTATTTGTGTCACCATAGCATTATAAAGCCACTAGTGTACACCAGTGAATAGGAAATCCACCTCCTGAACACCTAGACACTTAGTTTATTCAGAGAAATCCCTGCCTTGAGCAGTATTTCTCTTTATGAGGATTCCTGTCTAGGTGGATTGACTTTCATAGGAAGTGAAACATTTTTTCCAGATCCACTTCCATTTATTTCTGTGTAGGGGAGAGGGCATCCAAAGCAACTTTGCAATAATGTGCATACTAAATCCTTGTTCATACAAAGGCCCTTATACATGCTGGGAGAAGTCTAAAGAGCTAAAAATGGATGTAATCCCTCTCTAAATTGCCAGAACAGTGCAAAGGGCCTCCTAAGTGTAAATAAAATTCAGAGCATAGCTGACAAAGTTGTATTTCAAGATGTTCTTTCCCAGAAGTCCTTGCTCCTTTGAAAGCACCAGAAGAGGGGAACTTGGAAGAGAATCAAGAGGGCAAAGAGGGAAGAAGAAAAGAAACATTTTATAGATCAATATCCCTGTCAAAGGCAAATAATTTCTCCTGTTTTGTCTGGCACAGACAGTTTTGGAGGGGATATTTTTAGAAAAAGTTACATGAATTTCTGATTACCTTAAGAGATTTATTTTCTGCCAAAACAAAGGCATCATATTTCTCTAACCAGAATGTGGCACTTACTGTGAGGATGGCCAAATCTTGCACATAATCATTGAGGTCATATGCAAATAAAAGGCACCATACTTTGTGTAAATTCCCATCTTAGCTATTCTTACAACTTTTCTCATTTATAATATTGTAACTATTTTATGAAAAGCTCTTTGGGACCAGTCTATTAAACCATAACCAGCTATTTTCCTTCAGCTCCTGCTGAGGAACTGCCTTCAAGGAATTTTTTGAGTTTAAAAAAAAAATTGAAAAGCTTTTTAGCAGCTTAGTTTGAACTCATCCTTTAAATGCAATAATATCAGTAATATCCAGTTCATCTGCTGCTGTCATGGTGCAGCGCAGCAGTGATGGTGTCAGTGGGGTGGGAGACATAGGAGGAGGTCTCTGTGCTGGTTCTTCTTGTCCTTGAAGTGACCAAATGCTACCATGTGCTGCAAAAATTGGGGTGCCACAGCCCTGCTAATCCCTCAGTACAGCCAGTGCTTTTCTGTCCTCACCGTTTTAGCACTCCCCATTCCCTCTTTCCTCTTGTCTCCCATGCCCCAGCCTTCACCAAATTTGGTTTTTTGCCTTTTTTCTGCAAAAAAACATTTGTCTGGCATGTTGAAAGGCTCGTGGGAAGTGCATTGTCTCATGTATTGCTGCATGAGGAGGCCAAGGCAGGGGCTGCTGCATTATAACAATATTTCTTGTATGTGAGTACAGTAATTAGGGTATGGCATGTAAAGCTTACTAACAGCATATTCCAAATCCACTGCTGGTCTAAAAGGAATTAATATCAGGTCTAAAGACATCCAGATTACTGTCCCTGCTGACTCCTTTCTGCAATCAAACCTTACAAAGCTGCCTACTGTTCTTCTGAGCTGTCTTGTTTTGGCCACTTACTGACATCATGCAAAAGAAAGTACTTCAACAGAGAAAATAAAAGCCTTTTTTGTGTCATTTCAAGAAAATGATTGCCTGTTTTAAAGCTGTACTAAAGATATTTCCTTTTTTTTTTTCTGGTGCTATAATAGGGTTAGGTGAGATTGGTGGGAAGATTTTGAACACTTGGTCCTGTAGCATGGATTTTCTGTCTCTTCCTCATTTTTTGCACAAAGTCTTGTCACCTGCCATCTCTACTTCATCTTTTAGATGCTATTTCCACAATCCTCACTTTGGAAATATCTTCCCACCTGTACCTCTCTGTTGCCCTGGCTCTTGCCAAATTTCAGACTCTTGTTTAAATCCTGCTCTTCCCACAGAGCTGGACCCGGTGCTTTGTCCTTATCTGAATGACAGAGCTCAGCAAATTATTTTTCATGTCAGCCTGCACAAGCTGCCAGCTCTTCCAGTCATCACTGGCCTCCTGTTTCAACAGAACTGATGATAAAGAAGTTCTGGCTGCTCCGCTGCAACTGATAAGTATTTTTATTTTATGGGCAACAGTAAAAAACTGCCAGGTGAAGTCAAACACTTCCGGGAGAATGAAAAGAAACCCTGTCTGAATGGCTTGAATGACAGATCCATTTTCTTCATGACGTAGATAAAACATATTGTGCCAGTGCCATCTGGAAGCTGCTCAATATCACCTACCCTGGTGCAAGGCCATCCACTGCCTTGCTCTCTTGCTCCCATCCCTTCTCACACACACGGTGGCCACGGAGCATGGCAGAAATTATTTTATACAGATAATCACTACTGTCATGTTGTGGGACCAATTTGTGGCATGATTTCCTGACATGATCTGAAGGCAGAGACAACTGACCACTCCTCTTGGAATACACCTTCTATCCCTGATCATAGAATAGAATAGACTATTTCAGTTGGAAGGGACCTACAATGACCATCTAGTATAACTTCCTGACCAGTTCAGGGCTGACCAAAAGTTAAAGCATGTTATTAAGAGCATTGTCCAAGTATCTCTTAAACACTGCCAATTTGGGGTCATGCACTGTCATTTTCTGTGTCTCACCCTCTTCCTGGTTTTCTTGCTTTCCAGCCATAGACAGTGTAGCATCTGAGATCTTTGCCACCTTCCCATAAGTGCAACTGTTTTGCCCAAGGGACAGGGAATTAAAGGACAAAGGTTTTCCTTGTGTGTAGCAGCAGAAACAGCCACATCCTACCAACGTGAGGTTACAGACCCCTTTCACAATGGTAATAAATTCTCAAAGTCAACTGGATGGCGATAACACCTGAACATGATAGTAGCACATGGTGCCAGCAGAGAGCCCTGGAGCCTCCTGACACTCAGGACGTGTCCAGTGTTTCCAGTCATCAGATCCCATACTTATGTCACTTACTTACTTTGCAAATGCTAATGAAGAAAAAGGACCCTCTCACCGTGCAAGGTTCCCTTTCACTACCTCCCCACATTTGCATGCACTGTCTGGTTTCAGCTTGTAATAGATGCCAAATTGTCTGAATGAATCTTCACTACAAAGCCACTCATACTTCTGTTTCTCAGTGTCCCTTTCCTTTACTAACTACTCTTTGCCCAAAAGGAAAGAAATGAGCAATAACTTTACAGGAGTCAGACACTGGCATTGCAGCAGGACATTGTTTACTAATCCAATCTGAAGTGTGCAAACTGGTAATGTTTGAAGCAGTGGCTAAATTCTTCAGGGAAGTTAGCACAAAATTACATCCTCAACACGGAATGTTTAGATTTCCCATAGAAATGCTTTGAGTTGTTTTGTAGGCTAATTTCTATGAAATATTTTCCCTTTTTTAGCCCTATTCAGTTCTAAAACTCTTTGCCATAACTATTAGGACTCCTAAGTGATTCCAAGACTGCTGCTGATCTTCTTTGAGGACATGTCAGTGTGAGTCTCTGAAGATGCAGGTTGTCACTGCTTTACCTCAAATAAGAAGGGAGGATCATAGTTTGGATTCATCTGTGGCTGCTCCTGGTCTGTGTCTAAGCACTTTCACATTTCTTTGTTTTCTATAGGCCTGTACAATGTTACTGCCACTGAAACACAGCTCTGAATGTTAGACATGTCCTTCAAGAAAGAAGATTATATTTTTCCATTACTTTTCTGTGATGTCTCAGTGCTGTTTCTTCCTTGAACAGGATGGCTCAAAGGGCTTGTTGAAAGATAAAATTTACTTTTCCAAGCCCACCTACAGTCCAGCCCAGCCTGGTAGTAGGTGCAAATGCTATTTGGGCTAGTGACCTATTCAGAATGAGATGATTGACCTCCATTCTGTCCTCAGTTAGCAGGTGTCCACATTTACATAGTTCTACCACAGTGGTCTCAGCAGAGTTATTAAAAACAGACAATCCTCTCTTTCCTTAGCAATGACCTACAGGTCAATGCAGTGGCCTTGGATCAGTGGGATGTGGGGACTGACGAAGGTTTCTTTCCAATTGATTAGTTATATCTCCTCTTCTTTACATTTCCAGCTGTACATAGAGGTGGATTCCTTGGCTTCAAACTAAGCTGAGCAAATTGCAGTTTTCAGAATTACAAGCCATTCCAGTATTTCTCTGGAGTATCAAACTCACACGAGCTGAAATAATTAAGCCTCCACATTTTACCAGCTCTTCCTGAGTAGCACTGGGAGGAAGAGCTCCACAGGAAGGTAGGTACTAACTTTTCTGTCTCCTTTACAGGATTGGGGTACATCTCCATTTTCCATTGTGCCTGATGACTTCTCCAGCCTCCTACAGCCGACACAGGCTTTTTCAATAACTGTGACTAATAACTGAATTAATTGCCTGAATTTTCTTCCTTGTGAAAGGTTTTCTTCTAGGGTTAAATCCATTCTCTGAGTTGTGGCTTATCCAGGTGGCCTCTAAAATTTCTCTTTGACTGGGCAGGTCCCATAATCTGTGTAGTAATCTTTCTAGGTTCTTGGGATTTTGGAGTGGTTGAATGGGTGTCTATATATTTTTTTTGTCTTTTTTACTTTGGCACGTAAATTAGCATCTTAAGTCCAAATATTTCAGTTTTTTATAGATTGATTCTTTCTCAGAAAAGTGTCTCTCCTTTTCCAAGGATGAAGAAGCTATTTGTCCCAGTCAAAATCTTATTTAATTTCTACTTTGGAACAGTTTTCTATTAGAATTAGTGTGTCTGACATGTGTGATATTTGCAATTCATTTATTATACTATGAAAGCTATTCCACCAGCTTATTATTATTGTTTCCCTCCCTGTTGCTCACAGACACCCCTTTGTAGAGTGCATGTAATAGGTTTTGGCAAAACTTTGCCTTTTTTTTTAAAAGTTCATTCTGTTATTTAGTCTTTTTCAAAGACACTCTGAAATTCTACTGCCATTTCAGCTGTATGAGGTGTTGTTGATGAGCAGTGATAGATGTAATGTTCATGCTAGTCAATTATCCAGCTCTTCTATTTCTGCATATTTGGTGTGTGACACGACCTTTCCATCTAGTTGCCTTGCAAAAGGTCTATTTTTCTCAAAACTCCTTCCTTTGGGTAAGAAACTGGAATATTCCTTTCCATGAGCTCTTCAGCAGTTGCCATTTTATGGAAGTTTTCATTTAAGGCAGGAAAAGTGTCCTTGTCACATCTTATTTTTGTGGTGTTACATCCAGGTTTAGGTACTGATATGGTTCTTGAGATGTTAGGGAGCTCATGCTTTCTGCTTTCCCCAACATGAGACCTCTGAGGTAGATCCTGTGTGCTGACCCACTGGTACATGTGTGTCTGATGCATTGTGCTCTGTGACAGCCCTTCAGGAGGGTGAAATGTGATAAAACTTCCTCGTGAAGCAGAAGTTCAATATCCACTTGTATAGAAACTACTGAAAAGATTTAGAAAAAACTTCTTTCAAATATTTAGTATTTCCCAAGAGATCTGGGTAAATTTTTGAATGGAGTCATTTATTTATTGAAAAATTCAATTTAGTTATCCCCAAACAATTTTGATATTTCAACTAAATTCACCAAAGAATTGCGATAGGTTAATATGTGGGGGACTATTTTCAACATCCAGGCATTGTGGTGGAGTAATTAGTTTCATCCCAAAGGTGGAACCTACATTTGCTTAGGTGAAAGTTAGCATAAACCTGCCTATTGTTCCCCTCTGACTGTCTAGGAAACTGTAGTGAGTAGTTCAGGTGTAGATATTGACAGTGCAGATGTCTGGTTTACAGGGATAAATCCCACCTTAGCCAGCCAATGGGAAAATAGGGCTCTTTTGTTCAAGAGGCTTTAACAGCACATAACAAGATCCCAGGAGCTTACACATTTTGTTGAAAAAAGTCACAGGATGAGACAGATTGGGACAGACGAGGTTAAAAAAGTTATTCAAGGTCATTTAGCAGCTTAATGGCAGGGCTGAGAGCAGAGCAAGGTCAGTGCCTCATTCTCCAAGCCAAATTGCATCCCCTAATTATTTATGAAATTTCTTGGCATTGGGCATGACTGAGAGAGGGGAAAGGCAGCCCACGCTGCAAAGGACTGAACACAGAGGAGACAGGGTGCATGACAGTGTCAAAGAGGTGAATGACTTCATGGTGTTCTTTTGGCCCATTATTAGTTTGTCTTTGTGGGCATTTTGAAAGGAATAATTTGTTAAAGGGGACTTGAACGAGGCAGAGATGTAAAGAGAGGCAGTGGCAGGATGCTTTAGGCACAGAAGCAAGAGGGGAGAGGGATGAGAAGGCAAAGGGAGCAGCTATCTGGACCATAAAGGAGTGGAAGAAGATGATGGTGATAAATTTATAGGGGAATGGTAACAGCTGGAATGTCCAAATATATGCAGCAAAGACAGGGAGAGAAAAAAAGTGGAAATTGGGTATTTTCTATGTTAACAAGAGTTAATTTCCTGGAGATTAGAGAAAACTACAACTCTGAGCTGTCCTTTGGATTCTCCTCCTCTTCCAGCCTCTGGAATTCCTGCAGGCTCAAAATCAACCTGCCACTTGTGCAAGGACATGAAGCCAATATTGTTTTTTGGAAACCCTTCAGCTTCAGACTGGCTGGTGTCTCTGTATGGCCTGACTATACCCAGCCTTCCTCAATGGCTAGATTGAGTACTTAATATATTTAATGCAGCATTTCAAGAATATTTTCTGCAGGATGGTTGGAAAAAGATGTGTCTNCACACAAATTGATTATTTCCTCCTCCCTTTCCACAAGGCTGGCACTTGGCTTTTTGTGTGATTTCCTGGCACCTTCACATCCAGCAACAGGAGACTGGCCCAGGTTTAGCACTAGTAAAGCTCTCTACAGAGAAGCAAGTAACTTAAATATGAACTCCAAAGAAAATCTAGTTGAAAATATATTCAAAGGTGTAAAGCAGGAAGAGAAGGAAAAGCCCTTTATATTACTGAAATGTTTTTTTTCCAGATGATTTAATATTTTCTCAGCCTCTTCCTGGCTGCACTTGAGCAGTGGAAACTTATTTCTCTTTGCCTGCCATTCTCTTTTGTTCATTGTACTCAAAATTACAGGAAGTTGGATGCACAGAGAGAAAAATGTGGTTTTGTATCTAATTTCCCAAAATACCCACTATCTGCCTGCATGTAAATAGTGATCCACTTTTAAGAATAAAAAGATCATTTTCTTACCTGCAAGGGGGTGCAAGACAGGTGAGAGGCAGCCTGAACTTTTTGCTCTGGGGTTGATGACGTAGGTGAGCAGAAGGGCAGAGGAGCAGGTCTAACTGTAAAGGGCAGCTTTGGCCTTGTTTTCCAGAGCAATAGCTATGACTGGGCCTCCAAGATGTCTGGAAACTCTGGAGAAGCACATTAAAGCACATTAAAGTACTCAAAATCTATACAGACAAAATTTCTAGGTGGCAAAATCAGAACTATGTGCAGAAATGCAGGTGCTTGGCTACTTCTTGCAACACAGGGAATCATTCCTGTCATCAGTTCTGAGCCCAACATCTGAAACAGATTTGCTGTTGTACACGTGCTTTGGGATGCTCAGTTCTTGTCCCCAAGGAGGTACAACTTGAACAGGAAAGAGAGGGACAGGACAGGATTCACATGAAACACAGTGTGGATTAGGGGGTAGGAGGTAAAAAAACCTCTTCAGGCTTGTGATATTAACAGTAAGGGGTTGGCTGCCTGTGAGGACTATGGTCCCAGAGCTGGTACATTGCTTGGATTTCAGTTTTTACTCTATTTTACTCTGTGAGCTGAAAGATTAGATGAGAAATGGAGAAAGAAGTGTAGGCCAAAATCTTGGCTAAAGGATGAAAAACTTCAAACTTTGAATCAATCCTGAGCCATGAGTCCTGTCTTAATCCAAGGTTTTTGAGAAAATAAAAGGAGGTATTGGGAGGGAATGTTGAAAGAGATTTCACAGAAGTGTTTCATCCTGCAACCCATTCCACTAAGGCAGGATCAGTTGTCCTCATGGACACTTAAATCATTCCTGCCTCAGCTGTTTATGAGACCCTGCAGTGGTGAAGGTTTCACAGATTCTTGAACAAGATTTTCTAGCACAAAATTAATCACATCAGAAGAAAGTTTCCCTGGAGAGCCAACCTGAAGTTCTCTTAGTGTTGTTGAAACCAATTACTCCTTGTCCTATCATCAGTGGACATGAAGAGGTGCTTGTCTTTTTCTCCTGTGTAGTTGCTTTGTAAGTCTTTACTGCTTAATTTTAGTCCTCTTATGTGAGGACAAAAACCCTCGTATTTCTGCACATATTGTTTATTACTTCTCTGACTGTGCTTTGGATTTTCTGCTGAACACCCTCAGTTGGTCCAGTTGGTAAAGCTGATTTAGGGAAGAAGAAAAAGCAGATACCTTGATATCCACTTAGAACCAAAATGGATTGAATAGAAAAACAGACAGTAAATCAAAGAACTACTGAACACGCCTCACTGTCCACCCTTTCTCCTGCCTAGACATGCTCTGTACCTCCATGCAAGTCCTTCTCCTTTTACTTCAGCAGCTGTGAGGTTTGTCAGCCCTTTTGTGGCAATTACTTTAATTCCCTGAAATCAAAGCACCTGCCAGAGATGTGGCTTGTTTTACAAAATCAAGGCCTATTGAAACATTTTAAGGAAAACAGTTGTTTCATTCTGTTAAGATAGAGATCTCTTGAGTCAAGGAGAAAAGATAAAGGGGGAAAGTTTGACATTTGACTTCACTCTGGAATGCAGGCAAAGACTTGAAATATAAACTCTGAGATGAAGCCTTCCTCAATGCCTAGATTGAGTACTTAATATATTTAATGCAGCATTTCAAGAATATTTTCTGCAGGATGGTTGGAAAAAATATGTCTGCAAGTAAGTGTTCTGCACATTCCCATTGTGAAGAACACTGTTGGGAAAGAAGAGTATAGAGTGGGAGTCCATGACATGGTTTTGAAACTGAAATGTAGGAATCAAAATTTATCTACAATAGAACTTACTAAGTACCCTGGATTTATACCCAGAAGCCACAATTACACACACAAATTGATTATTTCCTTCTCCCTTTCCACAAGGCTGGCACTTGGCTTTCTGTGTGATTTCCTGGCACCTTCACATCCAGCAACAG
>WEIV01008626.1:472998-520002 GCA_013390005.1 Calyptomena viridis | reverse complement strand
CCTTATCTTTGCCATAGGATAAAAAAAGATGCAAGCTGGCAGCTTTCACTGAGAAAGTCTGAGTGACTTTGATGGCTACCATGAAAGCATGTTGGTCCATTTGATCTTTTGTTGACTAACTGCAGGTTTGGGGATGTTACAATACATGTTTACATAATGTAGGCTGGCTGCAAAGCCTTACCTTGGGTGAAAAAACACAGCTGGTTTTAAAAGCAAGCTAGGCCAGGGTAAAAAGCAAAAGAAATTACACAACAAGTTATGAAATTTCAAAAGTAACACATAGGTTATATGGCCAGCATGAAAAAAAGACAAAAAGAATGTACATCATTGGAAAGAAGTGCAAATAGACTGAGATTTAGTGGGATCCCTTGTAGTTTGAAGCCAACTTAGTGTTCATGATAGAGCTGAAACAAATTCCCTTTGAGGGTTATTTTTTAAAGAAAAAAGCTAATTCAAATATCATCATTGAAGTCCTAGGCTAATCCTCTTCCTCAGGAAAATTTGCTTTTACTTCCTTTCTTATTGCATTGTCCCAGACCCAGGCTGCTCCCACCAGCCTGATTTTCTCATGCTGTTGCTGAGCATGAAATCATTCATATCCTGGAATATCCAGCTGATCACCAGTCTCTGTTACCTGGATGAAAGCAATTCAAGCATCCAGGCCCCCTGTGCCACCACATTGTTCAGCTTTGAACAATGACATAGGAACATGTGGCTTAATAGAAGGTGACCATTAGGTGCTTTAACTGCTTCAGAGAAGTTAGACTGCTGGCCTAACTGAGGCACATGGACCTGTAGGGAGCTGAGAACTGGATCACAGGAGCCAGCAGCATAACTGAAATAAAATTTCTACCAGAAGAAAGTGCTAAGGACAGAGTTAGACCTTCAGCCCTGCTCACAGTAGTCTGTAACTAACTCTGCAAAAGGACAAAACTCAGCAATAAGATCCTACAAGATTGTTTCTGTAATAACTTAGCATATAAGGATTAGGTGAATATCTCCAAAGGGTTGCTGCTGAGGTCCTGACATCCACATGTGACGTGGTTCAGGGGGGTTATTTTCCTTGATTTGTAGTGTGGTTTCCTGCACAGAAAGGCATTGCCAGACACATGAGTGGAAGCAATGTCCAGAGGATATAGTTTGGGACCCTCGCATCCCTGTAGGAGAACATCTGGGGTGTGCTGTAACAGAGGGTTTCACTTTGTCTGCCACAGAATGAATCTGGTGCACTAAGACAGCTGTGTGAACTGAGTAACCTCTGTGAACTCTGTGGTAAAGGGAGCCATGGGGGGTTGCTTCCAAACTGCACAACTGCTCCAAACCAAAATACTCGTGTAACATAGCCAACATTTACAGAAAGGGACAAGGGCCAGCCCACTTCTCTTTAAAACAGAGCATGTCCCTTGAAACCACAGTGGTGAGGTTTCTTGCCAAAGACTGAGTTCAGGTTGCCCCCCCCACCTGCAGGGAGTTGGACTCGATTGTCCTCAGGGGTCCTTTCCAACTTGAGCTATTTTATGATTCTATGATCTCGATATCACACTGCACCAACAGTATCTCCACGCTTTGGTCCATGGCTGGAAGCTGTGGAAGTCAGTTCATGCCATTCTACTTCACATCACCTTTACTGCTTTGTTATTATTTCTTGGACAGCTGGGTCCAGGGAAGAGCACCCGATGGGCCACTGGGTCTTCTTGATGGTTTTCAAATGTCCACATAATTTTGCTTTTGAACATAGAAACTTTTTCACTGATTCCAGAAGGCCACTGGATTTCAGCTTCGCTTACTGAAATAACCAAGAGAAAATATTCTGATTTTTGCCGTGTTGATTATAAGCCACAACTGCTAATTACTTGGAATTTTTTCATAATTGGTAAAATCTTTTTTTTCAGTGTCTTTGTGCTTTATTGAATGTTTTGTGGATATAAGCTCTCTGTTGGTCTAGTCATGAAAACAATAATTAAATTTAACTGTGTTCTTTAGAGGAAGAGTGAAATATAAGAGACACTGTATAGTTTGTCCATGATTCATCCTGAAAACTTGTTATGCAAGTGGTGACAAACTATGCTGGTAAACAGAGAGAGGCAGGGAGCAATTTTCCAGTTGCGATGTGGGTTATTTTCAAATTACTGTATGAAGATGAATGCTGTGCTCTTAGCTCAATGGAGATGGCTCCCCTCCAGCTGAAACATTCATTAAACTACATATAGACACTGTCTTATTTGGGTTTTGGGAAAACCATCTAGGAGCTTGTCAGAACAAGAGCTGCATAGTTCCTTCTAAAATTTCAGCTTGATCCATGGGCCCCTTTTCAGAGTGCTCTCTTTAAATTCAAGTGTTTTGTTCTCTTTGTTCAACCTCCAAGGAAGCAGCTTGATAGCAAAAGCTCCTACACAGTCTGTAATGGAAGTGCCCATACTTGGAGGCAGGTGGTGTAGAGAAATAGGGATGTGTGCCCAGTTTGGTGTTTCTGACAGTCCCAACAGCAAAGGCTGTGTGGAGGGAACTGGGGAACAGGTGAAAGGGGAAAATCTGGGAAGACTTTTTGATGAGTTTAAATGAGTTCTGTGTCTCTGGTGGCTTGAGTTTAAATGTTGCTCAGTCAATTTTTTGGCAAGAGAGTTGTTATCATTTTGATTAAGCACTTGCAGCACTAGTTAAAACAATGGGAATGCTTTTGAAATTGCTGAGAGGTCTCAGTGGTCCCAGCAGACAGGCAAGAGCAAACACAAAATAAGCACTCAACAAAAACCCTGAGAAGCATTTAGTTAAGCTAATTGATATAGATATTTAAAATTAAAGAATGAGTAGGAATGCCCAGAAATATTTAAGTGATGGGGGAATAGGCAAAGGAACTTTATTAAATACAGAGAGATTCTTAACTTTACCAGAATTTGTTTAATATAAACTCCTCAACAGAGTTATAACTGTCTGCAAGACATTTCAGAGTGCCTTGGCTCTGCTTTCCCCCTGCTACGCCTGGCTGAATGTGGAAAATACACCTTACTGTGAGCAAGGATTTCTCTGAATAAACACATTTGTGTGAATTTGCTCCCATCTGTGACTAGCTTGCACAGTGAAAATACAATTTCTTTTCATGAAACAAAGTCTTGTTGCCTCAGGGATAGAGACAGTTTTCAGATTGCATTTCATAATTCAGTCTGCTGCAGACTGGGTTTGACCATGAGGACCCTCAGGGGGACCATTTTCATTTTTGCAGCCTGTGGGCTCTCTCCTCTGGGCAGCAACTATTTGTTCAGTTTCCAAAATAAGTGAGGAAGAAAGAGATGGGACCAGTGCCCCTGAGCTGAAAATGCCCAACTGATGGATGTCAACAGGAGAACTAATTTTTGCCTGCTGCTTCTGCTGGATTCCCAATGGGCTGCCTTGCCCAAAATGTAGTACAGGCAAACCAATTGTAAAAAACCTGTCAGAAACACTATTTAAATTAGGCTCAGCTAAGGCTTTGAAAGTAAAACACGTCTTGCAGTATTTCAAAGGTAGTGTCCTGTTCCTTTGCAAAGCACAGACTGTGCTTTGTGTTTCTTAGGGTAGATTTACCCCCAAACACTCCCTCTGATATCAGTAGATTTATTGTGATGAGCATCTGCTTCAAAGGCCTGAACTAAAGGCTGTTGGAATCAATGAGGAACCTCTCCTGCCTTCAGTGAGCTCTGATATAAGGCCTAAGAGAGACACCATGGGAGTTCCTGAGCATTTTAGGTGTTATTTACAGTGGTCAGCTGCTGGGGGAGTGCTAAATCACAGTTATTCGTCTGCTGGGGAATTTAAATGGCAGCCTGCTCTGCTGCTGCCACAGCTACAATACCTTTTCTGTTGCAATAATTCATGACAGGTCAAGGGAGCATATGGAGTGGAAATAGACTTTATTGTGTTTTATCACTTGTCAAGTCTTATAAGCACAACTTTTTTTATTTTAGGGTATTCTCATTTCATTTTGGCTGATACCTATGTGCAGATCCAGAGTGCATCTTTATGTAAGAAAAACAGTACTAGATGCTCTTCTCATCTTAAAATTGAGTATATTTTTCATTTAAAGGCTGTTCCTGCTTACCTGTCCTCAGCTCTGGTAGCTATGCCTGAGGAAGGAATGCAGCACAAGCCTTTCCAGGTCTCAATGGCCAAAACTGCTATGGAATGGGAAGAGGGAAATCAGCCTTGTGAAAGGATTTATTTAATTACAGAACCAGCCAGGTTTAGGCTCAAAGAACAGAAATCGTGCATATTGTCTGTGAGGGACAGGCAGGCAGGGGCACGTTCTGCAGGGTACTGCTGTGAACATCACCAGCTTCACATTTTTCTTGGTAAGCAGCAACCCAGAGCAAACTCACTGCAGTACCATGATTTAGAGGATCCTAGGGTGATGCACAGCCCTGTGAATGTATTGGAAAGAAATAATTCATCCCAGGGAGCAGGAGCAGTGGCCGTTTACCTGTCACTCATGTTTCAACCCTAGTTCATCCTTGCCTTTGAGTATATCTTCAGAGATGGGGCCAGAGCAGCCCAGCCAACTGCTGCCCTGCTCCAGAATGACTGTACTGCTGTGGCACACAGTGCCAGATCTAGCAAGCTGTTTGTTGGGTTTTATCTGACTTGGTCATTACCAACAGACACATGGGCTTCCAGGCTTCAGTACAAGTCTGGGATTTGCATGACTGTCTCTGCTGAGATTCCCATATAACACCATGAGCTACAGTTTATGTGTCACCAGCTACAAATCGTGCTGTACCTTGGAGTCTGATGCAAGCACAAAGTACCACATGATGATGATAACTCTTGTCAGACATCTTCAGCACAGACTCTGGGTTGAACTCAATGCAAGACTTTATTCTGGAGTCACCCCACAAAGCTAGAGCCCTTTAGGAACTCAAGCAATGAGGCAAAAAAAATGAACCGTTTTCCTAAGGTTGCTTTTTCAAGAAAGCCTACTGTCAAATTGCAGTCCCTGTGTAACAATTCAGACACAAGCTCTTTTTTATTGATTGGTTTTCACCTGCCTCACATCATCAATGCTTCGGGCTTTATGAAAAACATGTTACAGGTATTTCTAAAGTGGAGGAGGAAAAAAAGCCAGAACCAGCCCCCTGTTAACAGCCTTGTGGCTGTCAAACTCAGCCGGAGGATTGTCAGCTCCCTCTCGTGGGTAGTGGAGCACTGAACAGAACCAGCTGGTGTTTCCGAGGCAGCTGCATGTCGCATGTCAGGACTAATTTACTGTGCAATGGTTCATCTGGGTGTGTGACAGCACCCACAAGGCAGGGGAAGTGACATGTGAGCACATGTGTCTGTGCTGACTTGCACATGCATATGCACGATTATATCCACTGTGGGCAAAGCAAGCAAAGCTCAGTCCTCAGCTTAAAAATCAGCCCCTTCTATCCTTCTGGCTTTGGGCAGAACATCGTTTACTTGTTTTTGAAACTCATCTCGGGGATGGGCAGTGGAGCAGCACTGCCCTGGCTGCTGCAGCCTTCATCAGCCTTGCTGGNGGGCAGAACATCGTTTACTTGTTTGTGAAACTCATCTCGGGGATGCTGCAGCCTTCACCAGCCTTGCTGAGTGCTGTGGTGACACCCCAGCCCTTGGGGTGCCCTCGCCCAGGTTGCTCTGGCAGGACAGGTGGACATGCTCTGTGTCCTCCAGTGTCAGCCCAGGAGCACGTGAGGATGTTCAGTCATCAGTGTCACCCAGACAACTCTGACTGTGGCATCCAATTCACCATGTTATATCCAAACTCTTGGCAGTAACTGTTATGCTTGGAAATGATGCTTTGTCTCTGAGTATTTATAAAGTGCTGCCAGGAGGATGGTGGTCAGCAAGTTGTCTCTTTTTGGGCCTTTGGTTGTGATTGTAGGTCAGGTTGTGGTCTCCAAAGCCCTAGCTGGTGATTGAAATCAGCTGATTATGTAAGATAAACTTTGTGCTTTATTAGAGCTGATAAAGCATACAGAAGTCTAGTTGACAATATGCCAAATGTTTTCCCAGGATGATTTTTCCACACAAACAGTTGATTTTATCACCTTTTAGATGATTTTAATGGGAATATCTGTCAGTATCACAATTCCTACCTCTTCCCAGAACCTAAGAACACCTTTTGTGTTGGGAAGATTAGAGCTAAACAGTGAGTTCAAGGATGAGGAGGATGGAGAATTAAATTCCCTACCACCACATAAGATGAAAGTTATCATACCTCACAGTCTTTGCATCACTGAGTCCCAAAAGTTGTAACTCCTAAAATATTGATAGACATAAAATAGAACTTTGTAGAGTGAACTTTTACAATAGGTGCTCTGATTTTTCTTCCTTCTCAGATAAGGTGGTCAATTTGGGGGTAAGATCTAAAGAGCTACAGAGACCCTCTTGAGCAAATGCTTTGAAAGACATGAAGGGAAATGAGGAGGCACAGCAAGGTGTCTGAGGTGCAAAAGTATTTTCAGGAGAAGGTCCAGGTAAAGAAGTGGAAAATGCTCTTTTCAGAATTACTGTCAAATATAAAGGAGTTTCAGGGCCCATAGCCCTTCCTCTTCATAATCTGAATTTATACCCGAAGCCTGTGCTTGTACCTGGTACCAGCTCTTAAGCAAGGCAAGGAACGTGGTGCAAATGCTAATGACATATTTCTACTGAAGCATAACTTAGACAATAATGTTTCCCTGACAGGTGATCAAAACATCTCAGTGACTATCAAACCCTGTTTCCTACTGTCAGAAATAATGGCATTATCTAGACTGGGAGCTATTAACACAATGTTATTGCACTTCCATTCACAGAGCCCAAGGGAGGATGGTTTGGGTTTTTTTCCTTAAATTGCAATCCATCAGGCGTGAATGAAGATCTTTATCGGCTGAAAGATAACAGCTGATGTCTTCCCTCCTGCTTTCAGACAGGGAAAGTAATATCTGACATAATGGAACAAGGGAGCTGTAGTAGCTCCGGTGAGAATGAAGAGAGAAGGGAGTAGATTGTGTTTCAGGTGTAAGTGTTGAGCTATTATGTTTCATGGAATAATGATGTCCTACTCTGTAAAACAGAGTAGAAAGAGGTTTTTTATTCTGCCCTCGGGGGCATGGTGGGACTGTAATCACATTCCCATTGTGTGGGGGGACCAGGGGATGCAGAAGCCACAATCTGTTTTCCTACTTCAACTTATCTCCCAGAAGGGGAAAAGTTAACACTCTGATAGTCAAGACAAGCCTTTTTGAACGGGGTATTTGTTTTGGCTGGGAGAAGTAACCCCAGTTAACTAAAATGACAGAGTTATTAGAGACCCACAGGAATGGGGTGGGCAGGGCATATCTTACTTCAGACAAGGCTGGTCTTTGAATAACCAGCTCCTATAGTGGTTATTGAGTTGTCTTTAATAATTTCTGTTTCTTGAGTGAATGAAAATCAGGCTTTTAAGTCTTTGGACATTCACTGGAAGAGCTGCTGTCAGTGGTACTGGTACCACTTGGCTCCCCATATCTCCACCCCAGGAGACAGTCCTACAGCCCTGCTGCTGAAGTTATCATTTTCTTAGCTGAGGGAAGTGTAAATTTGGACCATGACACTCAACACCAAGGGCCTCGCTTTGATCATGGCACACAAAAATTCTTGTGTGGAAGGTGTCAGAGTAGATCAGGTGTCCTAGAAAAGTAGCCACAGCAAGATGGAGGACTGAGGGAGCTTGTAGTCTTGCTACTCTGCTTCCTAAGTAGGTTTTGGTGTCTTTCCTNTATTATGAGGTGGGGCTAAAGAAGACAAGTTCAGCAGCAATACAGGGGGTGCATACAGCTGGTGTCAGAAAAGTTTCACATAGTTCACACTGGTGAAGGAGAAAAGTGTGAATAAGCTGGGTTATCAGAAAAGATTGTAGTATTTTGATTATATTTTTCTGCCTTTCCACTCTGAATATTGCCAGATGCCAAAAATGCAACAAATTGCTGCCAAAGCACCACTCGTGTGTTCACACTCCAAGATCAAGGTGCATCTGTGCAACTACTGAAAGATTTTTGAAAAATATTTCTTACTTTCCTCTGGTACCTCTAGTGAATTCTTCCATTTAATAGATATCAAAGAGGATGTGATGGTCTTCCTCACAAAGGAAGTGATATAAGAATGAGAATTTGTTCTGCTCTTCCCCATACAGTGAAATGCTGAAGTCAGGTTAATGCATTACTTCAAAAATAGAAAGCTTTCTTTTTGTTTTTTGAAGCACTTTGCAATTAAACTTTACTGCAATTTACCTGTAAAATTACCTTTACCTGTGATTTGAGACCCTTGTTCACCCACCTTGTTCACTTACTGAAATGGGGCACAGTTAAATACCTTTCTGAACTGGAACACAGAAGTATGTTTCTCTGAAAGTGGGAGAGTAAGCAAGTTCAAGGTCATCATATGGGTGAGAACAGCCATATCCTGCTTTGCAGGCTTTGGGCTTTCATCCATCTTTGACAAAAACCTCACAAAAACTTCTTTGGATGCTAAATATGACCTGAAGTAGACATGGGAGAAATGTACAGCCAAAGATCATTCATGGGGCTGTGAATACTATGTTCTCTAAGCAAATTTCTGTCAATGTTAATTTCTGTTAGAGTAGATTTAGATTAGATATTAGGGAGAAATTCTTTGCTATGAGGGTAGTGAGACACTGGACCAGGTTATCCAGAGATGTGGATGCCCCATCCTTGGAAGTGTTCAAGGCCAGTTTGGATGGGGCTTTGAGTGACCTGGACTGATGGAAGGTGTCCTTGCTCATGGCAGGGCGATTGGAACTGGATAATCTTTAAGATTGCTTCCAACTCAAACCACTCTATGATTCTGTCATACTCCAGGGGTTTTTTTTCATCAAAGCATCCTATGATTATCCAGGGAAAATGGGTTGCATACACGATGGCCTTTGCAAGATGGTGCTCTCGGATGTTCACCTGGTGGTGTCTTCAGCCTTTTAGCACAAAAGTAAATGTGCAAAGACTGGAATGTTGATGACAGCAAGTGCCGTGTGGTTCAGTTGTCTCTATTTTTTGTGCCTGCTGTGTTGCTCTCACATATATTGTAGTCTAAATGGAGTGTAAAGAAAAACATCTATTTATGTTTAAAAATCCATCACCTTGACATTTTGGCAGATGGTTTTGGAGGCCTCCTTTTATACTGTGCTTCTTAAGACTTGTGAGATGCTGCTTCTTCGGTTTCAACCCTTCCCACCCCTCTTTTTGTCCCCCATTCACTATCATTAACATTGTAGCTGAATTGCCAGACACGTAAATCCTATTTTCCATTAGGGTTGCCACCTTACCAAATAAGTGCAAGTTTTAAGGAGGTATATGAATTTAATTCCTGAATACCAGTGAGACAGATGTTTTTGTTATGAGGAATTAGCACTTGGGGCTTCCTGTCTTTTAAAACAAATAGTGGTGTTTCTGGCAATTAGTATCTGCTTGCTCTGTACATTTGTCACACTAAAAGTTTTACACATTAGGGATTACATCATTTTTCTGTTTTGGAGCACTGTTTAATAGAACAGTTGGCGTGCCAGTAACTGTTTGCATTTTCTTATATAAATAAATAAAATTAATTTCTTAAGTAAATTCTGTGCTGCTCTAAACGGGGCAAAAAGTCTTTTGAATCCAAAGCATTATTTGATGTAAGGTCTTTGTAGCTGGAGGAGCCTGCAGAGCTTTTCAGCTGACAGATGTGGTCATGTGCTCCAGGCAGCTGAATAACCTGTCTGCTGCTTTGACTGTGCTGATGGCACTTCTGCCAGGCCTGTAAAGGCAGCCTGCAAACCACTCTCACACATAGACCCCTGTGCTACACACCCAACTTAGGTGTCTTAATGCAAGAGTTGGATTCTCCCCTAGAGGAGTTATTTGGCTACTTCAGTGAAGGACTTTTGCAGTGCAGTAGAATGCTGAGACAACCATGCAGGACTAGGAGAGTGGCAAGGGATGTCCTAAGGACCAGGGCAGTCCAAGAGCATCTCAAGTGACACAAATGCTGATATTTTGGCAGTGGAATGGAGTGCCAGGTGTCTACTGTCAGTGGGAAAAATTACCCTCTAGAGATTCCTGTCTCTATTGCATATGGCCAGAGTCTAGATGGCCATTTGAGATTAGATTTCCAGCTTTTAGCTGCTAAAATGAATCCCACTTCATGAAAAATTGGATTATTAATGGCTCAAGTGTGTAATTTACATTTATATTGTAGAGACAATTAGCAGCCCAGCTCCATTTTACTGGAGCTCCCACAAATAAAAAATGAGTATTTTCTTTATCTAAACAGAAGCTCTAATATATGTATTTCCACACACAAGAAAAACCAAGGAACCACTGTATTCTTCATCCTAGAGATTCAGACCTGAAACAGAGATGCATGAAGTTATTGCCTAGAGTGACACAGAAGACTTTTTTTGGATAGAAGAAAGAAATTCCCTTGGCTTTCCTGTCCTTTCTATGTCTTAATCACAAAAATGTGTTTTCTTCAAATAACAGAGCTCTTAAAGCAAAATCTATATATAAATCTTGTCTGAGTAAATGCGTGTTCTCTACAAATGGTATTCAACTACCCATGTTAGGCTTCTAAAAATAGATGGGTAACAAGAGAGACTTTTCTTTTAATGGCATTATATGTAACATGGAAAATGCAAAATTGTGCAGAAATTACATGTGTTTGAGCCTGGATTTCAATCAAATGGTTTAGATTTAATGAAGAAGAGTCTGACCACACATATATATGCAGTACCATGACAATCCATGATAGACAGATTGTAAGCAGTAACTAACCTCAAAGAATATGCCCTGAAAATCTTCCACGATGGTTCTGGCAGGATGCTGTGCACAGAGAAATCCTGGGTTTTTGAACTGTATGTGCAAAGGTGGCCTTGAAAAAATGTTGGATTAATATCTGTTTACTGCAGTAGATCATCAGACCCTGTTCCTCCTTGAGGTGCTTATGAATTTTATGGTGCTTTTCATTTGAATTCATTTGAATTTCTTGTGATGTTCCAAGGCATCATAACATCTATCACTTTAATTCTATGATTAACCTCTACTCTGCTAGACTCTGAGTAAGAAAGCTAAAGGCTTGTCAGATCTGGAGCTTTCTATCAAAGGGCACACATTTCCCATGTTACTTTAAGGAATTCTTTAGTACTTCACCCACAAGGTGGTATTTTGGTACAGAAACACACTGGGAAGACATCTGCAATAATGGAAGCTACCTGTCTAAGACTGGAAGTTTTTTCCAAGTTTGGAATTAACTGTAACAGACCTTAACCTTAATTATTTATGATCTCTGGTGTTAAACCTGAGGTTTACAAAAGTCAATGTCATAAGACCATTGACTTTGGTCAGGCTGGCTAATTTTTTGCCCCAGGACTCTCAAGGGAATAATTTCTCCAGTACTATTTATGATTCTGTCAGTGATGTGATTGAGATCTGTGTTATATGTGCATGTGTGGGCAGCCCAAAGCTACCCTGTCCTGCCAATTTCATTGCAAATGCATTCTGGTTGAGTTGCTTGTTGTCACCTCTTTGTCTCCCTTCCCTTGATTGCCTTTCTGCTTTCTCCTTTCTACTGCTAGTGTTTTAAAAATTGCAGAGAATTGGCTCATTTCTCTAAATAAACAAGCAGGACAAGAAAACTTTTCTTTAAGAAGATATAATGTTCTCTAGTGCAAAAAACAATAATGTGCCCTATTTTTAAAATACTGGCATGGATTGCTAAAGGGATCTTTCAATATTCAGTGATCATTCAAAATTCAGTGATGCTTAACACTCATTTCCCCTTGTGAATTGAAGTATCAAACCCAGATGATGAAAGTTTAATCCTTTGGCACAGGTACTGCACATTGCATCTTTCAACACAATGGAGCCCATTTTCTATGGAGAAGAGGCAGTGAAAAATGCCTTGCACAGGACTTTAGTGCAGGATCTTGGGTTAGACAAGGTGCAATTTTGGCAAATAATGTTCCATCTCCAAGATACATATCTAGCAGGCCAAGGCATTGCTTAGGAAAGAACTACGGTGCCTTAAAGCCATTTGCACAATTCCTTAAAACTTCTCTTCCCTGATGGATAGCAGATGGAGGAGGAAATTTGTAAGTAAAAGATTAGAGCAACTCTGTTTATAAACAGGAGTACTAATCATTCTGCCTTTGCCCTGGAGACCAGATTTAATCTTGGGGTTTAACTTAATGCAACTGTCTTGTTTCTGCTGCCAACTGAGAACATTCAAATACTGCCATGCTAAGAAATACTTTGGGATGATACAAAGCTAAACATTGCTTGACAATTGATGACCCAGCGTTTAATCAATGATAACACTCAACATAACACGGTGAAATAATGGACTGGGTAATTTGTGCCTTTAACATTTGTCATCTCCCAGTGTTTAAATCTATTTGCTCAGCAGTTCTCCACTGCTTTTGCGTTGTGTCAGTACCACGTGCACTCTGTACCCACACCTGATGGTTGTATTCAGCACCCACTGAAATGAAAAGTGGGATGGTGCCTGTGAACATGTTTCAGTAGCTGGAAGGGCTACAAGAGATCCAGAGAGGGGCTTTTGACAAGGGCATGTAGTGGCAGAACAAGGGGGAACTGAAAGAGGGTAGATTTAGATTGGGTATCAGGAAGAAATTCTTGACAGAGAGGATGGTGAAGCACTTGAACAGCAGCTGTGGATCCCTGGAATTTTTCAAGGCCAGGTTGGATGGGCTTTGGAGCAACCTGGTCTAGTGGAAGGTGTTCCTTCCCATGGCATCAGGAGTTGGAATAGAATAATCTTTAAGGTCCTTTCCAACCTAAACAATTCTATGATTCTATGAATAAGGAATGGGGCAATACATTTGCTGCAGGAGAGCTCTTCACTATCTTTTCACCCTTTGGAAGGAATGTCTGTGGGTTGTGTAGGTGTTATATGTGGGAACCAGAGGTCATGGTCCATCTCTGACAATAGTCTTAGCTGAGAGCTACAGTGGAACAGCTCATGTCTCAGCACACAGCAGGGTGTGTAAGACTCAGCTAAGCTTTATGCCCTAGTCACTTATATTTTCAGTCCTCAGCATAAATTATTAGGTAGCAGATTTTCCACTCTCCGTTTGCTATTCCTATACCCCATTTTTTCAGCTGTGTTCTGGAGAGCTGGTGAAAAGAGGCAGCGCAATTAAACCTATGATGAGTATTGATTTTTCTATTTGCTGCTTGAAGTGGAAATTAAAAAGGAAAATTGTCCCAGTCTGACGTGAAATGAAAATATATTAATTTTCCCATGGAAAAGAAACCAACCAGTGTGCCTGCAGGACGTCTGCTAAAACAAAATACCTGCAGCCTAAACAGAAGAATTCCATTCAGAATGGAATTTTTCTGGTTTGCAATTGCCCTTTTGGGTAATTAGTGAGACATACATTTAAGAAACCTGAATCTTTCTGTGCTCCCTAGAAATAGTATTCCTTCTTTATTGATCAGAAGAGAAGGAATTTTTGCAATGTCTTGTTATTCTGTGTATGAATAATAACATGCTGCCTTTTTGCATTTTTTTTTTGTTTGGTTTATTGGAGAAACAGGGGCTTAGGAATCACCCAGAACTGTGTGAGAATGTGGCCGTTTAAGTCTTTTGAAGGTCATTTGTCTGGAACCAGAAGGAATAGGAACAGAGTTCTCTGTTTCATGAAAATAGCTGTCCCAGGACAGGATGTGACAGAGGGACAGGCTGCAATGTGAACATGCTCTTTTACATTTCAGACAACAGTGTTCATATGTTTTGGAAAAAAACTCACCAACTAGTGTCAACAAGACACACCATGAATCCTACTTGACTATTGAAAATCCAACTCCAAGACAGAAACTCATGGGAAAACAGATACCAGTAGTTTTGTTGCTCATGGAATGTGTTACTTCAAGTAAGATTTGGAACAAATTATTATTTTTTTCCTGATTCTTGAATATTGGCAACACTTGACTGATGGAGAACGGCTCATTGGTTGTGCTATACCCTGGTGATGACAAACCTTTAAACCTTTACCTGTTTGCTTCTGTGTTTTTTAAATTATAGTTTCAGAATAGATTGGGATATGAAAGTAAAAGGCAAAGGGGAAACAGACTAAATCTCCATTTTACAGGGCCACAGTACAATCTAGGTTGGAGGCCTGCATGGATTAAAGGAGATATGTTCCTCCTTGTAAGCTAATGAGCACACTCTTGAGACCTTTCTACCTAGAAAAATGCTGCAGTTTTAGTAGCTAATATATTAATAGCAATTTCATATCTCACTGCTAAGGATCTCAAATGTCTCTTTATCAGGTAAGTTTTCACATCCAGTGAAAGTTGTTCTTTGAGGTTTTTCTTTTTTGGGAGAACGGAAATGTATATACATATCTGACTAAAATATTTCCTTTCTAGACTTGGAAAAAAAAGGAGGAAAAAAATCCCACAAAATCCAAGTATGTCTTTGATAGTCATGTTTGTACAGAGTCTGAACAGTAGTAGTTTTGTAAGAGAGATTTTCTCTTTCTGGACTTCTTCTGTCTTGCACATTTTCTCCTTTTATGAAGTGTGTTTCTTTTAGACATCCTGGCCTCATAAAAGTGGCTTATTTAGAACAGACCTGGCCATCTGGGACTGCTTTGCTATAGGTTAAGCTTAACTTATTAAATATTGTTGTCCAAAGACAAGCAAAGAGGCTACTAATGCATTTTTGGCCTATTACATATCCTCTAAGCAATGGAAAAAAAAAGAGGAAGGAAGGAAATAAAATTGGAATGAGTTGTCTGGAATTTGCTTGCTTTAGGATAAGCTAAATTCAGTCTGTGGAGGTGTTCAGCTTTGTTTGCCTGCTGAGGGGGAAGAAGGAAAGTGGGAAGAAATGTAATTTCAAATATCTGCTGAAAACTCACCCAAAAATGTCTTGCCTACGAATGCAGAAAGGGTGAGATACCACATCTGCTGAGGCATGTTTGAATTAAGAAATACTTCCCAGCATCTGGAGCAGTAATGACTCTTTAAAGGAAATTGCAATGAAACTGAGATGTCAGTTGTCTTCTGGAACACTGAACAAAATCCCTTCAGTGCTGCAGCAGTTGGATGACATGGAAAAGTGATTGCTACTGGAGCTTAAACAGCACTTTCCTACTATTAGTGTAATTCCTAGGGAGCTTGGTGTTATTAATGAGAAGTAGTTTCTACAGCTTCAGATTGCCTTCCATCACCTTGTCCTCTCTGTGAGATCAATCACAGGGATTTAAACCCAACATACCCAGAAGGGCACCAGTGTGATTTTTCACAGAGACCCTGGGTGGTCACTACAGATCCTGCTGTCAAAGCCATAGGCAGAGCTGGGGACCAATCACCTTAGTTCACCATTTTGTCCTCTTCTTTGAAGGACCACAGTTGTATCCATCTTTCTCAGTGTGCAGCCACTATTTTAGAACACACAGGCACTATTTAGACATTATTATCATATAGAAACACAGTTGTTTCAAGGCACAAAAAAATAAAGAAGGTGGTGTCCTGCAGTCCATTGTCTAATCCCTGGAGAGGAAGCACCCAGAGCTCTGGAAGTAAATGTTACACATCTTAGAATCACAGAATCATGAATTGTTTAGGTTGGAAAAGAGTTTTAGGAACACCAAGTCCAACTGTTAGCCCAGCACTGCCAAGGTCACCACTAAACCATGTCCCCAAGTGCCACATTTTAAATACCTCCAGAGATGGTGCTTCCACCACTTTCCTGGGAAGCCTGTTGATAATTCTTTCCATTAAGAAGTTTTTCTTATATTCAACCTAAACTTCCTCTGGTGCAACTTGAGGCCTTGTCTTCTTGTCCTATCACTTGTTACTTCAGAGAAGAGATTGACCCTCACCTCACTAAAATCTCCTTTCAAGTAGTTGTAGAGTGATAAGGTCTCCTCTGAGCCTCCTTTTCTCCAGGATAAACACCCCCAGCTCCCTCAGTTGCTTCTCATCAGACTTGTGCTCCAGTCCTTTCATCACTTTGGTTTCCCTTCTTTGGACACACTCCAGCACCTCAATATCTTTCTTGTTGTGAGGGGCCCAAACTGAACACAGGATTCAAGGTGTGGCCTCACCAGTGCTGAGTACAGGGGAAAAATCACTTCCTTGCTCCCCCTGGCCACACTCTTTCTGATTCTTGGCCACCTGGGCACACTGCTGAACACATGTACAGCCACTGTTGACCAGCACCCCCAGATCCTTTTCTCCAGGGGAATGCTGTGGGAAATGATGACAAAGGTTTTACTCAAGTCCATGCAGACAAAATCCACAGCCTTTCTCTCATCCACTAAGCATGTCACCTTGTTATAGGAGACCAGGTTATTCAAGCAGCACTTATCTTTCACAAACTATGTTGACTGAGCCTGATGTCTTGGTTATCCTGCACGTGTTGTGTGATGACATTCAATATGATCTGCTCCATGATCTTTCCTGGCACTGAGGTCAGACTGACAGGCCTCTAATTCCCCAGATCCTCCTTCTGGCCCTTCATGTAGATGAATGTCACATTTGCAAACCTCCAGTCAACTGGGACCTTTCCAGTGAGCCCAAACTGCTGATAAATGATGGAGAGTGGCTCAGTTGGCATTTCCATGAACTCAGTCCTCTTGGATGGATCCCATCTGGCCCCGCAGACTTGTGTGTGCCTAGGTGGTGTAACAGGTCACTCACCATTTTCCCTTTTATTTCAGGGGCTTCATTCTGCTCCCCCTGCCTGTCTTCCAGCTCAGGGAGCAGGGTACCTGGCAAACAACTGTCCTTATTATTAAAGACTGAAGCAAAGAAGGCATTAAGTATCTCAGCCTTTTCCTCATCCTGTGTCACAATGTTTACCTCCACATCCAATAGAGGATGGAGATTCTTCTTCCTTTACATTATAACAGACTTTTGGCCTTTGATATACTAAAATCAAATATGTTTCCCACTAGTGACATGGGGGACATTGGAGAAGTGTAAAATTTTATCTATTTATAAGGCTCTCTGCATTCAGGCACTGTGTGTCAGAATCATTCAGGTGTCAGAATCCAGTTTTGATCTGATCCAAAATATTTTTCCCTGAATCTTATCAGGATCCCAGACATAAAATTCTTTAATTTCTGCTGGGACCTCCATACTTCTTGCTGCTCTCCACATTCACTGAGTCCATTTCCCAAATGTTCAGGAACAAGGTACCATTTCTGTAAAACTGACCTTGGTAAAAAGTATCTTTTGAGAGAAATAAACTGCTTATCCCTGACGAACTCCCCTGGTCTGGGCCTTTATTGCCTTTAGGAAGTGGCAGGATTCTGGAAGCAAAGTATCTACTGTCAGTGTGTGGTTGCAGCTTAACATGCTGTGCCTGAAATAAAACACCAAGGGAAGATTTCTTTCTGCTGTCTCGTTGGGAGGAAAAGTTTTTGAGAAAGCTAAAGACAATACTGAGATTAGACTGCTGTTGTTTCAGCTCAATGGCAGACGTTGAAGCTTTGGCTCAAAGCCCATCAACAGGACCAGATGTTTTAGTCTTGAACTTCCTTTGCAATGGGAAATAGTGAAAACAGAGCCTTGTAAATGAAACAGGACTTTGCTGATTTAATTCATTTGTCGTGTCATTGTGATTCATATCATTAGAAAATCTCTCTGCCAGGGGTTCAGACCAGCAAAACAGGAGATTGTAAGGGAGCTGGTAATGGGGTTTCACAGGTGCCCTGTCATCTTGTTTTCACTTCTCAGATTTCATCTTTAGTAGCTCCCACCCTGAGATACCTATGGGAATCTACCAATTTTCCAAAGACAATTGCTTTCTGGGAGGTCATTTGTTGTGATGTGTGAGACACAACCCTTTCCCTTCTATAAACCTGTCTATAAGAGCTCATGGTGGACTGGAATTCAAAACACAACGCTCAGAGAAGATGATGACCATCCCAGAGCTCTCCTCTGGGTGTGATGTGGAGCATCACTGTGCTACCTGGGTGACCTGGGTCACATTTCACACATATGAGCTCTGATTGATCCTTCCTGACCTGTAGGAGCATCCTCTGTGCACAGTGCAGAGCAGGATGCTTCCATGTGTGATTTAGACATTTTTGTGAAGAAATCCTTTTTTTGGGAGGTGTCCACTCTCTGTGTTGGCTATGTGAGGAGTGTGGGCAGCTCTGAGCATATCCTCAAAAAAGGATGAACTTGGAACCAACTGTTCTCAAGAAAATACAAGTATTCTTTTTAACTTTGTTCTTCCCTGCACCTGGATATAAACACCTTGCTTCCTCTGGCAGACTGTGCTCTCACACACACTGGATTTTTTCATTAACTGACCTCAACATGAGAAGTTGTGTAGTAGGTTTAAACATTTTTCTTTTCAAACACAAGCAAAAAAAGGAAGTACCTAAGGTGGTTGGAAACATTGCAAAAATATCTGCATTTTTTCCTCAAAACAATGTTTGCAATTTGTCATGACTTACTGAGCTCTGTTGAAGCTACAACTTGAAGGAGCATCACGACCACCTGGTTTGATATAAGTGGTCTCAGTTTTGCTGAGGGGTTTCTGCACTGAAATATTTCCCTGCTGGCAGCATTGGCAGTGCTGCTTCCAGAGCCTTGCTCCCACCAGCCTGAGGCTTTCTGTGGTCACTGGTCCTGATACTCCCCACAAACCCATAAATTTGGCACAAAAACCTTGTGCATCCTGGAGCAACGATAGCAAAAGCAACAGAGATAAGGCCATTGTGACTAACTGAAAGGTAACATAAAAGAAAAGGTGACAGAGACTTCATACTTCACATCAGGCAAGGAAATTTCCTTTAAAAAAAATCAACATTGGAAACAAGATTAAATAGATATATATACTGTTTTACCCCTGACAAAGAATATCTATATTTTTTCCTGTTTTAGTTATTTTAATCACCCATATGTAGTTTTACATCTACTTCACCGTGTATTAAAAACTAAGTTTTAACTACAACACATTGCTCAGAAAACCAGGCTTTTATAGATTGTACTATTGTAACAGAATAAGTAATTGCAATGCTTCACTCATATTAAACAGAGTTGGAAACATGTATCTACTTCATGATGTCAAATAATATGCTAAAAATACGCCTCAGAATATCCAAATTACTAAAATCTTGAAATAGAGGCAATAAAATATAACAGACTTGAAAGAGGGAAAAGGCTGTAAATGAAAACCAGAGAAGAAGGCCTACAGAATAGTATTTGAGCATCCTCAAAGCCAAGCTCTGGCTAATGTTAACCAGTTCAATATAACAGGCTGTCTCTTTTGAGTCTAAGCTTGGGAGCTCAGATGGGTTATTGGAAGATATGCTCTGATTAAGGTCTGTTTTGTGGCAGCTATGAAGAATGGGATTTTTAGCAGTCCTTTAGCTCTTTTCCCTGTAAACCTTTAGCTGGCTTCAGTAGCTGCAGAGTTCAGTGGTCACTGAGGCTTTTGCTGCTCTGCACATGTTTGGTCACAACTGATTTTTTTTAAAGAGAGGATGCTAAAGACAAACACAGTTATTTGATCCTTTGGAGTTCCTCTATAGGAACTATGTACTTCCTGTATAGGAAGTACATAGAGTTCCTCTATGTACTTAAAGCAGGGAGACAAATTCATATTAAATACAGCAAATAGTCCTTAGGGTGAGAGGAAGATGGGATGCAAATTCTTCCATTAGCTGTGTTTACAGAAATGTGTAAATGTGTGTGAAGGTTATATTACTCTTTACATTTGGCTGCTTTCCTAAACACTTATTTCTGCTTGGAATTTGCTTGTGAGACATCCCAATTCTCTGTGGCATCCCATTAGGTCCAATGAGAAGTAACATGGTTAGAGAGGGTTTTTCTCCTGGATGTGAACACAGAGGTCCTTAGACAGAATCTTGTGTAAAGGTTATCATGTTGTGTCTTGCACTGTAGGCAATATTGTAATAAAAAATTAAATAATAACAAATAGCAGCATAGAGTTTGGTAATCAGCATTGCCAATTTCCCAGGGTATTTGGGAGTAGGAGGATGGAGAGCATAGATTGATCAGCCTTGGAGTTACATGTATTAAGGGAAAAAGGAGCCATATTTATTTTTCCTCTGCACTTTGTCATGACAGAGCCATCATATTTCACTCAGTAACTTGTTTCTGTGAAGAATGCAAAATCTGGGGGATTCTTCAGGAGATGGAAACCCACCATTTTGTTTGGCAATTCTTTTCCTCGGACTCACCCACTCTGTTAGATAATTGTGGCATATTTCTTGTTGGGATATCTTCGTCTTTAATTTTCAGCCATTCTGTGCTATGTTAAAAAGTCTTTTGATATCTGATATATGCTGTCTTTAAAGAAAAACTAGTCTTTTTGACACTGAAATCATATCTCCCCGCCTTGATCTTTTTGAGGACTTCAGAAGAGTGAGTGCCTGACATTTCTCTGTAAGGCACATTTTCCCAGCTCTCCAACCATCAAAAGTTGTGTATCTATATGCTCTGAATTTTTGTGAATATTATATTGAAAACATGTGCCCAAGATTTGTTATTGTACAATAATGTGTTTCTGTATGCACAGACCTCTACGTGCATATGTAGAAAACTAGTAAACTAAGACACGATATATCTTAAGGACATGAAGACAAAAGAAACACCTTTGTACCTATTGTACAGTAACTCTTTAGTTTTAGAAGACATCTTTTATTCCACCTGAATCTAGTAGCACTGGATAAAAAGGCATCAGGCACTGTTTATTTTTAAAGAAATAAAGAAAAAAAGACTTTTGTCACATTCTTTACCAACAACAGTTTAAATATTTTATGCCTGGAATATTTCAAGTCTTCTTCTTCCCCCAAGCAACTTGCTTAAATGTTTTGGCAGCTTGTGTTATAATCAAATGTTTTATTCGAATGGCTGAGAAACAGTTGGGAGAAAATGTGCCATTGTTAAATATTTTATATGGTAATGTTTTCCTGAAGAGCTGGGCACCTGCCTGCTGGAGTCCTCTGTGATTCCCAGGAGAAGGCCACAGAAGCAGAAGTCAGACTGCTGATCAAGCAACATTCAAATAACAGAAATAAAATCCTCACATTTTTGCATTGCATTTTGAAGAAATAAAGAAGGCTGTAAAACTGTCCTCATTGCAGTGAGCTAACCCCATGTGTGGGAACATTATGCTGCTTCTTACACACAAGATGGGTTAGAACATTACTGAAAATTGCAAAGCCATTTACATTCTGTCTGAAAAATAAAAAAAAAAAGCTGCATTTTTCTTCTTAATGTAATCCAAACCATTCCAAACCACAGACAAATATAATGGCAACACTGACAAGCATTTATTCACAGTGTCACTGAGACATCATTGATGATTTAACTACAGCTACAAGTGATTAAATATGCCGCTTCTAATAATTTCTCAGGGCATGGTATCTCTATAATTTTGCATGTAGGGATATATTGCACGTGTAAAAACTTACATGGCATGTCAATATGAAAGTGATTTCTTCCATTCTGTGCTATAAGAGACACGATTTTTTTTCTGGCAAACAGAGGAGCAGCAAGACTGAGTATGGAATGTGACTTTACCTCCATTAAAAGCTTTAATTAGACAGATCCTGGAATGCTGTGTCTGTATGATCCACATTTTAGTAAAGACATTATGAGATGGGAGAGAGGTCAAGGGAAAAAAAATAGAAAAGATTTTATTGCAGCAATTTTTTTTTCATGGCCAAAGAAAATAATTTTGTAATGAGGGATTTATGAAGCAAGTTCTTAGGTTATCAGAAGAAGACTGAAAATAAAGGTCAAGAGATGAATTAATTTCAGTTTCTATGTTCTTTCACACAGAAAATTACTGACACCAATGGTCCCTCCACTTTTATGAACAGAGACATGGCCAAGTTGACGCCAAACATATTTTTGCAGAAGAACAATTAACCTTTGTGAAAATTTCCCATGAGAAATGGCTGGTTTCTCTGCCTCCTGCCATTCTTGGGAAGTGACTTATGCCAGTGCCTTCTGGAAGACCTGCAGTGAGCAGTGATGTCACTGGACTCACTTGTGGGACAAAAGTGAAAGTGACCATGTCATATGGACACACTGGAACAACAATGTTCTGCTCTCAAAGCCCACAAATGAAAAATGACCAGCAAACTTACAGCTTGACTCTGTGTAGCTGCAACAGTTGAAGTCGTGAGAGTGACTCCAACATGGTGATCAAATCCAGCTTAAGTCTACATTCATATCCTTTTGGGGGGGGAATTGCAGGTGTCTCTCAACCATTGCAAAGGAATCTAATGTTTTAATATGGTCACTCAATAAATCTCAAGAGAACTTTTCTGTGGCACAAGACTTAAACATGTAACCCATTCCTTCATGCATTTATGGATTAACTTCAACACAGGGCAAAGGTGCTACATTTCATTTATCAGCTCTTTACTGACCAAGAGCAACCCCCATACCTAAGGAATATGTCTTAATTTTTGACCTAAGGACTTCTGTAATGGCTGAGGCAATGGAAGAGAGAAATCCACAATGACCTGTTTATTCAGTAGAAGAACAGTAGTTTCTTTCTGTCAGAAACAGAAAATCTTTGTAAGTATACACGTATACAAGGAAACTGCTTCCAACCAAACAGCTTGAGTGCCAATATTTAGAACTGGGACACAGGACTGCCTTTTATTAGTCTGTTAAAACACTGATGAAGCTCCTAAATAAGGCTGTTATTTTGGCTATGAGATCTAACCATAAAAATTGGCTGCACAATGAATATGATACTCATTCAATTTCTATAGCTCAGAAGAAAAAGACTCATGGAAGTATCTGCACTTTGCAATTGTCTATTCTAATTATATATTCATAGTACTTTGAAAAGTGTTGGACCAGAGACACACAAGCTGTTTTCCATGTGTCTTCCCAGGATGTTTCTAGACTTTGCAATTTCAAGCAAGTGAAGAATCCTGAAAACCGGATCCTTATTCACTTTTCCCTCTGCTGGAAAAAAAAAATAAATAAACTGAAGCAGACTTCTAAATGACAAATGAGGTCTTGTCAAGGATACTGTAATATCTCTCTTTTGGTGTTCCAGCCTGTGATCAAAGGAAGCTTTCTGGCTTTGGAGTAACCTATGGCTTGTAGCATGAGCAACCAGCAAGAGACCAAAATGTGCAGCTGCTAAGCAGTATTTTTAAATAAAAAAAAGATAAGTTGGTAGGAGACAAGTGCTAACTTTGTGTTTTATGGGTGAGAACTGAGACAGAGAGGATGATTTGTCCCAGGGGATAGCAAAAGGCTGTGACCAGTCTGGGGTGCAAACACAAACCAGAGCCAGGTGCCTGCAGTGTGGGCCTGGTGGGCTTGTGGGCTTGGCTCTCTGAAGGCTCTGACTTCAGCTTGAAAATGTAATTCAGGTTTGCTGTGTAGCACAGAGTGTGAGGGGGATGCCTCCAGAGGGACAGTCATTCTTCTTGTCTTCCTGTCATCCTACCCCATCGTGGGAGATGGGCAGCTCACCCAGCACCTCGTGTGCAAGTGATGGAATTGAACCCCATCCAGTACCTTCACTTGAGGTTGTATTTAGCATTTGCTGGTTTCCCAATCACTGGGTGTCCATGCTGTAATACTGGAAACTGGGGAGTTCCAGGGCAGGAGAAGGTTTACATGGATCCACACATTGGCTGTGCCTTGTATGACACCAAGAAATGGTTGGGACAAGTTGTGCTATCACTGTGGACAGTCATCCTGAAGCAAGGCTAGCTTGGAGGTGTTGTCCCATGGTCTGGATGCAGCCTGAAATTGCTCTGACATGGTGTGGATGAGGGAAAACACCTAGTTAAATTGCATTAAAACCTTAGATGTCCTTAAAAGTCCTGTCTTCGTAATTTGAAGTAAGTTGTGGAATTAGGACCTGTGCTTTTGATGTTGGCAACCAAACACTATGCACATCAGTCTGATTCATGCACATCGATTCTACATTTGGGATGGAAAGTTGCACAAATATATTCTTTTTGCAAATTTGACGTGCACTGCAGCCCACAGCAAAAAATACACTGTTTGAGCAACTACTCTTTGAAAATGTGGGCACGTGTGTATAACTTGGCTGAAAGATCACGAAGGTGTTGGTACAATAACCACTATAAATATTTGAAAGGTGTCAACATCAAGGTCTAGATTTTACACACAGATGCCAGCACAATGTTTCCATTGATAAACTGTTCTGTAATATAAGCCTGTGTATGGAAAATGTATGCTAAAAAGTTTTATACAGATCATGCCAGGATTTCACTTCCCCTGCTTTTGTTGTGTCAGTCCGAGCCAACTAAACTCACTGGAAGTTTATAGATATTTTTATTGCAAATTAAAATCAGGAGCTTATTGTAAAAAAAAAGAAAATAATAATTTCTGGATAGACTGAGGCTCAGAACAGGATCATTATTTGGGTCCATTGTGAAAAAAATAAGAGAAAATAAGTTTCTGGACTGACAAGCTTAGAACAGGATCATTATTTGGGTCCATTATTTCCTGGATAATATTAGCATTTGATTAACAAGTCAGCAAGCAGCCTTAACTACCATAACACTATTCAGGGTGCTCATATTCCTTGTGTGTGAATGCTGAACTGGAGTCTGTTCTGTCTAGAGAGTTACTTGCATTGTGCAGGTGTGCTCAAACCTCTTCTCTTAGAAACACTTAGGAATTTAAAATCTTTGTTATAGTTCATGCATTTAAGCTCAGTTTGATGCTGTCCATCTTTGTAACACCTGTATGCACCAGAAGTCTCCTGTTACATTTATGGCTGAGACAGGAGCACAGATCAGATCTTCTGAGACTGTGTTCTTATGTTCCAACTCAATAAAGCAATTCACACAAGCTGCCTTGTTTTGTGTTGGAAAAGGGCCCTGTTAGTCCCACTAACTTTGTGAGGCTGGTTCTATGTTTGAAGTGAACCACATGCCATATCTAATGCTGTACTTAATGGAAATAAGTCTTCAACTGTGTTGTTAATTATTTTCAGCCTGTGATGCTCACACATATCTTTGCCATTAAGAAGTAGCATTTTTAATGGGAAATGCTGTCCACACGCATATAATTAGTGTTTCTTTTTTTATAGAAGGATTGGTCAGGGAAATTCTGAAGGAGGAAAATTAGGTTGATAAAGATTCCAAAATTAGTACCTTTCATAAAGGATGGAAAATTACTTGCTTATCATAAGAAAATCATTAAATGTTATCAAAGAATTAAAACTTTCCATCTGTACATTTAGAAATTGACCCCAGTCTCCTTTCACTTCAGAACATCTTTTGATTTTTAATTTTTTTATATTGCATACTAGTAGCTTTTAAAAGTTGAATTTTTTAAAAAAATGAAATATTTTGTTGAACTAAACATGTCATGTTTGAGATAATTTCTCCTTCATGTAGAATCTTGAAATATTTGGAGTTTTGCTCTGATTTGGGCAGAAGCATGTCTTCACGAAGTGAAAGTTTGGAGCTCCTGTTTCCATGCAGTTTTATTACAAAATTACTTAGTAAAGCCCAGAGAGAGGAACCAATGCATTTTTCAGTTCAGTTTCCATTTAAATTGAGCCATGACTGAAGCTGTTCCAGGACAAATTGAATAAAACTTCATAACAGTGGTTTTGGTTAAAGAAAAAAAAAAGAAATAGAAATTCAAACAATTTTTTTTGTTTAAGTCCCATCCCTAAAGACTGCAAAAATCTTACTAGTAATTTTAGTGCTATCAGCCAACAATGATCTCCATCTAGTGTTATGAAACTGTAGATTAGGTTGAGCTAAACCCATTCAGACAGTTAAATTTATTTCTCACTGAAATTATGTCCTTAAAACAAAAAGATTAAAGAACTCATTACTTTGGGCTGGGTTTTTTTTCTTTGTTTTATCTTACAGCAGTTAATACACCCACAGATTTATACCCAACAGAAATAGCATCCAGATTTTACACACACAGAGGAAATACATGATAAAAACATTTAAGTAGGCTACAAATAGTGCAAGGGTTGTTAATATTTACCCTGTAGATGACAGGCTTCCTTTGTTTGCAGACCTTGATGTGAAAATTGTTTTGACCTCATTGGGAATAATGGGAGTGATATTTGGTTAATGGTGTTGGCACGGGGACAGAATACGGGTGTCCTTTTATTGGGCTGTGTCTCATAGGTGTGTGGCAGGGTGACGTGACGTGCCGTGAGTGACCGGGTTTGACTTGTCCTGGCGAGGGACAAGGAATTCAGGGGCAGCCACAGGTGGATGCAAAACAACGTGCCTGCAGCTGCAGACTGCAAACCTGCTTGGATCACAGTAGCAGGCTTTAATTTAACGGGCTCTTTTGAGGAATGTTTTTTGTCTGTTAGCAAGAAAACTCTCATCTGGCCTCCAGGTGAGACCATGTTGTGCCACAGTGGAGAAAACCCCAGGTAGATTCCCAGCGGCCTCTGTATTTTGAGGTGCAGAAGACAAACTACTTTTGGCGTTTTTATGTGAGCTGTGTGTTCTTTCAGGTTGTTTTATTACTTTTGGAAGTGCCTCACCTTTCCATAAAAGGCAAAACTCCCTGGGCTTTGTGCACATATTGGAGGAGAGTGATGACATCGCCATCACTTCTGCAGCCTCTGTGCCCAGCAAGGGTTCACTCCCAAACCTCTCACACCAGTGGGGACTGTGGTCCTGGTCTCACCATACCACCATGCCCTGGGGGACAGTCCTACCCACACATCTGGTCTGCCACACTCCTGGAGCTGTTTATTCAGTGAGGCCTCAGGTAATTTATAGGTTCTGTGGATGATATACTAACTCAGACATGTGAAGAGATGGTACCACCCACTCATGATTAGTCCAAAAGAAGTTGAAGACCTTTCCTGCTCATTAGAGCAGTGAGAATACCTCCTGGTTAGAGTAAATTAGGTAAAAGGCCAAAACAATCTGCAAACGAGGCACAAGGGATAGTGGAAGATATGTGCATGTGTCTGAAACCTGTGTCTGGAGATGGGTGGGCAAAGTCCCTTATACCTTCGTGCAACATGAGGATAACCAGGTGGATATCTTTGTTATAGCTGGCTGAAGAGGTGGATATCTTTGACAGGTGCTGGTAATGCTGAGATGATGCTATATCTAACCAGTGCAAACCCCAGTGTGGAATTAGCATTTTCGGATTTCTTGGGTTTTGGTTTTTTTTTAAGCAGTTGAAAGCAGTAATTTCAGATTTTTTTTAGATCTTCAAGCTTCCTTTCTAAATCTCTGTATACTACAGCAGGTACCTGAAAATGGTGCTAGTCACCATATAGTACATCCAGCATTCACTCTGCTGGAATCTGCCCAGAGCTTAGCCATTAGGCAACCCAGAAACAGAAACACGTTCAGAGAGGAATATTAACATCTTTCCAAGACTGAATATGCTCTTAAAATGCTGTTTTCAGATGGTATTTTGTTCTGTGGTTAAACTCCACAATTAAATGTAGTGTATTCTCTTAACAAGTGTAAAGACAGGACAAACTTGTTCTGAGGAGTGATAAATCCTAGCAATAAATACCATTCCTGGAGAGAACCTCAGATCTTGCTGTAGTCCAAAGGAACAGAAATAGCAGGTCACTGGAAAATGCAGTGGGAGAAAATACTTTTGCTGCCTTGGGGGAGAGGGGAAGGTGGCCCCTTAAATCCCTTCCTACTCTTTATTTCTGTGACTCATCCAGACCTGCCTGTAATGGGCTGTTGCACCGCCACATTGTTAGTTTAGCTTCTTTGTATCCTGAACAGCCAGTGGGTCCGTAAAAGAAACTCTTTGTGCCTTTGGTGGGAGAGAATGGCAGGAGGGTTGTTCTTGGAAGAGGCCCAGGGAAAGTGTGGGGTGAGGAGGGAGAAGGGAGTAAAAGAAACTCCCCAGAAAAGGGAAAAGGAGGAAAAGAAAAAAAGCTGTCTGTTTCACAAACCCTGACCTTCAGCAGAACTGCCATTTCCTGAGACTGCACAAAATGTACCGTTCGCAGGCCTGGCCCAGAGGGACGGAGCCAGACATTGACACTGCCACAGAGCTGGATTCCAGGGAAAAGCTGATGGGCAGCCAGGTCAGTGGGTGCCTGACCTTGTGTTTACCACGAAGAGCAATGCAAGCTGAGCAGTAATGCTTGGCTTGGCTTGAAGTGAAAGGAGGACCTGTGTGCAGTCACCATTGCTGTTCCCACAGGAGTCTGAAATGGCAGCAATTTCCAGAAGCTGTGTTGTCTTTCAACCATGTTGCAAACAGGGATGACCAGCAATAGGACCCGAGGGAATGGCATGAAGATGTGCCAGGGAATGTTTAGATTGGATATTAGAAGAAGGTTCTTCACCCAGAGAGTACTTGGGCACTGGAACAGCCTCCCCAGGGAAGTGGTCACAGCACCAAGGGGGACAGAGTTCAAGAAACATTCAGACAACACTTTCAGAGGCACATGGTGTGATTCTTGGGGTTGTCCTGTGCAGGACCAGGACCTGGACTCTGATCCCTTTGTGTCCCCTTCCAACTCAGGATAATCTATGATTCTATGATTCTTTGGTGTTCCATGGGTAAATCTGCTGCAGAGAGAAGGAAAAAGATTAAACTACTTGGAGTATAGAGAAGATCTGGTGTTATTCCAAGAGGAACAGCCAAGTCAGATGGGGACCATCTTTCTGGTAACAGAGTCCAAGCAGTGAATAGTCAGGGACTATCCATATCAGTTCAGAGTAACTTCATTCTCTACTTCAGGGAACAATGCATTTATTTGGGCCAGCAATGATACTGCTAGCACAGGGAAGGAAAGGTGGGAGGGAATGGCTACATATCATGTTCCAGCAGCCTTTCTTCAGTGCCAACAATGGACAATAGTGGATTTTTATCACCAACATTTTTCCTGGAAAACTCCAAGGGATGTATTTCACCCTAGATAGAAATGGGTCTTGAAATGTTATAGAAATTGAAAGCTTTGTGACTGAGAGGGAACTGGGGTTATAATTACAGAACAAACATTATTCCCAGAAAGACAATGGAGCCAGTAGCTGCTCCACCTTAAGGGCAACTAAGTCTGTCTTTCCTCCTTCAGTCACTGGGTGAAATAATGTGCTGAAACAAGATAATGAGTGGAATATCATCGGAAAGATGTTTTCTTTCTTTCTCTGACTGTTTCACAGAAACGTGATGCTTTTCTACAGAAAAGGAGGACATTTCTTTGAGGAGGACATCTTTCCTAGTGTCTGGAGATTCTGGATAGTGGGGTCCCTCCAGAATGTGAGGTGCCTGTGTTCCAGTTCCAGCTCTGACTCAGAAGAAACAAATTCCTCTTTACTTGCAAGACAAAGTAAACACAGAATAGTTCAAATGTCTTCCATATTCCATATTTTTTCTTTTGAATCCTGCATTTTTCCATGGCTCAAAATAATGGTGAACATCTGCTTGGCTAAGTTATCTGAGACACTGCAGGAGAGAGGGAAATATCTTGAGAGGTGTTATAATCTACATGTATCATGTATGTAGTGTTGCTATGTTGTCGTTTCATAGTTTTTGCCAAGCTTTTCACCAAAACCCAGAAACTGAATGGATACACCCAAAACATGGGATCATTTCCCAGCTTCTGGGTCTTAGGCTGCACTTACCACATCCTCACTACGAGCTAAAAAGAGACATGTCTGATTGTCTGCCCTGGTTTCCTGCTTGGGGTAGTGTGGATAACTAGGCAACTCAGGATGGCAAAATGCTGTGGAGTTCACCCTCATTGCAGCTGAGAGACGTCCAAAGTCAGCACAGACAGAGACTTGCAAATCGTCATTGGCACAGATATGCTAATTGTTATGAGCAGCAAAAAGTGGATATGACTGTAAATGCCAGATGGGAATTTGACTGATCCTTGCTCTATTCCTCTCTTCAAATAAGAGAGACTTTTCTCCTCATTTAAAGCATTAATAAGCTGTTTCTTGAGGGGAAAGACTCAGAGTGTATGGGTCTTTTGCCTCATGACTCTGGGGCATCTGTACAAAGGAAGTTTGGTAAAGCCAATCTTATTTTGCTCTTTGTTTTCCAAGTGTGTTAAATTGTTAGTCTGTGTCAGCAGTATGTTGGTTCAGGCAGTGAGTTTGGTTGTCTTGGCTTTAGTCTGTCAGAACAGTTCTGCAGCTTGTAAGTCACATCTCAAGTGAAAAGTTTGGCCAAAGCTATTATTGGGTTGATGTATGTCTGGGAGAATGACTAAGGGAGGTGGACAGTAGCCTATGGCAGGACATGCAAATGGGATGGGGAAGACCTGGGGTCCAGACTTTATCATCTTCTTGACCATATAACTCTTATCATCTTCTTGACCATATAACTCTTGCCTGAAGGCTTTATTGCAGCACAGGTTCAATAGGACAGATAGAGCATGATCTCTTTCTCCTTATCAGCCGGGCTATTCTTTATCTTGACAGCTCCTGCCAAGAGGAAAATGATGATTTGAGTTAATAAGTTCAATGAGAAAACTAAATTTCATACAATAAAGCATGCATTCTGCCATGGGCTGTGTGCTGAGTTTTTTCTTAGAGAGATTTGGTTTAGTGCCTACCTGCAGTTGTGTACATGACTCCTAAGTCAGCAGAGATCACCCAGACCCTCAAAAAGCAGAGGGTTACATACGTGAGTGTATGTAACACCTCTTGATAGCTCTAGGCTGCTTCTTGCTCTGCATGCCAGTCTTTTGGGATGCTAAATCCAAAGGCACCAGTGATTTTAGTCTGAATTGATCAATGACATCCCACTGTTCATTAATAGAAGTTCCATTATCCAAGTTTAAGTTTCAATACCCCTAGTCTGCCTAACCCGTGTTTTTGTCTCTGTCATTTGTGCTTCCTTTGCCAAAATTTGCATTTCAACCAACATTTATGCCAGCTAAACTAGAAGAGAACCATGCAGCTCAGTATCCTGCTTCCTGGCTTAGGTCCTTGGCACTGTTCTACCATTGCATGCTAAGGACAACCAGTGCCATGCCAGGCTGCAGCCAGATGCCAGGCTCAGCAGATCAGCCCTCATACCTGACTGAAGTTAAAGGCTGCTCCCACCAGTTTGCCCTGCTAGCTCAACAGCCAAATCATAAATCCCATTTTGGTAGGGCTTTCATCTCCAAAGCACATCATAAACATTAATCTTAACATCCCTGTTAAATACCAAGCAGGTTCAATGGTTAAAATGTAATAACTTGCAGACATTCTATTATCCAAGACAGCAGTTTCCCACTGTGAAGAGCTGAAAATAACCTGGCACATAGTGATAATATGTATTGTATTAGTGTTCCCTTACGAGACAGATCCTCACCGATGTCTTAGGACATGCATCAGTTCAGTGGCAGCACTCAGAATTTTGTTCCATGTCCAGAGTATTAAAACCAGGTGCTCGAGTGTCTGGAAGCTGAATTGGTGAGAAAATCCATTGATTTCATGCAGTCTCACATGTAGAAAGGCTGTTGCTCATTACCAAAGGAAAGCTGTAACTTCAGAAGTCAATCTGGGTGAGTGCAGCTGAACACCAGTGTTCAGCCTGGTCCTCGTGCGAGGCTGAAGTCTGATCTGAGACAGCTCAGGTCATTGCAGCATCATGTGCAGCAATGTTCCTCACTGAGGGAGAGACCAGGGACTTCTCTGAAGCTAAAACAGACTTTTGATGCAACATATCAAAACTCGTCCTGAACAAAAGTCCACAAAACAAGGAGGTTCAACACTTGCTGAGCTGCAAAATGTTAGCCAGCTGGATTTAGCTCACATCAGACTGGATAGCTGCTTTGAAAACCACTACTTCTTTGATCCCAGTCCTAGCTATACTGTTGGACCTCAGATGTACAGTGAGCTTGAGGTCAGTAAAACATTTTTCAGTTGTGGTGGAATCATTTAAGTTGGAATTTGTTAAATCAGGGGCACAATTCCACGGGTAGAAATTGAACTCTATGTGTGACATTTCTCTTCTTATTACACTTTAAAGTATTAAATTGTGCAGGTTTTCACTTCCATTAAAAACAAGTTGCCAGATTTAGCATTTTGTTACTTTGAAGTGCGTCTTTTATTTTCCCCCAAAGGGCTTTAACTTTCAGACATGGTTATCCTTAAAAATATATTTTTAATGTTGATTTTGAAACCTTACAAAGGATATGGCACTGGAGAAATTTAGGATGGAATGACTTTCCAGGGGCAGCAGTCAGGCAACAGCAAAATATCTCCATTTTTCTTCCACCCCCACATTTCCCTTCAGTTTCCAGTATATTTAATTGATCGTCAGCTCTTTCTACCTCCTGTTCAGAGTTTAATGCTGAACTTTTAGATAAGGTTTTCATAGGATTAGTTTCTACTGAAACTGGTTCAGGAAGATTTGCCCATTCCCAGCAGCAATTTGAATTGCTGCTCTTTCACAAACATAATTCATATGTTGGAGCAACATTTCTAAAATATTGAAAAGCAAGCCAAACTCCTATGGGTCAAAGCGTGATTTGTGATGGATAAGAGCAGTGCAGTCTCACTGTGAATACACAGAAATATGAAAGACACTCTGCTACACCTGGAGAATCATAGATGTAGGGAGAGGGATGGGTGATGGAGAACTTCTCGGAGCAGCAGGATGGTTTGGTATCTCTACTTAAGATGAAGAGATGCAGCATTTCCCCCCGCAGGAAATGTGCATGGGGAAGAAATAGAGTATCCAAGGGGATGTCTACAGACCTTCCACCTACATGGCTGATCCCTGGAGAGGCCACAGACGTGGCTCTTACTGCACTGGCCCTGGAGTCTCGGTGAGAGGCATCTGTCATTGCAAGGACATCCACACAGCAGGCTGCCATCTCTAATACTACTGTCCTTCTCCACTCCAACCACACAATGCATTCAAATATTATGCCAGCTCCTTCTACATGTTAAGAGGACACGAGACCAAGCATGATCATCACCTTGCTTGCATTACCCTCTGTCTTTAGAGAAAAGAGAAATCCATCACTTCGTTTTTCTCATAGGTTATCCCAGTTTATCCCAAATCTTCTTGCTTCTGTTAGAAGTGTGAATACAACTGTCATGTCAGAGACCAGCCAAGAAGCAACTGCAGTACATGTGTTTGTGAGGTGAGGCATGTCCTTCTACACAGTCTGAAAAGTCTCAAGTGCCTTCAATGACTACAAGGCCAGTGAGAGAAGACAGGAGCTGCCACGTACCTTTGGACTGTTTCAGTGATCAGCTCCAAGCAGATCAACTCTCCCTTGCAGAGACCTCGGTCCCTGTGCCCATTGGAAGAGGATCTGGTAGAAAACATAGCTGGAAAATTCTTAGTCACCTTTCTTCCTATTTCCTTTTTCTTGACACTCCTTAAATCTTTGGGGGAAACATAAAACTTTGTTTAGACTTTTCTACTCAGTAACAGCTAAAATTCTCTGTGTCTTTGCAGTTACCACCATCATTTTCTATGCAGTGTTTATGAGAAAAAAACCCCACACAAAAGGTTTCTGATTACACAAAAACAAGAGAAGAAATATGTATAGAATCATAGAATGGTTTGGAGGTACAGGTATTTTGGATAGAGCTAATTTCTTTTTCTTTAAAGATGAAATAAGGTTTCTCAGAGGTATATAATTTTAAATTATTTTAGATTCCTCCAAGTAACATATAGAAGGGAATCACTTTGCTTGTTGCCAGTTCTCACTTGTAAAATGTCTTTACAGACTTACATTGTATTAACATATTTTTGTTCCTTCAAAATTGATATTTTCCATTAGTTGAAACTAACCCCCAATTCAGAGAGCAACATCTCTGCTGCTCAGACTTGCCAAATCAAATTTCTTCTGCAAACTCAAAAGGATTGTGTATTCTTCTTCTATATCCAATTTTCCTTTCTCTTGCTATCCTCCTCAGTAAAGCTCTAGCAATAAGCTTTTCAGTCTTAACATTGTTTGACATGCACAATGTGGCACATGTAGAACTGTCCCTTTTGCCTTGGCAGTCCTTCAAATTCTGGACTGTTCCGTGACTTCATGGAAAGTTTAAGTGAAAAAGTAAATATGCCACTAAGTGTGTCTCACCTGATGGGCTAATGGTTTTGGGGGGTGGAATGGTCTTTTTCCTGGTGTTTTCTCTTGCTTGAGCTCTTGTTCTGAGATGTCACAGATCCCAGGGGTTCCACTTGAATATGAATCTCTGAGTTTCACAAGCTCACTGTGATACTAAATATGGCAAGAAGTGCTAAAGGAAGACTCAGCTTAAAACTGTGCAGAAGTAATTCAGAGACAAATGTAACATTATTCAGATTATTACCAATATTTTTCCTTACCTGAATATCTGCAGTGCGTCTCTTTGCCTGCTGAAGACAGTTTTTTACATATGCAGGAAGTGGAAAACTTTGCTTACTTCTGTGTCTATTCTGCTGACAAATGTCCTCATCTGTCCTTGGGTTCTTCTTAATTGATTCTCCACAACTGTGCAATGCCTGCAATGAGATTTTCATGCTTAATTAAGGTTTTGAGTTACTGAGCGATGTGGCAAATCAAGAGTGTAAGAGAACTGAGTAACATGGAATGTACAAGGGTGTGAACAAGAGGAAGAAGGTGAAATATGGATGTTTCAGAGGTGGGAATTCAAACAGAGCATCAGAGAAAGACTACCAAATGTCAGAGTTTTGCACTTAGAAGAGAAGATAAAGAAACTCCATGGAAAGCAGTAAAAAGAGGAAGGATCCAGACTTAGGGGAAGGTTACATGTGGATGTAGTTGTTCCTGAAAATTTGGGAAGACTTAACCCAGAAGCAGACAGAGCCTTGGCAAAGTCAAAGGCTGTTGTACCAAATCAAAAGAGAAGGGCTTCAGCTATGTACTAGAAAAAGTCCGTGCTCATTTAGGGACAATGTGGTGCCATCCCACAGCAGAATTGCAGGAGATGTGCCATTCCTATTCTAAGGATGTCTCTTTCATATCTCAGAGGACTTGTAAGCAAAGTGGTCTCAGAGCCACCAACCTACTGATTCAAAAGAAGACAGGGCTATAGTTCTGGTTCCCCCAGGTCAGAGGAGAAAGAAAAGGGGGAGAATAAATAGCATCTTGGTAGTCTTTCCTGTCCATGATTCAGATGTTGGTTGTGCTTACTTAAATGGATTGGTATGTAGATGGAGCAGGTTTTAGTTTTTGTGGCTTTGGTTTGTTTCTCCAAAAGGCATGGTCTAAATTGTGTATTGTTGATGCTAAGAACAAAAAATACACATTGATATTTTTCGTTGCTCTATGAAAAATATAAAATTGTGCTTTAAGAGAGAAATAACCAGACTAAGGGCACTATGAACAGTTTTCTTCAACAAAACTGATCTTTGCATGCTGCCAAAGATAGTAAGGAGATCTTCCAGAAAGGTTGAGTGAGTGTCCCTGACAGGAAAAATAAATGCAATTACTGTTATAAAGAATTACACTGGGATCCAACTGCAATTGTTTAGCCTCAAGGAAACAAGTTTGAAGGAGGTTAGAGTTTTGTAGAGTGACACACTGGTCTTTATCATTCAAGATACTATCACTAGCCAAGTAACTAACAAGCTCTTTTATCTTTTTCTTATAGACTCTGAGGTTATGATTGTGTTGTTTGGATGGTTATCTAAGGAACAACTGACCAGATTCCTTTTGCTTTTTAAGGCTCAATCAGTATAGAATTACTCCTGGTAAATTTAAAAGATGGTTGTGGAAAAAATAAAATAATAAAAAAGTCAGCCCTAACTTAATTTAATTGTGTCCATTCACATCATGCTTTAATATACACTCAGAACAGCTGACTCACAACAGAACTGCACATCCTGAGCCTTTGACTGTGTAACTCTGCCAGTGGCTGGAAGCATGAAAATGGCAATGCTGACTGTTTTGTTTGCTGTGTCCTCAAACAAGAACAGCCCCCATCAGATAGCATGGACTGGCTAATAGGGAATTTCAAAATCTCCTGATTCACAGACACCATCTCAGAGATCATGAGGAAATGCTTGTGATAAATTATCATCCGTAAATGCCCTGTGGATAAACATCTTTTGGTGCCTTGTCACGAGACTGTTGATAAAGGACTGAGTGAAAAGACAGTGGATACATTCAGAGGCTGTTTCCATTTTTCAACTTGATAGTTTTTCACTTTTTCAAAAGAGCAACCAGGGACTTCCTAACCTTTAGCTTGCAAATGAAAAATACAAATAAAGCAAAGCAGTGGATTTAACCTCTGAGTAAGTATGTGTTAATTTCAGTTCCTGAGAGTATGCTGCATTAAATTGTTCTTGACAGATTTTAATAGGAATTTTGGACATTGTACATTAATAAATAAGTACTACCTTTGTTATTTTAAGTGCAGTGGTTTTCCTTAGTTGAGAAGGCCTGGAGCTCTCACTTGATTTATATGATGCTACATTAAAAAAAGGTAGTAATGATATGTGTGTTATTCATGTACTTGGAAGTCTCAAAGGATTTTAAATATATCTTGACATGTATGCTCATAAATTGTATCTAAGGTAGACATTTTGGCAAACTGGATATGGAATTAATGTTCCTGAGACTTCCAAAAACCATTGATCAAAAATACTTTCAAAAGTCTCTAGAACTCTAAACTGATTTCTTTTGAACCTGTCTGTGTGGTCAGTGCACCATCTATCAAATTGTCTTCAGCTTAGAGACATAGTCCACGGGCCCAGACTGCATTTCATTACAAATTCTTCCCATCACAAAGGCTTGATTTCATCAGTTTGAGATGGAGCAGTTGAGCACAAGTCTCTAATGAAGCAATACAAAGATTGAAACATGAGTGAGTACAGAGCTCAGTGTTCCAAATGTGCATGTGTTTATGAGTTTCTCAGTGATGATCTTTGTACACTCAGTCTAGAGTGTGAAATGCAAAAGCTTTTGCAAAGAGTGTGTTTACATTAAGCACTGGCCCACACGGCCTCTGTGGGGCGGGTGGGGGGAAGGATGCTCATGAGACAATTTGGAGAGGCAGGATCAAACACAGCAGTGGGCTGAGAGCAGGATTCTGAGTTTGCTTCCCTCTCTGTATATGAGCTTAACTTCTCTGGAGTTTTTGCTGCAACTCTTCTATAACTGTTCATATTATAGACTGTTTTGGACACAAAGATTAATTTTTCCTTACTTTATGTGCTGACAGCTACAAACTTAGCCTTCTGGTAAGAGTGTAATTCCAATAAGCATCACTACATTCTGGTCTGTACAACTAGCCCAGGTGGGGGCCATTAAGGTTATTAACCCTAGGAAAAACAGATGACAACCTAATATTTCTTTCTCAGGAAGCATTATTGTGGAAGCAGCAGTAACAAAACTGAAGCCAGTTGCGTGCAGTGTCATTGCTCTGTAATTTAGATGAGATTTTTTTTTTAAATATTTAAATATTCATAATAGAGTTAATCCCCCTCCCAAGGTCATTCTAGCTCCCACTGATCTGATCAAATCTCATTCAAACCTTCTTCTTGCACGATTATCTTTTCAGCATGTGGAATGGGTCTTTCTGTGTATCTCTGTGAGTCTTTGTTATTTCTCCAAAATCTGCTCTGTTTGCTTCCTATAGATAATTCCTTTCTAGTACAGCTGTTTCAGTCTCTGAGATGATACTTCTTGGCTCTTGTGGCAGAAACCTAAAATAGTCCTGTGACATTTTTGGGGTGACCCTACAGCATTCAGAACTGTCTTACAAACTTTATTCAGCCTGTTCTTTCTCATAACTCTGCCCACACCAATACCTCTTCTCAAAGTTCAATGCTTGAATGTGCGAGAAACCCTCTATAAACTGGAAATATCTTCTTCAGCAGAAATGAGCATTTTTTTCAGTTTTACCATTTAGAAGGCTTGTTCAAGATTCACACTTCTGTGTTTCTTTTCAGAAACCACATATGAGAATTTATGAAGGACCTGAGTTTACCCAACATTTTTGAAAGTAGTGATGTATTTTACTGTCTTTTTAGAGTTTTGGTTTTGGTGGGTTTTTTGTTGTGGGGTTTTTTTCTTCTATTCAAAGGTATGGGATATGCTGCTCCCAGTCTTTTTTCCAGAGGTTTGATGTTTCTAGATACACAAAATCTAACAAACCAGACAAAACACTTAGAATTTCATTTAAAAGGCATCTCTAATATTAGTGTATCTGTATTTGCCTATTTCTTTCAGGGAGGACACATGCTAGAGCTTACGGTGTGAGGACAGTGCTTACATATGAACAGATAGGACTGGGAGTAGAATTCGATTTTTCACAGGGAAGTAAATTTCCCAAGGAGAGCTTGTTACTTTACCTGGCAATGTCAAAGTCTGTATCACATTTTCTCTGTGATTTGCACATAAAGTCAAAACCCCATGTAAGTTAAAAAACTCCACAGAAAACTGTGTGTTGAAAAGCATTTGTAAAGCTGAACCTTCCAGAGAACATTCATCTTCTTTCTGTAAGAGGAGATTTCTCCATCCCACTGCGTTTTATAGCAAATATCTTTTTAAACTAACTTATGTTTCCTTGCTCTTACTTGCCCACTTGCTTGGCCATCAGAGAGCAGACGTGAAAATAGAAGTTCTGCAAAAATGCTTTAAAATGTATCCTGACACTAGCAGGCTTAACCACCCAAACCTGCCCCACGGGCCTCCCAGGTGGGACAGGCTCCTTCCCCAGGGTTAAAAGTTGTCCCTTTCAACCACTACAGGTCTTGTTCTTGTGCATTTTTCTCTTGTTTGGGGCATTTTCCATTTTTAAGACCACCACAATACAACAGCCAGGGTGTCCCTCATTCCTAAACGTGCAAAGGAATCCTGCACCATTCCCTTGGGTAGGGTGTCTGTGCTTCAGGCTGAGTTGACCCCTGATGCCTCTTCAAGCCAGCTCCTTCCTGAAGTTTTGTTTTCCTCTATCCAGCTCCCTGGGTAGAAGAGAAGCTTCTGCTGAAGACACATGATACTTTGTCTGTCCAGCCAAACATATATATAATGGTCTTGGCCTTGAAACAAAGAAATTTCATAACAATAACTTCTATCTGGTCCATTTTTTGAATTTTCTGTTCTTGCCAGTTTTCCTCTGCTCTCCTTCTCTCTCTTGCTTTAAAAAAATAAAAAAATAAAAGAACTGAGTTTCATTGTTTCCCTGTTAGCTCAGAAGAGCCATGAGCCAAGTTAGAGTCCCTTTGCTTTAGACATGCCAAGGAACAAGCAGTCCATCAAGGATCATGGATACCATCTTCCAGCCTCCTTGCTACACTGGGCTCTCCTCTCACTGAGGGACTTCGGGCTGGAAAGCTGCAGCACCACAGCAACTTATTCCATGTCCCGAGCTGTTCTGGGCCTTTCTTCTCTGATTCAAGAAGCATGTTTGAGTTCAGGCAAGCATCTCTATGTTAGTCTTTTATGCCTTGCAAATCTTTTTCTGAATCCAAGCCCACTTAAGCTGAGATTGCACAAGACTCCTTGGCCTTTCTTCCTGTTAGTTAAGGTCTTCTCTCATGCTTCCCATCCAGCTGCAGCCTGTTATCTATTTCATATCTCAGACAGGTTCACATGAACTTACAGGTGTGTACACAGTCGCTGTGTATGACTTTGGAAGTGGAGTGCTCAGAGTGATCCTATTCAGACCAGCACATAAAACCCCCAACCAGCTTTTTGGAACGTGAGATTGCCTGAAGTGCGTATGCCTTCACAAGAGCCTGACCCTGACACATGCCTTGTCTTCCCTTTGAGGGAGAGAATAGAAGCTGAAGTTCTCAAAGAAGCTGAAGTAGAAAGAGCCACCAGTGCCCTCTCTATGAAAGTCCTTTAGATGATCTGAGCCTGTATTTTATTTATTTGGGAAGCTGTTCTTTTCCTTTTTGTTGTTTCTTTTCAGCTCCTTGAGCCCTGAAATGCATTAATAAATTCCAGCTGAAAAAGGTCTCCCATTTTTTATGAGAAGCTTTGTGATCCACTGTGCCTCATTGCTCAGCATTATGTTAACCCATTGCTGAGTGCAACTCAGAAGTCCCTTAGTAACTGAGTGCCAGAATCTATGACAGCAGAGCAGATGTAGAAGAATCATCTTACTGATTTTTCCTTTTCGTATTTCTGTCCTAAACTTTTAATATTGGCTGTTGTTAAAGAAAGGATACCATGCTACATGAATCGTTAGTTTGTCTTAGTACAGTTCTCTGAAGTTCTTCATGTACTGATCAAAATTTCATTTAAGTTAGCAGGCTTTTTCAATCTGCTCAGATACACTTCACTCTGCCCCCAAAGACCTGGTAATATTTCTGCCTTTTCTGGGAAGCTGCAGAATTTTGACTCAGATCCTTTATAGAGGGCTCCAACAATTGTTTAGATCTTGTTTTAATTATTTTCTGGCCATTGCTGAACTTTGTGAATACCTCCATTGCTTGTTCCAGTTTGAAGGCAGATATCAGCTCATCCTTTTTCTTTTGGGAAACTTGATTTCTCTGGTGATATTTGCCTGCCTCATACCAAATATTTTCTGTGTGCAAGATTGTTTTCCCTGGAAGGAGAGATCAGTGACCTGTGTTTCTTCAATGCAATCGTGTTTGCTTATAGAGAATGTTCACAGAGACCCACAGCAAGGAACTAGTAGTCAGTGTCTTTGCTCATAATGTCATGTTTCTTCTAAAGTAATTCTACTCCTTTTTGATGGTTTTATGTTATAGCTTCTCTTTGTGGTATTTTCTGCCTGCCACTGGTTCCTTCTGTCACTTGTGCAGACACATACAGTTCTGCCATGCCATGAGCAGTGTTTACTGTGTGTATTTATGTTGTGGTTTTAAGTAACCAGAGTTTTTTATTAGCTGGGGGGGGCTAGGAGAGAGTCTTCTTTAAGAAGCTGCTAGAGTTTTTCTCTGCTCTAAGCTAGCCAAGGTCAGACAACAACGCCTCTGTGATAACATATTTAAGAAGGAGTAGAGAAAGAAAGTCTGCGCAGAACATCATGGCCGCTTAAGAGACAGGAGGGTGCGGAGTTTGATTAACACCAAGGTCAGAGAGAGGAGAAAGAGAAGATGCCTCAAACAGTGGAATAGGGCCCCAGCAATCTGTGAGGAATCATAGGGGCGAAGATTCTTCAGCCTGTGAACCCGTGGAAAGAGTGGGAGATTTTTCCACACTGGAACAGAGACATGCCGGAAAAGAGAGGCTGTGATCCTGTGTTTGGAGCAGAGGGGCCTGGTGGANGTTCACAGAGACCCACAGCAAGGAACTAGTAGTCAGTGTCTTTGCTCATAATGTCATGTTTCTTCTAAAGTAATTCTACTCCTTTTTGATGGTTTTATGTTATAGGGTCTCTTTGTGGTATTTTCTGCCTGCCACTGGTTCCTTCTGCCACTTGTGCAGACACATATAGTTCTGCCATGCCATGAGCAGTGCTTACAGTGTGTATTTAGTTCCCAGCCAAATCACCAAAAATAAGTCTATATGTCACATAGAACATATGTTATATATATGTTATATGTTATGTATATGCATATGTTATATAGAACATATGTTCATACAGTTAACTGTATGAAAAGTTAACTCCTGTTGTTAAACTAAAAAACATTTTTTTTGCTTTCCCATTTATCTTGGAGAAAAGTCTGTTACAAAACCCATCAGCTTCAGAGAGGTTTGGAAATACCCATATACCAAAGATAGTATCCTTTGAGGCACTGAATCTTCCAGCTGAATAATGAGAGAAATGTGGGCTCCATCACAAGCCTTCCTACAGACCTATGGGGTGGCTGATAGTGCCTGATTTTTCCGTCTTGAAGGTATTGAAATAGCAGTAATTAATTATTCAATAGTCATAAAACTGCAGATATTAGTGTCTGTGAAATGTATTTTGGTCTTTCACTGTAATTAATCTAAAATGCAAAACTAAATTAATTGATCAGTGTGGTGACAGGCACACTTTGCATGTTACAGGCAAGATACAGGCCTTTTTTTAACTTTATTTGAACTGGAAGAAATACTACAGGCTTCAGAGGTGGCCTCTTCTTTCTGGGCCTTCAAGTCTTTCCTTGAGCTTGTGGGAAATTGGTTCTGCAGTGTTGCTTTGTCTGGAAGAAGTTTTCAAGGAAGTCAGATCTGAGGGGCTGGTCCTTGCATGTCTTTGCCCCCTCCATATTGAAAAGTCTTGCTCTGTTCAGTGTATGTAGGATAATTACAGGTATCAAAGAGGAATGAATTTAAGCAATTTATCTTGCCAGCAGGTGAAAAACAATGTCATTAAATGCACAACTGGAGAAGTGTAGAATTTTGCAGTAAACCCTTTCTTTAGTGAAAATGTGTCTGTTTGTGAGGTAGGGAAACCATGGGGTGCTCCCTCAGTAGTGTTCTCTCATATGCCAACAAGAATAAAAAGAAGTAATACACGGCTTATCTTCTAATGGCAACAGGAATTCTATTAAAGTTTCTACCTCTGTGCTGACCTGAGGGTTTGGACAGGTGACTGATGATCCTTGGCACCCAAAGACTTTGAAGAAAGGCTGTGATGTGACTTCCCACCAAGTCAGAGGGACGTCTCTGCTGACACAGCCAAGCCCCAGCTGCTGTTCCACTGTCATTGGCACCAGTGTGACCCCTCTGTGCCACATCACTGGGGTCAACACGACCTGTGGCTGCAACAGCAACTCCTGCCAATCCCTGCCCATTGGCCCCAAACAGGCTCTTTGTCACTACAACTGATGTTTTTTCTGCTTTGACCTGACAGGTCCTTCTCTTGATGAATCTCTGATCTTGACCCTTGTTCTCTGTTTGGTCTGAACAGACATTTTTTTGTTCAGCTAGGGAATTGTGGAGGATGGTGTTTTGCCTCCAGCTCACTGATAGCTCTGGTTCCACCCTTAATGCCCTGTTTGGGGCTCTAAACTTCTTTAAACCCCTCTCCTCTCTCCTGTGAATGTTTTAGATATCCCCCTTATTTATTTTTGTTCCAGATTTTCAGCTTTATGTCTTTTCCCTTTTCTGGGATGTTCTTTTCCACCAAACTATAAACCCTTTATTTGCCTTTAATATTCTCTATTGCTTCTTTGAGCCCACGAGGACTTGCTCACTCACTCAATCTGCTGTTTCTTTCTTCTCCAGAACTATCTCTGAAAGAAACTGGCTCTGAACTAACACTTTTTCCCAAGGGGCCAGGACACATTTCTGAATTTCAGTTCCTTTATTTCTTTTTCTATCAGTGTTTTTTGTGGTAACATCTCCCAAAACACAGATAAGTTTTTTCTGAACTGCCTTCCCTAATTGTTTTCAGATATAAATTATACATTTTAAAACTCACAAGTCATTAGTAATTGAAGGAACTTTTGGCATGTAAAAAATTATGTTTAAATGCTGAGAGGAATCTGGCAGAACATTACTGCCCTACCTTTCCAAATGTTGCAAGATATTCTTGGCTTATTGCATATTATATAACAGAGCTTTTAAACACAGATTATCTTTAGAAAGAAAGTCAGCGATTATTGTCAAAGCACAGTGATGAATGAGCTGAAGCTGATGAGATGCATTTGCAAAAGGAACTGACCAAGAGAAGTGAGAAGTAGCCAGCCTGTTTTGGGAATAACAATGTTCTTAAAGAAAGTAAATAATACATGTGATTACACATTTATTGTTCTCTTGGAATGATTTTTCTGACTTCAGAGTAAACAGAAACTATTTACATTATGGCTGTCTGCTTTTCATAAGGCTAACTGAGGACTTCTGCCTGTCATTATAGCAAAGCAGTTGGCCAAAACTGGGGCCATAGCAAGATAAATTTGGTTTTCTGTTGGAATTACTGCCATACAAGCAATTTCTGACTGATGGAATCAGTGTAGCTCATGTTTTCTCTAGGACTCTTACTGGCAGGAGCAGAAGACCTGTACTGAGAGCAAAGTTAAAGGAACAGACTTTTTATGCCTTGTTTTGCTCATGTATTTTAAATAGATGCTATCTTCAAGCACTAAGATTTTAGGCTTCAAAAACAATAAAAGAATGTGTCTTGGATGAACATGCTCATGCTCTTTGTAGGGATATTTTTGCACCCTACTCAGGCTTCAAGAAATTATTTTAAAACTGGTAATACTTTACCCAATCTCTTACTTTATTAATCATTACAGACTTACGATTTCTGGAAGGAGTAAATTATAGTCCAATTCTGTTGTGAATATTTAATAATTTGACCTTTTGTGACTATTTAATGGGCAGATTAAGTATGGGTCCAGACAAAATTCTCATTCCTGTTAGTGAGATTTTGCCCTATTTTTAACTAGCAACTTGCCAAAGAATGTGGTGGATTCTCCATTGCTTATAGTCTTTAAATCAGACTAAATATCTTTCCGAGAAAGATGCCCTGCATCAACCACAATTTATTGGAAATAATTTAGGAATTGCTGGGCAGCCTCCTCTGGGCTGTGCTCTGCAGATGTCAGAGAAGGTGACTGCAAAGTTTCCATACAATCTTAAAAATCTACAAATATATGGCTGATCTTTGAAATACCAGAGTTTTAAAGAAGTTTTTCTTTCTTTCATCAGGGAAGTTTTAAGATCTTTGATGTGCTAATGATTTGAGTTGTCTGGCTAGATGATAAATTTCAGATGAAAGAAGTAGATGGTGAGCTAAGACTTCTTTCTCACCTCTGCCTGGGAGCTATGGCATAGTTTAGTAAGTTCCTTAATAAACAGTATGTGTGTTTAAGGGATTGGGCATGATTTTAATTGCAGCTCAGTAGGAAACTGTTCTCCTATTTTATGAAAGTTCTCTTGGTTTTTCAAAATGTCCTCATACTCTGTGGAGCTGAAATCATACCAGCCTTACACCTCCTTCCAGCAGAAAGCCCAGGGTTTAAGACTCTGGGATTATAATGCTGTGTCCTTGTTCTGGATCAGGCAGAGCAGGACAATTACAGTTTGGTGTCCAAATCATTCTGAAAGAGTTGGTCTGGAGAGTATGAGCTGTTCCCCAGCAAAACTCCATCTCTTGGGCCCCGAAATTTCCCCAGGGAAACTGGCCAGTGCTTTCTGGTGAAAACGTCACGTCTCACAATTTGATATTTCTTGGCAGATGCCTTCCTTCCCAAACAGTAAAACATTTTGCCAGAAAATTCATGACCAAGTCCACTAGCAATGATCACAAATAAAGCTACACTGGGATATAGACAGAGATCACTTAAAGCTGTGATGCTTTAAGAATCTCAAAAGCTTTGTGGACCACCAGAAACAGTAAATCATAGCAACTATGATGGCCAAGATCAAAACACTATCAAGTAGCATAAAAAATGTGTCTTTTCAGTGTTCAGCAGTTTTTTAATGAACATGTTTACATACTTTTAAATCAGAATTTTCTGCCAATGCTAGTGTATATATAGAAGAAAAAAAAAGAGCACAAAACTTTTTCTTCTCAAAATCAGATTTATTAAGTGTAAACAAATGTCCTTCCCAGTCTGTCCGAAGCCGACAGTGCTAAATTTTACCTTTGCAGAAAGTATTTAACATAATGTGTGTCAATATTATGTTAAAGGTTTCATGTCCTGTTTTAAACAGTGGCAAAAAATTTCCTTTCAGACTTTAGCTTTTCCACTAATTTATTTCATATTAAATCAGAGGAGGCTAAAAAAACTGCTGATCAGATCTTTACTGAGCTTTATTGTAATGTAGTTTAAGTGGATGCAGACGGCTGGGTTTTCTTTTCTTTATTTCTTCATTTTTTTCCCTCCATGTCTGAAATATTATACAGGAGACTGAAGTTCTTGTGGCATTAACATGAGAGTCTCAAAATGGGCCAAAAAATAAATATTATAAAAATATGTCATCCAAATCAAATACTGTGTGAATAAGGGAAACTGGAGAGGTTACAATTGTGGTTCAAGGTTTTACATGCAAGGTACTTCAGAAGTTTGCTAAATACATTTCAGATGGATGTAAAATGCAGAGGAAATGTGTTAAGTATCTTCCCTTGGTGAGATCTCAAGACTGGCTCAAATAACAACCTTGGAGGTCAAGTTCTTATGTGGTTACCTACGGGGTGATGGAAATAGGCTCAGATCCCCCTCTCCCTTTGACAACAGCATTCCCCTGGTAAAAAGGCAGAGGATCTGCTATGCCCTGACTGCACCATGAACATCTTTATGCTCATCAGCAACCAAAACCCCAAGGGTGCCCAAGAACAGTATATGGAGCCTTTAGGTTTCCTTACACGGGGCAAAAGCTTTGACTACTGACTGCTCATGGTGCTTAACTGTGTAATTGTCTTAATTATGCTAAATTGCACTGTGTACTCCCTTAACAATCATGTGGGTTAGCAACAGTATTAAATGACAAAAATGACATTAATGCAGTCATAGCATTGCCTAGCATAAGCATGAAAGTCAGATACTTTCAGATGGACCAGGGTCTGCACAGGTTTCCCGTGAGGAACCACTCTCACCACTGCCCACTCTGGCAGCTGCAGGAGACTTTACCACAGGGGGTGATCATAACATCACTGATTATGTAAAAAGTCTCTGCTTATGGGACAGCTCTAGCAAAATGCTTGCTTTGAAATGTTCACTAAATAGCGACTGTTGGGAGCAAACCGTTTTCACTCAGTGGTTCTCATCAAAGGGCTGATGTTGGCTATCAGAACTTGACCGAAGGTTTTTCAGCTGTTTTGAAATATAACTATGAAATCTTACCATAACACAGGGTTGGTCCAATCCAATATTCCAGGTGAGTTTGCATGAGCAGATTATTTCCAGGGTGCAGTTCTGGTCAGTTCCTTGACAATATTACTTTGCCTGGAAGCCAGCAACACAGATCCCTGAAATGGGTTTCATCAGGGAAAACTGAGGAAGAACTTGNTAATAATATATATTGCGTTTGTGCAGCAAGCTGTGAACTACAAATGTGGCTCCTCTGCCATCCACTACTTTCCATAGGATTTATCAGAGACCTGTGTTATTTCAGCCCCTGTGATTGGCAACAATAAAGACAGTAGTTCGAATGATCAACCAGACATGAGTATGATCTTCAGGGAGCCCCAGGAAGCTACAGAAACAAGTGCTATCTTCTGTGTTGAACGGTTTGAAGGTGAAAAAATAGGTTGCACATGGATTATTTAAATATTTAACCAGC
>WEIV01008626.1:233564-472317 GCA_013390005.1 Calyptomena viridis | reverse complement strand
GAGCTTTGTCTGATGGAGTTTTCATATTAGGGTTCTTTAAGGGGTTGTGTAGGATCCCCTACAACTAGCATGCTTATTATGTGTCTATTTTTTAAAAGATGGTTATGAGTTATGGGTATGAAATAGCATGGCCACATCAATGAATCCTATCTTAAATATTAGTGAAGCATTTATGCTTGTTGTCCTAAAGTGCTGCTAAAATCCAGAGCAAGGCCCTTAAGCTAAGCTACTTGATTGACTGTCTCTGCCACTGAACCCATTTGTAGAACCAGTAGTAATTTATATCATCTCAGAGTTATAACAATTTGCGGAGAAATACTTTTTCATATAACCATCTGTGGAAAAATCAGTGCATTCCTCTTTTCATACTCTGGGCTAACCTCTAAATGAATTCCTTAGGTATTTATAAGGATAGCTCAGTGTGTGGGATTTGCTAATAAACCCTCCTGAATTCTAGTTTGGGTTTCCTCTGGTGAGGTGAGCATGCATATCCCCCAGTAAGCCATCTGGACAGACTCTGTTCAGTCTGAAAAATCTGACACTCCTGTAAGGTTTAAGCATTCCTAGAAAAGTTTGGATTCCCTTACAAATTGTATTTACATATTTTAACAGTGTGAGTGTAGACAAGATGGACTCTATCTGGAAGAGGTCTCCTATTTGTCAGCTGAATACCTACTCTTTGAGCAGTGAAGAGGGCAAACCTTAGAAAAGCAAAGAAAATCTGTTTGAAAGGAGGAAAGAGAGGTATTTTCTTAAGCTGGCATGCCTTCTTGCATTTGAAGTCATATCTTATAAAATATATGGCCAAAGTCCAACATGATGTGGTTTGAGCTTGGCTTCCTTCAGTAAATAAAAGTATATATTCAGTGGATGAACCTTACTTTCATTTCAAATTCAGACCCAAATTCCCTCCAGATTTTGGGGAATTGTGCTGCCAGGGTTATGACCAGTAAAATGAAAAAGGCAAGAGCTGTATGCAAAGCTCCAGGATCTGAGATTTTGGCTTGAGGACTTCTCTATCATTGACAAATTCTTCCATATACAATCTTCCCCACAAGCAACTAACTAATAACCTACAAACACTTAAAAAAATATATTGAAAAATGAATGCTCTATTTGTATTCAGGTGTTAGTGTTCTAAAAATAATCTCAGTCTGTCCTCCTGAACTCACACTCAGTAGTGCTCCCAAAAGCACTCAAATAAAACTTTGCAGTTAAAGAATTGCTTTATCAGCCAAAATTATCTATGAGAACCTTGAGGAATTTTCTGCTGAATAAAATATTGCACTGCAAATATTTGCTCTGCTTTAACCTGGCAGTGTTCCTGCTCTGAATCTATCCACAATTTGAGTGGAAAGACACATTATCATTTTGAGCTGTGTCTCAGTATTCCTGCTCTAGTTTCTTTACAGAATATGTTGCAGCAGCAATTATCTGAAAAAAATTATGTTTGATACTTTGATACTCATGTTAGTGACACTCTATTTCTTTGCAAAATACCTTTGATGTGGACACAGAACTCAGCAAGTGCAGCTCATTTAAAATCAGAAATCTTTCTCTGGTCCCAGCAGCTTCCACACTTAATGCGGCTGTGAGTTGCACACTTGACAAATTACTCCTGTCCAAAAAGAAATTATAACAAAAAAGATAACTTACTTGTTGAAAAAATGGTTTACATCAAAGAACACATTCCTGCAGTGCCTGATAGGTACAGCTGGGCAGGGGGTACAGGTTAGGATCCTTGCCAAGGTCCCAAATGGAGCAGCTCCATGCCTCATCTCACTTGCAGTCTATCTATTTGTGATCCTCATTTTGGGTATCTGCTGCAGGCTGTGATTCCCTCTGAGGTCGTGGCAGCTTCAGAAGAATCATGGCCAGACAACACCTGGGACAGTGGGTAGTGAGGTGCATTTTGCTATTTCCATCTGTAAGACACAACTTCCAGCCTGAGGAAAGGAGAGTTTTACAGTTAATGCTCCCTCTTGCCCTACCACTCTCAAAACTTAATTTTAAAGGGCTCATAGGTTAATTTATTTGTTTACAAGTGATGTTCCCTTGAGAGAAGGGTCTGGGTTCATATCTCACACCCATGCAAATCTGGAGTAATGGCTTTTGTCTCAGAAACCACTTTAGTTTATGCTGCTGTAATAAAGCAGGAGTTGGCTACTGTGTTATTCCCTATCATCATTTTAATTCCAGCACATACTTGCATGTGCTCGGCCATAAAATTAGAGAAAGAAACATCTGGCAAACAAAATGATTACCAAATAAATGTTGCCCGTTGGCCCTGGTTTCACACTCAGGATATTGAAAACAAATGTTCTGGTGTTACTGAGATCTTGACATGTTTGTGCTTAGCTCGTTGGGTCAGCTGAAATTGCCTGTGTTCACAGTGATCCTGATGAGAGATGCTTTGAGTCACAGATTATTTAGACTGTTCTCAGTATGGGGTACAACTCAAAGCTCCTTAGCAGCAGGACTCTCACAACAATGATATAACCCAACAGCAGGTCCTCTGACCTGACAACATGCTCGCTACTTCCAGGGAATTTGTGTAGCTAAACAAAATATTTGTGAACTAGTGGGAAAACAGCACTCACCTGCTATGAATCTGTCTTTATTTTAAGGACAGGCAGCAATCTGTGGCCTGTTCTGATTTCCTGGCATATTGTACCAGGGTTTTGTGTGGAAATGTACCACACCTCAAAAGATACCAACTGTTTTCTTTTCCTCTTGTCTCCTCATTTGGAGAAGAATCCATGCACAGTTTGGCACCTTTTGTTCCAGTACTGCATTTTAAAGGTAGGATGGAGCCAGTGTTTCTGCTCAGATGTTAATGAAACAGTGATGAACTAAGGAACAGAGTCCATACAACAGACTCCTAGGTAGTCCAAATTGCACTTTTGTTGCCTCAAGTCAACAACACATGCCTACAAGGAGGGAGAAGAAAGGGTTAACGGCTGATAGTGAGACCAGTGACTTCACCAGGAATATGCACACAAGTGCTCCAACATACTATAGACTTGTCCCTTGTCATTGAACCTGTTTCTCACTCCATCCCTTCATTTATTCATCTTCCAGCACAAAACCTCACAGTTAAATCCAGCTTCCCCAAACAAGAGCACCCTTTCATCCCAAGACAGTGTAGGAAGTTGCTCTTCCCTCTTGCCCAGGATGAGATCAGCTTGTCCTTGTTAACACAAACAGGAGCAGGCTAGGTAGGCTACCTTGTCATAAAAGGAAATCAGGTCTGATAAGCAGGACTTTCCTCTTTTGAAGCCGTGCTGGCTGTGACCAACAACTGCTTTGTCTTTCAAGTGTTTTTCAACATCTCCCAGAATAGTTTTCTCCATAACTTTACCAAGCAGTGAAGTAGGACTGGCAAGCCTGTAGTTTCCAAGGTCCTCCTGCTTGCCCTTCTTGAAAATCAGGGCAACATTCACCAGCTTCCAGTGAGCTTCCACTCAGATAACTCCTTCTTCATGTGTAGTATGCATCTTTGTCCCTGGACAATCCACCTTTTCCTCCATTTCTATCCTTACAGTGCTTTGGAGAATGCCAAACACACTGCTTGGAGCAGGCCCTTACCCATTCACTTTTGGCTTTGTTACGTGTTCTTACCAGACACCTCTCAACTTTCTGGATGAGAGTCACAACAATTTTGGGTGTTATTTGGTTTGGGCTTTCTGTCCTTATTGGAATAATTTCTCTGTTCAGGAAGGACTAAGTCAGTCTCAGCAGACTTGTAGGGGCCTTAGCCCAAAAGAAGCAAAGCATTCAGCCTCAGCCACTCATAATCACTTTAGTGGATCCATTATTCAACCAGTACATGCAAATTCGGTCAAAATGAAACACTTCAGAAAATGTATTGATTTTGTCAGCACTTTGGTTAAAGAAAATAAGAAGGGGGAAGAATTTCAGTCCTGTTGAAATGTTCTGTTTTTAGAATACTGCTATTTTAGCTTTGATTTAGTTTCAGGTAAACTTTTCTTTGGCATTTTAACATTGTGTTGTCTTTTTTTTTTTTTTTAACTTGAAGTAAAAATCAGAAAAGAAATTATCTTCTTGTTGAATTCCAAAGCCTGCAGGTTTAATTTTAAAGGAAAATAAAATGCCTATCTAGATCAGCAGCAATCAGGACTTGTTTCAGCAGAGATGTGCACTAAGCCAAAAAGCTTAGGCAATGTCTTCACCATCTCCTATCATTCAGCTCTATCTGGGGAAAGTGGGACTGCAAGGGACTCAAATAACAAATTAACATGGAATCATTACAAGTAATTTAACTTTTGAAATGAGATATTTCTACACAAACAATAGATACAGCTTGAACCCCCTTCTTTCCCACAACTGTCAAACATGCTTGTTTGTATGAGGCCTGGGATAAAACTGTTTGACTTCTTGATAACATCTTTGTATTGAAGAAAGTGAATGTGGCATAGATTATGAAAAATGACTATATACATGCAAAATTCAAACCGACTTTTATGTCAACTTTTTGCTTTCTCTCTGAATTTCTCTTCACCTCCTTTTTTATATAAAGATTTGAAGACTCAGTTTAAAAATTCTTATATAAAAGACACCTACTCAAGAAAAGATGGGTTTTTATGAAAATTTGCTGATGTCAACAACATTTGATGCCTTCTTTGTGATCCTTTCTAGGTGATCAGTTGTAAGTAAAGCATTTGGTAATTTTTTCAGACTCCACATGGGGAAAGTAGGAACAGTCATATCAGTAACAATGGAAAGTATGTACCTAATTCTTCTTATGCCATCACAGTAAAATCAGTCTTTAATTATAACATTATAACAAGATAGGTTAATTAATTCTTAATTAATTAATCTGCCATGTTGCTGAGATTTATTATTCTTAGTAAAGGACAGAAAAAGTTGATTGAGTATGAGAAATGTCGGGTGACCTTTCAGTTCAAAAATGTCATCATTAGGGAAGTCCAGCAAGAACAAGGTGGTTGTGTGTCATCCCATTAAGTTTGCCTGTATTAATGAGCAATTAAAGTGTAGTCACATGGGTAAAAGTGAACATGATTAGGAGTGAAACTCACTATGACCCACAAGGAGTTTTGTTTCAATTCATAAAAGGAGCTGGTTGTTTAATTATGAACACACAGAGGATCAGAGTTACAATCAGATTCACTATGTATTTTAATTCATGAATTGAGCTTTTGTATAACTGAAAAAAAAAAGAAAAGAAAAGTTGAGATTTAATTAGTGGCATGAGAGTTGGACAACCCAATCTCATTAGGACTAATCACTTTCCAGGAAGTGCTGAGTGCCCTGTCTCACACAGCATCTCCCAGAAATGATCACTATTTTGCAGGACTGAGCTCAGTGTTTAATACAACTGTTAGAAGCTGTCATTAGCTGTGTTGGGGAGGGCAAAACGGGGACAGAAGACTGCTATTCTTGAGATGGGTGTGGTAATCCAGACTGTCCCAGCTTTCTCTTGCTCATTAAACCCGTTTGCCACCTTCCCCCAGTACAGGCTCGAAGAACAAACTGTATTTTATTATGAAGGGAAATAACAGAGGATAACTCCAAACAAACAAAGAAGTTAGGCAGGAAGAGGTCAGATTTGGAGAAGATGGAGCACAGTTCAGGAGTTAATACATCCGTGTGGGAGCAGCCAACAAAGGAATCACACAGGGCAACAGAGGGTGCCGTTGTGCCATTGTGCTAATGGTGTCAGCCTTGGTAAGGATGGTTTCCCTCCAAGATCTAGTAGATAAAACACAATCAGATATATATTTATTTATAAATCTGTGAAGTTTTTTTTTTGCATGGCAGTACTGACAATACAAGCAGGAGGACATCACATATATACATACACAAATAAATACATTGTTGAGGGGGTAAATAAATACAAAAAAGCACACCTCCTAGGTAGGCTGTGATAAATGACTTCAGCACACATTCTTTCCTATCTTCATCTGAAATCAATCCATTAATTTCTGGATCTGGCAACATATAGGCTCCCAGTTAAGCCTCGTCTCTTTCCCCCTCCCCAGTGCTTTGGCATTGGAATATTTCCCTACAAATCTACTCTGGCTCATAGTCTAGCAGATCAAAGTACTCAGTCATTGACAGCATTTGTTTATAGTAAAAAATGCCATAGCTTCATATCCAGATTTAGCTCTTGTCTCTCAGTGCTGTAGAAAAGGGACATTTTTAGATATCGATGCTCATTCCTAGCTCTCAAGTTATCAGAATTTACAGTTGTAATATTCTTATGAACAGAGTAGGCTATTTTTGGTCAGAATGAAGGCACATGGTGGACCAAAGCTATTAAGGCCCCTTACTTTATTAACAGGATGGTAAAAAAATAGTCCTAATTAAATATTTTTTAGCTCTCCTAAACATTCCTAAAATAGCCCTTTCTGTAAGAGAAGGGGCATAAGCAGAGGGTGTGACAGGGCAGCACGGCTCTCGTGGCACTCCTTTGGCTGCCTGCATAATTCAGACCACTTGTTATGTGCCCAGCCCAACATTCATGTGATAAAAACCTCTCTCCCCTTCTGCTGTGTGCTCCTCACCCGTGTCACAGACAGGCACTTGCACACTTCATGTGGCATTTGCTGCATGTGGCAGAAGACACTTAGTGAGTAAAATCACTGATGCCCTTTAAATCACTGCAAAGAGGGTTGAGGTCTTAAAAGCTTAAGAGGAGAAGCTGAGATGTGCAAATGTTGGTGTAAAAGCTCCGTTGTACAAACAAGAGTCGCGTTCCAAGGATGCTGCCACCTTGGATTTCACTAAAAACAGCACCCCCCGCTTATAAGTGCTGAACTATCTAGACTGTGAATCCTCAGGACAGGCAACCTTTATTTTGAATCTGGTATTTTATAGTCCTGCAGGCTCACAATCTCTTCTCCCACCAGAGCATAGACTTAGGTACAAGCTGTGTTCTTGCAATACAGATTTGAACACAAGTTTTGGGTTCTCTCTGTGTTTGAAAGACAATAAAGACCCAGCTAATGATGGGTCCTATTTGCAGTCTATGGAATATATATTTTCCATATAGTTTGCTGAGCATTCAGAGGGGACAGCAATGAGACCAGATAAGCTCCTAAGTAGTTTAGGAGCACTGAAGTTTTGAACATGGAAGATTTTGTCTAAGGAACAAAACCGTGTGCCATGCAAGTTATTCCTGCTATGAATGGAGTGTCTCATCACAGTGCCATCAATTACAATGGAATGAAAACTATGCACAGTGTTTTAGAGAAAACCAACATGAAAAAAGACATCAGAAAATAACATGGCTCTTTTTGTATAGACTCACCTGGAACTATTGTTTTCCCTTGAGTTTCGCTTTGAAAGTGAAGAGGAAAAGGTCTGTAATAAAAATGTCTCATGGACAGAGAAGTAGAATGTGTAAGTGTGAAAAGGCCCAAAATATATGCAAGAAGGACCCCAAACTGTCAATGGCTTGGAGGTAGAGGAGCATACTTTTGTTCCTATGGCAAGGGTTCCAAAGTAGACTCAAAATCATTCAAACACTGGTATGTTGGGCCAATTAACAAACACTGGTATGTTGGGCCAATTAACAAACCATCCAACTGACCATTGCCACAACACCGTTGAGCTGCCAACATAACCCACAATGTGAAGGAATAACCATGGGGTTTTTTTGTTGATCATCTTGAATAAAACTCATGTTGGTGCAGGGGAGTCGTGAACCTCCACCTACTGTAAATTCATAGGAGCTGTCATGACCAGCCAAATTTTTCTTTGGAACAAAGGAAACTCCCCCTTTCAGACCTTCAGAAGTAAGCCTGGTGTCTAGTGTTGCCAACCTCACCCTTCCTGCCCCCTCCTCGCCTACCTTTGATGGTAAGCCAAGTATTGTTTGGATGACTTATACACCCAGGTCTGTTTCTTCAATACTGAAACGCAACCAGCTACAATGGATCAGTTCTGTATTTACCTGAGTACATTGTGTGCGTGAGGGCTGATAATTTTGGTTGTTTTCCATAAATCCCATGGAATTTATGTTCACAGGTGCTCTCTGAAAATGCTGCAGCAGCAAGGAGTCACCACAGTCCCTCTGAGCCAGCAGCAGGCACAGTCAGTGCAAGAGCAAAAAGTGGCATCTTCTTGGACATGCACCCTTGAAAGAGGCCTGAGCACCTCTGCTGTTTCCCCTTGCAACTACAAATTGCTTGAGGTCTAAAGTGCCTGGATTTACCCTTTACAAGTGTTTGCATTCCGTTTTGCTATAACTTTTCGTCTTCATTTCTGTCCTGGTACTGAGTCAAAAATGGAGTTTCTATCCTATGGAAAATTCTGGCATTTCAGATTCTGTTTTTATTCTCAGTCAGAATTAAAAGAATATGTTTAGAAACTCCAGCTTTGGAAAAAAATCTCACCTCTATTGCCCATCACCTCAATTGTCCCCATTTAAATATAGCTGAAAGGTTTCTGCCAAACTGTTATTTTTTCCTGTTTGTGTCACAATAGATAAGAGTTTTAAAAGTTTCCTATAATCTTCTTAAACAAGTTAAAATTGTCAGAAGGATTTTCATTTTGACAGAACAGTATTATTCTAGCAAAAAACCTTATTAGTTATGTACATTATAAGTTAGATAAATATAAGGTATAATCCAAGTCTAGTGTGCTCCTTACCAAGTTCATGAACACAGAGACACAGAGGAGACCCACATCCTTCTAAAGATCTTTTTGCCTCAGCAAAACCTTGTGCCACAAAAATATTTTGCTGTGAATGAGGCTATTCACTGATTTGAGCTTTTGGCATTTATGCCCCAGTAACAACAGAGTCCATAGGGAGTTTGTCCTATTAGAGGGTTTGTATAGTTTGGAAAAATCTGGCTGTGGCCAGGATGCTCAGACTTTCTCTCCTACACAATTGCACCTTAACTTGAAACTAGCACTTAGCACTACACTTAGTCTGCCATGCTCCATGCATCCTATGATCTGGAATACCACAAAACCCCCCCAAAATTGTGTATTGCCTCTCCTGTAAGAAATGCTGTGTAACCATTTCCCAGAAAGGGCTACTGTCATTCTGTGCAAAAGCACAGTCAGGGTTGTTTTCTTAATCCCAGAGGTACTCTCACCCTCATCCTCCCAAGAACATTTGGAGGAGAAGAGTGGTGAGGAAAAAATAGAGGCTATGGCATGAGACAATTGCATAGCACTACACTTATCATAATTTTCAAATAGCATAACAGTAAATGACATTAACAACATGCTAAAATTGCAAAATTGCAAAGTCACAAGTTGTTTTTTTATTGTCATACTCTACCCCTGCACATATACATGTAATATACCCAGATAATTGTGCTACCTCCCAGTAGCACAGGGATTTGGCTTTTTGGTCTCAGAATTGAGAGAGAAGGCTTTAGCCTGACTATGAGAGATAGGATTCAGACAATTTTTCTAAAGGAAAAGATATTTAGGAAATCATCTATAAGCCATAATCATGAACTTTCTCCTGGCCATTCAGCTTAAATATTAGACAAATGCCATCACTATTTAATAGGATAGGAAGAAGTGTGCTTAACCTTGATGCATCTGTGTATGTGCTGTTCCTACTGAAAGAGCTGGAAGTGGAGGAGTGATGCAGTGATATCCTCTCTGCCATGCCACATGTTCCCCTGGCAATGGGCCTCTGCTGGTGAAACTTGCAGCCCAACCCCCTGTCACACTAATTTAGCCAAAATACTGACATTGGTGTGACCAGAGCATGGGATCACTTAGAGAGAAAGACATCTCCGTGAGTCAGACAGTTCTTTAGCTCATTATGTTAGATCCTGAAATTCCCAAATCCTCTGTGGCTGGCATGCAATAGGAAGGTGGTACCCTTCCCATCCCATCTTTCAGCAGGGGATCCGTGTACTTTCTTTGGAAGATTATCCACATGCTGTTGTCAATCCATGCATTAATCATGTGCCATTATCTAGCCTGCCATTTTTTGGAGTCCTGTCTCCAGGATCTTTGGTGGAAAAGGCCCCAAATGACCTGGGCTGTTTCTCTCTGTTCTTGTTTCAGGTGTAGTTCCTCACTAGACACACATGGAAGATACATTTTGATAGTAATTCTCTGATTCAAAAGACCACTTTATAAATTTCTCTAAATCAGCTTTTTAGCACAACAGAGCTACATGTAGCACAGGATTGCACACTATTAAAGACGACTTTGTTGTGTTTTGTCAGAGCCCAGCTGTAATACAGTAAGAGTTAATCTCATCATTCAAAACTCAGCACTTTACCCAGCTTTCTGTCCTGCACAGTTGCTGTGTCACCTCCTGAGCTATACAGGACAGGGGATCAGCCACATCATTACACCACAAGCTGCCAGGTATGAACAGGGTGCAGGAATGTCGTTGCCTGGGGTGGAGTGAGTTACTACTTGCTCTGTGGCATCTGTCAGCACATTGATGTGAGCTTTCATTCTATATTTATGAAAAGGTACTGAGGCACAGCAGGCATTATGCATGATCTTCAGCACAGAAAAGGATCATGCCCTTATCGGTTTTCTACAGTAATTTGCTAAATGTCATTGCTGTTTCCCAGGTCTGAGTGCAGAGCCCTGGCACGCTGTAGTCCTGCTAAAATGCACTGCTGTCCTCGTACCCATGTTGAGTGTTTGCTCTGTCATGAGATCTTCTGAATGCTGGATGTTTGATAGGCCAGTTGGTTGCCTGAATAAATATTTTCACTTTCTTTTAGTCAATGCTAGAGCCAATATTTAAACTGAAAATAGCTTGGGATAAGTATTGTTGCTTTAAAATAAATTTTATAATAGATTATGTTTGTGGAATCATTGATTAGTGTTCCTGCATTGGCTTTTAAAGTGCAGCATAGAATATTGCTGAGAAATAACATTTTTACCACCAGAGGTATTATATTTTAGTTGTGTCTCTTTTTGGAAGGCTATCCTAAACTATTCACGGAAAAGTAAAGCAAAACATTCTAGGTAAAAACCAGAGATATATGTCTACCTCTAACAGAGATTTGATTGTTTTACAATGGCTCATTGTTGTTATTACCTACTTTTTCTGAAGCTTGAAGACATTGTTAAGAAAAAAAATTCAACTTCACCAGCTACAGTTTAAGGAGAATATTTAAAACCTCAGTAAGAGTTCTAAAAATAAACAGCAAAAAGGTAAGATCCTAGTTTGGACAGTGAGCTATTTTTGACATGATTTGATACAAAAACTCAACGTGAATATTTTTGAAGTATGGTTCTTATTAACATTTGGATAGAGTAGATTTCCTGTTCTTGATTCAATCATGAAAAAATTCCACTTACAGATAGTCCATACAATAGTGCAACCTCTTTTGCACATTACTACATCATAACCCAGTTGGCTGCACTTGCTTCAAACAGGTCCACTCTACCCATATGGCCTGGTTTTAGCATTTCTTGCTCCCATCTGTTTTGACTTGTCTTCTTTGGACTCTGTTTCACTGAGAGATGCTCTTCAGCTACATGCAGAAGGGCTGTTTCTGAGAGAAAATGTGAACAACAGAGGACTTTTATGCTGTTGCATCTGTGAGAGTTCACTGGAGTCATCTGAGCCTACTGCTGTAGATTTTGGCTCTGCCAAGTCTGTTAAACCCCATTTTGTCTGCATGGTCTAAGTTTGCATTACAAATCCCTAGAGGCCTGGTTTGGAAATCCTTGATTCACGTGAATGTTCCTGCTGGAAAGCAGTGTCTTGCAAAAAGGTGTAGTTTATTTTCATTTTTCCATTCACCTCTTTCTCTGCTCACCTCTTCCACCAGATCAGTGAGTACTGACCCCATCGTCCACACTGGAGCAGTAAAACAACAGTTCTTGCCCCAAGGCTTCATCCTTAGCAGACAAGTTAAGTGAAAATCCAGAAGAGATTTCTACCATCTTCCCCAACTTTTTGATGAGTCTCAGGATGGGCTGGGAAGCCAGGAGGAGCAAATCCAAGCTCACAAGACCTTCTCCTCATCCAACCTCACTCCATGCTCATGGGGTGGTTGGACCATTGAAGTCACTGCCTTGTTAGGAAGTCCACAATCTTCTCCTTTCTCGTTCTCTCCGGAAACTTGATGTTCCTGACATGGTGATGCCACTTGACATTACTGATCCCTCCTAAACACCTGCTATCAAATGCATCAAATCTTTTCTTGTCAGCTTGCGTAATGCCCCAGGTCTTTGCAGCATCGAGCAAAGCTGACACCACACAGCTGTTGTAGAGTCTTATTTTTTGTTTTGCGGACATGTCACTGCCCCACACTTTTGCCCTTGAATTTATTTACATTGATATTCACCTTATACTGGTCAAGCTTAAAACGACATCGGATAAAATCCAGGCAGAGTGGTCCAGAGTACTGGGAATGGGAATAAAATATGAACGCTGCCATGATCACAACTGACCTCAAAGAGGAATGACAAAGCCACTGGTTTGTTTCCTCAATAGACCCAAAGCCATTATTTAATGAAAAGCTTTGATGTCTGTTTCTACTGAAAATTTCAGCTTTTAAGATTTTTCTTTTAAGGTGATCACTGGCTTTTGGACTCACCAAAGGCGAGCCAGAGGATTTTCAATTCTTGTTAAGAGCTGGACCTACTGAATTTATAAATCCCCTTGGAACAGAGTGACAGAAGGCAGTGGATCTTAAACAGTATATTAAAAATGAAGGATGGATTTTCTTTTTAGAAGGAAAAACTTGTGGTATTACTGAATTTATTGATGAAGTTCTGCACCAAAATTTAAAAAGAAAATAATACAGAGAAAAAGTAAGCTCTGTGCATAATTGTTTTCATTTTTCCAGAGGCAGTAACAACATTTATCACAATTTTTAAAATAGCTTCTGAATTATTTTTAAGTTACATAAAGAATGTAAAAGAAAACAGGCATAGCTTGATCCTCTTCATTTTTAAACTAACCTCTTCTGATTTGTTTTGTCTTCTGTTAAAACATTCTTTGCCTGTGTCAGTGTAGAAGAATAGGAAAGTGTGTGTGCATTTTTCCATAACGTGGACATAATTTGTAATAAAAGTAAAAAAAAAATTCTGAAAACGGCTATAACTGTGTGGAATGTGTTTTTCTTATACACAAATTCCAGAAAATGTCCACAAGGCATACAAACAGACTATGTCAGCCTATNTTTTCATTTTTAATTTTATTTTTACATAGGGTGGTACTGTATGCATCTTCTATAATATTCTTAGCTCTTACATGTAGGAATAAACTCTACCACAGGCAATGCCACGTTTCTGTTTATTAATATTGGACAGTATAAAACCTGGGTGTATTTTAATTTTTTTTCCTAATTTTTAAAAGTCATGTGAGCATAAAACTATCCAATATTAGATTGTAATGTTGTAACTTTTATCTAACTTTTATTAACCTAGATTNTTTCATTTTTCCAGAGGCAGTAACAACATTTATCACAATTTTTAAAATAGCTTCTGAATTATTTTTAAGTTACATAAAGAATGTAAAAGAAAACAGGCATAGCTTGATCCTCTTCATTTTTAAACTAACCTTTTCTATTTTGTTTTGTCTTCTGTTAAAACATTCTTTGCCTGTGTCAGTGTAGAAGAATAGGAAAGTGTGTGTGCATTTTTCCATAATGTGGACATAATTTGTAATAAAAGTAAAAAAAAATTCTGAAAACGGCTATAACTGTGTGGAATGTGTTTTTCTTATACACAAATTCCAGAAAATGTCCACAAGGCATACAAACAGACTATGTCAGCCTATGTAGAGCAATACATATATTCAGTAAAGGTAACATTATGTCACAAAATAAAGTTCCTTCCTAGAATTATAGAATTTTATAGAAAAAAATATTAATGCTGTATGATGTAGACATAGAAGCTTATAGTAAGCATGAGCCACTAAAAAAATTAATGTATTCNTGTGAACATAAAACTATCCAATATTAGATTGTAATTTTGTAACTTTCATCTAACTTTTATTAACCTAGATTAGATTCACCTTTTATAAGAATCCAGGAATATTTTTATCTTCCACAGGAATAACATTAGCATACAAGTAAGACAGAAAACAATTACTGCGTTCGACAGTTCAACATGTGAACCTTTACTGTGGCCATTTTTACATAGCTTGTTCCAAAGATTACTTTAATAATTTATATAGCTAAATACAAATAAATATAAATAAATATTCATCTAAATATAAAATACATAACATCTGTGCGCTATTAAAATGCACATTTGAGAAGCCATTCCGTAATTACAAGATAGTTAAATAAATTTAAATTGAAAAGAATTCCACTCTGATCTACAAAACCTCTGCAGAGAAAAGATTTCCATTCACAGAAGCAGATGTTGTAAATTTTAGGATTGCTTCTATATTTTGGACTCATCATGACCATAGGAATAAAATCTGACCATAAACAGATATCATAATAGTTCTCTTTTTTTTCATGGAAAAATTGCCTCTGCTATCCCAGATTCAAAAGATCTATTCCTTTGAAGTTAATAACAAGAATAATCTTGATCAGAATTTAAAAAAAAAAAACCACTCAGACATTTGAGTTGCAATTTTAAACAGGAATTATTCAGGGGGCAAATATTATTTACAGTGCAAGTAATAATGGGAATTAGCACTATTTCAACTCTGATTTGCAAATAAGTACACAACCTTTCTCTACAAAACGTGTTCTTTATTATAAAAGTGATACTAGTTTTTCAACTCTACCATGTTTTCTTTACAAAATGGGACTCTTGTCTATTAGATTCTTATATCCAACTTCAGTTGAATTTGCTTCGAACTCAACAGTAGCACCGTAATGACAAAGAACATTTTAAAAGCTTTAAAACATGGGCTGGACACTGTACAGCTACTTTAATATAGCTACTGTACTGCTACTTTAATAGCAACAATGACAGGAGACAGAGATACCTTTCAACTGTCTTTTTATTTTGCCAAGATCATGTCAAATCAACTAAAAAGAGTCCAAGTGACTGATCCTGTGTGTGTCTGAGGTCACCATTTCTGAGCAATAAGCAAACAAATTCTGAGCAGCAGTTACCTGTTTAAAGAGCAATAAATCAGGTGATTACAATTAGAGCATCAATAGCAGGCAATGTGACATTTCTTTGCTGTAAATTGTGAAAGTTTGGATTTTTTTTCCCCTCTGTTTTTTTAAATTTGAGGACTGTTTGGATGTGGCTGAAAAGAGCAACACATCACTGTCTCAGCCCAGATACTATGACCACCCTTAGCCTGGAAAGAGGTCCTGGCACCCAATGGGGATGAGATGAACAGCCTAGAAAAAGCTACAGATAAAGAAGATAAATCCCACCCCAAAAGGAGGGAGCAGCACAGTGAAGGTGATACAGAAGGTTGCTGGAAAAACCAAGTGTGAGCAGATCTGACTGTCATCAGAAAAACTTTGATTTGTTGCAGAAATGAGTTTAGAAACACTCATTTGGAAACACTCATTGTGCCCAGAGTGAAAGATTTGATCTAGACTCTGGAATATTCCACTAAAAGAATAATTCTGGGTAGGAAACACAATGTTGTCCAGCTGAATTGTTTCCCAGGGCACAAGCAGTATAGGCAGGGGTCCTCTGCAGAGGCTGATGACCATGAGGGTGGTTGGCTGAATCACTGCTATCCTTGGGATATCCATGGGATGCCCTCCCAGCTTTAATTTCTGGAGCCAATACCCTCCTGGTTGAGTAGCTGCTCAGAGGGGATTTTCCAGGAGGGCTCTTGTCTCTGTGCTCATTAGCCATTCTGAGCTCATTAGCCTCTCTTGCCTGAAGCAGCCAAGCCCCAGAGACATTTACTGCTGGATGAAAAACCCACCTCTCATCTCCTAGTGGAGGATGAGATTGAGAAACTCGTGGTATAATACATAATATGGTGACTTTAGATAGCTGGAATCATTTGGGGAATAATGCTATGTGTATTAATTTTGGATTTGTACTTTCCATGGGAAGCCTGGTGAACTAGAGGAAGATAAATGGAGTAGTCAGCTATGACACCAAAACTTGGGTCCCAAAGTTGTTTTTTTCCATGTGAATAATGCCAGAAAACATGTTCAGGTATGTATCACCCACAAAAGCAATATATAAAGCTTCCCTATATTTCAAACTGCTCAAACTTTGTCTTCTTTCCATCTCAGATAGGAATATAGTTCTTTCTATGTATTTACCTGTAAGCCCCATGGGGAGCTACTATAAAGCCTCCCCCACAGGTGAGCATTGTTGATGGATTGCAAAGAAATGCCATAAAAATGGGTCCTAAGCCACTGTAGCAGAATAAACCTCAATGAAAATTTAACTGGAGGAAATGGAACAGAAGTTTTCAATGCACAAAATAAAATGCCATCAGGAAAAAGCAGCTCCGTACACCTTTACTCACAGCTACACCACAGATTAAACTAAAGGTATATAGAGCTCCAGCTCAGTATACAAACTGTCCTTTCCCTATTCAGTATTCCATAGCCCTGTACCCACCAACGCACTCTCCCTGTGCCAAAGATGAAGGCAAGAGCTGAACCTTGGCATTACTCCACTCCAGAAATCCCATGGGACTGAGACTGAGAGGAACAGAAATTGGCTACTGTCCTGGAACGAGAAGAAAGCTCTGAGGTTTGAAGGAGCAGATTTGGTGCCATTGCTCTTAAATGCAAGAGACAGCAGGGTCAGCAGGGCTGACTCTGGAGACATCGTGGAGAAATTATGTTCTGTGAGTTCTGCCCTGCAGAGCTTACTCAGGTGGACAGACTCATTAACAACAATTAACATCCCATTTGCAGGCAAGGCTTGTAAATGTACGAGGGTAATCAGTGACTCAAAGCTGAAGTAACATTTAAAAGTCAGTTTTCCTGCACATCCAAGTCAAATAAACCAGATCTGAGTTTCTGCAGATCTTGGTAGTCTCATGTGCTGTTTCTGGGCAACAGGGAGGCTGTTACACAAACAGCCTTGCTACAGCTTCCAGCGGGCTGAAAACAGGCTTTATTCAAACCATTGCTGAGTGCTGCCTAATTGCATTCTGACTCCCTGCTTATTTATTGCTTTGCATTAGGTGACCACGTTAGTGGCGCAGCTTCGCATCTGATGCAAACATCAAAAGGAGGATCAGAAGTTATCGTAGCTTTCTTATCTCACAGCCAACATGATTTCCCAATCAGTGCACATCTGCCTTGCATTTTGTGAATTTTAGCACGTTGAAATCATGGTGGCTCAGAAAAGATTTTCTGGAGCCTGCTTGGTTGGTTTACACTGAAATCACTGCTGCTCTGTGCCCTGCTCTTCAAACACACAACTGCTTGATTTACTTTGCACTTCTGAGCAATCCCATTGACCCAGTAGAAATGTCTGAGTGGGTAAAGTGTCTGCAAGACCCAGATCTTAAAGCTGAGGTGAGGCTGAAAAGCATGAGCAAAAAGGGGTCAGAGAGAAGGAAGGACATGATGAAACACAGTAGATAGTGAACAAGCTTGGGCTGTGAAATCAGGTGTTCCTATTTAACCTCTCATAATAAAACAATAAGGAACTCCTTGTAGCACAGGTAAGATAAAGTGAGAAATGACAGAGGGAAATACTAGCTGTGAATCAAGTCATGTAACTATTGATCACCAAAAAAACCCTTCATGCTGTAAATTAATAAAAAATGCAACAAGGGATCTATTGTACTTCTTAGCTATGGAATATGGATGCATAAATTGGATGTTAAAGCAAGGAAAAAGATACAGTCACAATAATGGGACAGTTCTGCTGCACAGACTGAAACGTTGCTAAACTGATTGACACTGATTTTAGACACTAAAACCTATTGTAGGTTAAAAGCAAAACATCACAAAGTTTGGTTGTTGGATGGGAGAAAACAGTGTCAGCTGACACAAAAGTTTGTACACATTAGGCTGAAAAGCAGTTTGGGCAGGGATTTGTGTTGTGATATATTTTTACACCTGCAACTTATTACCAAAAAGTATTATTAAGCAATAAAAAGCTGGTTAAAAAAAAATCAATTTTTTATAAATAATACAGTTGAGTACTGTTGCTCATTCAAGGTTTAAACTGAGTTTCCAGGATTAGGGAGACAGCAAAATAAGCCCTTCCATTACCCTGGACAGCCTGCCGAGAGATGCAAGGGCGACTTGCTCTGGACCTGCTGGTCTCAATCTTGGAGTCACATCCGTATTTGAGTAAATGTGACTCACTAGTATTCTACAAAAATACAATTTCTTGGTTGTTGGATGATTAACTATTTGTCCTGTTGCAATCCTGTCCACTTTACAGTGTGGCAGGAGGAAAGAACTGTAAATTTGCTGGAACAACACCACCGGCAAACTCAGTGCATGTCCCTTGTGACTTACATATCCTAAAACCACAGTGTACTTTAATTTAAATAAAAACCCCCACTTTTTCCCTCAGTCTGAATGGTTGCCATAATAGAGACACCGAGGAGTTAATGCTGAATGTGGCTTTGGATGGTGTCAGAGCCCTTGGTATCCCATCATTTGTCAGTTTGTGGGTGTTGCTGCCGAGTCCCCGCGTTCGCGATCCCGCGGGGCTGGAGCTGGTGAGCGCAGCCAGAGCTGGCTCCTGGCATCAGCAAATGCAGTGAGAAACACAGCGAGCTGGGAACAGGGAGAGCAGCAGCCTTTCAGTGGGAAAAATGCCTGTTTGTCCCAGCTGAACTGCTTCCTAACAGCTTTCAGACTTTGACAACCGCCTGGGGAAGCGTGGGGAGATTTTGGGGGGGATCCAACCACTTCACCTCTCTTCTGACCCCAAAGAGTTACTGATGTGTTTGCACATAATGGCCAGAATGAGCTGACTGCGATTTTGCAAGTTTTTTTTCCAAGACAAGCAGTAATCTGGGTGGCTCCATGCTCTGGGGATCATGTCTGGATGCCCCAAGGGGCTGAGCATCAAATGTTTGAGTACTCGGGGCTCCGCAGAGCCAAGAAAATTCAAATCCTTTCACTTTTATGTTTTTGGAATGCTTGGAGGACTGCACATTAACACAGATCCGTAATACTGCCAGGTTTAGGTGAGAAACTGCCACTTTCTGTGCACTGACACAGATCGTTAAAAACCTCATCAACACACCCCAAATTAATTATTTTCTCCTTATCTCCTTATTTCCAGTGTGGGTTTCTTTTTTTTTTTTAAATGACAGGATTTTGATTCTGAAGATCATACAGTCATTTGCCTATTTAAAACTGCTACATATGTGTGTATTCAATTTTTTCTTGTCTATTTCCACATTGTCTGAGATATTTCTTAATTTTATAAACTTAAATTAACAATTATTTTGTCAACACACCATCTCAGATATGACTGAGTACCTGAAATACAGCATTTTAAAGTTAGGACACCTCAGGGCTTTTTTCTCCCTTCTTGAGCTCTCCTACTTCTTTAGGTGAGATGCTGGGCAACTCACTGTAACTTTTTGCTCCTCTTTTTTTTTCTTTTTCTTTTTTTTTCTTTTTTTGTTAATCTATTTTGCAGAGTTTCAATAATTTATTTCTCAAAATATTAGTGTGCAACTAAATTTATTAACTTCCTTTTGAGTGTCGGAACACAAACTGTGATCACTTATTGAGCCTGGTAATCGAAGATAATTTGAATATAATGTGGCCTTAAAATTAATAGCCCTGAAAGAAATAAGAATAACACTCTAAGGAAAATTACCAGAATAGGAGCACAGCAGGCTCTCTTTAAATGTGTCTTTAAAAATAAATTGCATACTAATAATCCTATTATTCAATGGAAAAAAAGGAATATCTTTCTATGTTTATTAGATGCTCTGGAAAAGCCACAGCCTTTTGTAATACTGCTTCTCACAAATCACTTCAGTTTAATGACAATTTACTGCACATTTCATCTCACATTTAAGTAAATATGTTTGTTTCATCCTGGAGAGAGATTTTATTTTAACTTCAAGATTATAATTTCTCAGAAGCCTGTCACAGAACTACACGAGCACTGCCAAATGGAAAGACATACCACCACCCCCCAGTACGTTTAAAAATTAGGAGTTTTTAGCTCCAGCACAGAAAAATCCTTATTTATTCTGACAGAGAAGCAAAGGACAATGATGAGGGACAGTAAAGTTAACTGCTGCCTAAAGTCATAAACATCTGGTGGCTATTTTAATTGCATTGTGAACTAACCGCAAAATCCTCCGCTAAAGAATAAAAATATTTCCCCTGTGCAATATTGTATTTTAGAATTCCTCTCTTCTGAAACAATGTCAGATGTGATTACAGCACAATGAAGTCTGTGTTTTGTGCCTGCATCTTCTTGAAAATGCTGCATATCCTTATTACAATTGCAGGGTTACTCAAAGATTCGCGTACAGACAAATTTTTCGGGTTATTGTTGCAAAAACTCACTTAAAGATAAAACATAATGCTTACATCATTGTCATTTGTTTGAAAGTAAGTTAGGTGGATTAGTTTGTCTGCATACAAATGTTGTACATCAGAAAGCACACAGATAATCACACAAGCACACAAATTCATGTATATGAGAATGTGCATGTTTATATATACATATATATTTACACACACACAGGCACATACACAAAAATGCAGACATTCATACATATATATGCATCTTATATATGTATATATAAGATGCATTTAGTAAGTAGTAACACAACCTACCTAAATGTGAATAGAAATTGTTGTTAATAAAATACTTGCATGAGTTGTACAGGGACCTTCTAAATGTCTGTGCTTCCTGGGGAGACCAAATGACCTCTTTTTTACAGATACCAAGATCAAAGCTCTTGGTTTAGATACTCCAGCTGTCCCTCTCGTTGGCATTTGACATGCAACCCAGTCCATTTAAAATCAGGGGGCATGTAAACATTTTAACCCTTGGCAGCAGTATCGGAGAAAGATGCTAGCAATAAATGGTCATAACTGCCTGGGCCAAATCACATTTGGTGTCCTTCCTTTGAAGTCCATGCAGGCACTGTACCCTATGGTTTTGACAAAGAGCCAAGTCCAAAAAAAGGATGTAGGCTCTCGAAGCCGTCCGGATGTGGACTTTGGGATCCAGAGTGGCTCCATGCAGCTGAACAGTTGCCTCCAAGCTTGCTGCAGGCCTCCCTGCCTGACCTTGGAAGGTTTTTGCCTACAGCTCTGCTTTGGTGCACTCCCTTCATTGCTCCAGCACTCAACTGCCAATGTTTTTGCATAAGCAGAGGGGCACCTTCATCCCTTGTGAAACCTCCTTTGGTGAGTGTGCACAAGGGTAACACATGCTGGTAGGATTAGACCCTGTGCTTAATTTAGACACAGCTATCTGCTTTTTTTTAAAGCATTGCCACAGGAGGGTGCCATTTTTCTTTTTAAGCCCCAGTTGGTTGGGTCTCTTGACCAGAACCAAGTCATGGGGTTCAAATACTTGAAATTCATCATGCACCGAGAGAGTAGGAGATGATGGATGTGAGCCCAGGACAGGTGTCCTTGTATGCCCACACTCTTCCCACCAGTCAAGCCAGGTTCCTAGGGATGGGTAAACAAACAACATCAACAAGATCCCATGGGTAAAAGTGCTACTTCTGGTCCTCACTGCCAGGTTGTTTTCTGTCACATTTTTAGAAGAGAGATAGCAATGGAAAACCAGCACCCTTCTCTTCTGCAGTCATGCTTTAAAAATAGTGAGTCTTTCTCTCTCTTTCCAGTCTTTGAAGAAACAGTGGTGAAACCCATCCCATTTGACTCCTGAAGCTACTTGGCTTCAACAGCAGGTACCCATGGTCTGAAGAAAGACTGAGCTACATACCCAGGTAAAGTATGTCCCATGGACTTGTGTGTGGCCTGAATGTCATTCTCCCAGGCAGAGAGCCCAGATGCTTAACCCACCTTCATTTTAGGTTCAGATGCTTAAATATGTTTTCCCTTAAAATGCCCAGGTGCCCGAAGTTCCCCAGGGCACCTATGCAGAAGCCAGCATTGGTGCAGAGGCAGTGAGGTGGACTGATGTGATACTGGTTATCAGAGAGGCAGAGCAGACCTGTGGTACAGATGCCTCACAAGGTAATGCAGATCTTGCTCAACATCACATGTTGCCACGGAGAAGAGGATGAGGGCACTGCAGGCCTGGGTACATCCTTCCCAGGAACACCTTCATGCTAAGGCGGGCGCTGCAAAGCCGGCTCTGATGGTTGTGGTCTGGCAGTGGAGTGGGGAGCTGGATGAGGTGACAGGAACTGGTTCTCGGGGGGAGACCTGAGAACCTATTTCCTTCTTGGAGAACAGTTGATGTAGACAGCTAAAATGTCAGAAATTTCCCTTCTTCAAGTACCAAACACTTTCTGCCTCATTCGCCCATTTGGCTTCTCCAAACATCTGAGTTTCAGGCCCCCTCCTTGCTCCTGCTGGTGCCATTTCACTTTTGGACAGGCACTTTCATGAAGGGTTTGCTTCACTTATGTCCAGAGAGGGAACAGCCCAGATAGACATCTACCCCAGTGCTGTGACCTTCCCCTTCAGGTCTTTGTGGTAACAGTCAGGAATGCTCATAAGCATCCCTGTGCCTGAGTCCCACTGTCTTTGGGCAAATGTAGCTAAAATCAGACATTTTACAGAGCAAATATACATAACAGATAAATATGCATAAATGTAAATACAGAGCATTTTACAGAGTCTCAGACCAAATAGCAGCTGGTCAGCTGCTTTGTGATCATGCTGCTGTCCTTCCTGTTCTTACTCTAAGGGATTCATCCAATTTGGAAGTTGCTTCAGCCCTGTGCATGGCTCCTCATGGCATGCTCATGACTGCTTAGGTTGTAATGGCTCCTCCATTATCAAGTTTATGAGTACACAAAACTACACTCAGAGATGAATTAGTAGTATTTAATTCAAATTAGCTGCAATTGACTTTCAGCACATTTGAGTATTTAAAGGCAATGGCAGTCACTATCCACTGCAAATAAAGCTATTAATGGCATTGTAAGTACCGTATTTGCATTCAACATCTATTGTCAGTAATCGTGTGAGTGTTTTATACCAACAAAGATCTCAGCAAACATGATCTAAGGGGTTCATTGAAAGGGGAAATTGTAAAATAATGCTAACCTATGAAGTTTTTTCCCCAATTATTCTTTCTTATAGAACAGCAGCTATTAAAGTGCCTTGTTAAATATGTGGCTTTTAAATAAGTGCCCACTTGCACAAAATTTACTGTGGCTTAATATTCTTTTAAAAGTCAAGCTTCTACAAGGAGATAAAACAATCTAACTACATCATTTCAGAGTTTAAACAAATACACTTGGAGCTGTAGTGGAAAGATTTGGTTGTTAATAACTCACTGTAGTTGTATCAGGACATTTATTTACACTCCCAGATGTTACAGAAAACTATTGGGGAAGGATTTCCTAATAGTGCAAGCATAAATGTAAATACCAAAAGAAACAAAGTGCAGAATTTCTGTAGTTAATATGGAGCTGACTATAGGTTTTTGTAGTCAAGAAATTGAAGAAATCAACATAACATCTTTGATGTTGGTGCTGTTTGAGAATTGCTACTTAACCAGAAACACTGGAACCTGGATTCCAAGCGTACCAACCCTGCACTCCCTATCAGTTGCTGATATGGATCAGTGGTCACAGTTCTAATTGACTGATTACACAAAAGCTCTTTACAAAATCAAGACTAAGCCTCTAAAAAGTGTGAGCTGCAGTTCCTAGAGACTGGCTCCAATGGAGCTTCAAAATTTGCATAGTCACCAAAATTGAATTAGCTGCCTAAAAAGCGAAATTTGAGGGATTTGTACTGTGCATTTACAGAGTCTGAAGGAATAATGAATAGAACTGGAACAGCCAGATGAAACATTAATAGCCATGGTATAAATTGAGCAGCAGTGTTTAAAAATATATTTTGTGTCTGGCTTGAAGTAAAAAAAGGATTTTGATCAGAATTGGTGTTAAGGTTGGAATACAAGCTTTTGATTTGCCGATAGCAAAATTCAAATGAATTTTGGGGAAAAATGATAGCACAAACTATCACGCCTCTGGAATATGATGGCTGTGAACTCATTTTCCTTTTACCTATTTCAAAACTAATTAAATGAACTGGTACTGTGTCTACCTACTTACACTGTAATTTCAGATCTAATTCTGCAAATGGCCTTGAGATATCTTTTCATCTGTTGCCTTGAAAAAAGTAAAAATGTAAAGGCAGAGAAAGGGAAGCATAATCAAAATTCCTGGTAGCAGCTGAAGATCTGAACATCAAACTGCTTCATTGTCACAATTATTTAGAAACAAGCCACCTCACTTTCAGTGTATGCTATGATCTCACGTGGCAAATGGTGGGATATCAGATCAGGACCTCAGAATTTATGTAATACATTAGTCATATCAAGCATAATAAGATTTTGTGTTCTATTTCTGCAGCGTCACACTTTCCATTTCATGAGGGCTAAGGTAGGTTTTAAAAGACCATCAGAGTTTTCATGGACAATTCAGCAGCCCAAGAATAGAAGCCATTGTACCAATGGAACCTAATAAATTCTACCAAGCCAATGGGTTTTTTCTTTTCCTTCTTCTTATTTTCTCTTTTTTTCCTCCTCCTTCTCCTTCTTCTCCTCCTTCTCCTTCTTTTCCTTCTCCTTCTCTTTCTTCTTCTTCTCCCTCTTCTTCACCTTCACCTTTGCCTTCTCCTTCTTCTTCTTTCTGCTTTCTGCTTCTTTTGAAATTCAGAGAGAAGATAAATGAGTTAAAATAACAAGCAAGAAAATTACTTTCCTGTAAATCTTTCATGACTTCTAGTTTATGGAAAAAGACAAATGTAATTTGGGACAGCAGATTTGTGTTAAAACATGACCCTTTACAACTAGAATGTCTGTAATAGGTGGCAGTTGAAAGATCTGCTTTATAACCCTATCACTTCTTTAACAGCCTCACATGTAATAATTTCTGCATTCAATTTCCTGTACATGTGTACAACAGCTTGCCCAAGGGAATTGGGTTCCCCTACAATCCTCCTTTTGCTGAGCATTTGCAATTTCTAGCCACTGCAGATAAAAAAGGAAGAAAAAAAAATCCCATTAAAAAAACCTCACAGAAAGACTTACTGTAATTATGAAGCAGTGAACAAGTTTGCATTTCTTGCTTCCAGGGAAATGGAAAAGGTCACAGCCTGGTCCCACCGGGCTGTGCCACAGCTCCAATGGCTGGAGGACTCGCCCTTCTCACTGTGAGAGCAAAGCTGTCCCTCGTGGCCACCATCAGATCTGGATGAGAAATGGTGTTTTCCTCTTTCTGCTTTCATCTCTTTCGGTTGAGAATGGAAGAGGAAGGGGAAGGAGAAGTGTTAAACTCACTCTTGCACCTATCGGGGATAGTCCTGAGCCAGCTATGACAAGACAAGGTGAAGATGTCGTTCAGTTTTAATATTAATCTTCTTCACAGTAGTTCTAGACTGTCATGGCACACACTGTATCACTTAGAATTTATTATTTGGCATGGGAAATCATAAGGAAATCCTTTACTTAACAATGGAAAGTGTTTTCGGCCCATTTAATAACTGACACTTCCTTGTCTATTGTTGTTGGGTTTGATATGGGAACTGCTGGAGAGAATTGGAATTGGTAGCCCAGGCTATGCTCAGAGGACTGACTAGACAACTGATAAATCTCCTCTGGCTGTGTAGTTCATTCAGAGCAATAAAAATAAATCAGCTACTGAACTACATAAGAAAATTTTACACACTTGGTTATCTCTGCTAACTAAAGCTCTAGGCTTTTGGAGCTGGCTTTTGGCAGATAAGGAGCCTTAGTTCTTTCAGGAAAACCGTTTATGCCCTGCACTAGGTGTGAGTGTCAGCGCTTGTGGGCTTGAGATCATCTATCTTGGATGATAGTACTTCCACCCAACCACGGCCAGCAGATGAAATGGTAGTCATTCCATGAACACACATCATCTATATTTAAAGTGAGCGTGTGTATATATCTCCCTGCCTAATGTATGAAGTCCATGATGTTTAACAGCTTCTCAGCCTAAAGTGTAATACCGGTGTTAAGGCATTGAGCTAAGACCAAATCTGCTTTTGGTTTTGTAACAGACATCACCCCTGGTTTTGGCACAGTCACATTCTCCTGGAGCAATTTAAGGACCATTTGCCCTTTTGGGAATGGGTGAGGATGGTCTCCTGGATGCCTGAGCATTGTTCTGCAAGGGACTTGCAGGTGTAATTGGAGCATAGATAGTGGCTTTAGCTCCACAAAATTAAACACTTTTTTTTCTTTACTTCCTATTCTTTCTACAGACAATAGCCACCTTAGAAATCATGTGGCTGAGCAACGGTGCTCACTGAACCCAAATACAATAAGAAGTCCAACAAATCAGTTGAGATATTAATTAATGCTTCCAATTCCTTTGTAAAAATATTGAGTGAGGTGGCAAAATAAACTCCCATCTGGATAATTTTTGTTGACACAATCTGCCTTCTTTGATTTGTTTCATCCAGCAACGAGGTAAATGGGTCTTAGCTCTCCAGCTGCCTTATCTGGGAAACCATTAGTGTGGCTGCTGTGCCATTTATCTCCTGTGCTTCCTGACACGTCCTTCATCCTGCTGTCACAACAGATATTTCTGCAGCTGCAGACACTGTGCAGTGAGCGTAGCAGCCCAAAGCAGGTATCTCTACAGCAAGAGGGAAGCAGGAGGCCTAGAACTGCCTGAAAAAAAAAAAAGGCAATTCCACCTTTACCTCCTGGAAAGGCAAAAGCATGCTATCAGCACCCTTTGTATCACAAAAACTACTTGTGCACCCAGGAAGGGCATTGCTCAAACACCCATCATTGGTCTGAACCAGAAGATGAGGAGCAGTATTATGCATGAATTTTTTTTTATTTTTTTCAGCCCTTTTGTCAGCTGTAAAACCATGTAAGTCTTCTAGCTGATGAGTTATAGAATCACAAACTGATTGAGGTGGGAAAGGAACTCAGAAGATCATATTGTCTGACTTCATTGCTCAAGCAGGGACACCTAGAGCTGATTGCTCGGGACTGTGTCCAGAAAGCTTTTGAGTATTTCCAAGGATGGAGATTCTACAACCTTCCTGGGCAACATGTGCCAGTGCTCAGTCACCACCACAGTAAAAGAGTGTTTCCTGATGTTCAGATGAAGCCTCTTGTGTTTCAGTTTATGCCTGTTGCCTCTGGTCTCATTACAAGGCACCATTAAAAAGACCACAGCTCTCTCTTCTTTGCATCCTCCTTTGAGGTATTTATATGTTAGATCCCCCTGGATCTTTCTTCAGGCTGAACAGTGCGAGTTCCCTCAGCCTTTTCTCAGGAGAAATGCTCCTGACCCTTAAGGATTCTCATGGCCCTTTGCTTGACTATCTCCAGCAGGTCCCTATCTTTCTTGTACTGAGGAGCCCAGAACTGGACCCAGTATGGCAGGTGAGACCTCACCAGTGCTGAGTAGAGGAAAGGACCTTTAGGAACCAAATGGCGCTTCTTTTTCTTTCTTTATACAGGCTTTTATTTGCTGCACTGCAATAATAGATAGACTCTAGAATGCCAAAACCTTCTCCTTTCCCCTCTGTTCCTAACAGTTGCAAGCTGTCAGTCCTCTTGCTATGAGCTTGTTTTTCTTGTCAAGGACAGTGCTGACCGCTTGTGCTGGCTAAAGAGCTGCAGCACTCGGTGCCAGAGGCAAACCTGCAAATGGATTAGTTACAGCTGTTGAGCCTTAACACCAAAAATCTCCCTTTGCAGAGGCACTGGCATGGAGCACACATCCCTCTTTTCTGCCCTATTCATACCATCACACAGGTCTGTATTTCCATGGTGGTTTCAGTGCAATCAGTGTTAGTCCCCTGGATAATTTGGCTATGGCAGGTGAGAACCTTCCCAAAGCCTGGACAATGGGGACAGAATCCAAACCTGTGCAAGAAGGACCCTTTTTTGCCATTTTTTTTTTCCTGTCCAGAACGTGCTAATTGAAAGCTGCATTCAGGTGGTCAACATGCAGATTCCCCAGGAAGGACCTGTGTAAGTGGTACAGTAGCATAGCTGGCTGCTGGCTCTCCACCAGGCCTGGAGCCACCAAAGCACAGCTTGGATGGCCTGACGCTGCCATTCCATGAAGATTCAGCTGCTTTCTCCAAAGTTTTCACAGTAATGGGTTAAAAGGTGCAGACTTTTTGTGTAACCATAAAGGTAGAAGATGTCAGGGTCATGACTGCCAACTTTATGTCACCAGTCAGGCAGTGTAGCACAGATAGAGAAAAAAGGCAGCTTGATAAAAATCTTTATTTCTGACTTTTAAGACCTGGATCCTGAGAACTACAAATACATTGAGCATTCTAGGTCCTGTTTAGGAAACCAGCGGGGATTAAAATGCCTGAGTAAGTGACAGGCACTAAACATCTTTTTGCTGCTAGGCCTAAAATGTTATTGTTACAAGGGATTGCCAGCAGACTTATTCTGGGAGGCAATTTATTCAGTTATTCTGAAGTGTTACCTTTTGTTCTGGTTGTGGATGCACCAGTGAAATCAGAAGGGACAATCTGCCCTTTCCACAATAAATTAAACACTAATGTCTTTTGGAAAGCAATAGAGAGGAATGGTGTGGGATTTAGCTTGGTTTATTTCACATTCATTCTCAAATTCTTTATTTATGGGCAAACCATCTTATTAGTATCAGTCTTTATTGCTTAAAGTATAAAAATATTTCCTTTCTTTGCACTCCTTTGTATGCCTTGTCTGTTCAACTTTTAAGTTTTCTCTGTGTAAATGCAGTGGGTAGTACCATTAGCAGGACTCCAATAATAGATGTCAATTCTAATATTATTGCAACAATAACTGTAGCCATCTCACATTAATTCACCTTATATTTGATGTAGCAGTGACAGTTTCAGTGGAATAAGGCAAGAGAGAAATTTATACAAGAGTCTTTAGCAGTGCTTTAGACATGAATGCCCTTTTTATGTAAAGCAATAGTTGGAAGGATTAAGATTGGGAGATTAATCTTTCCTAACGGCTAACTCATTGTTTTCTCATGATTCCAAAATTCTTTGGTAAGAGACATGGTCTGGACAGCTCACCATTAGCAATTTTGGAATGGAAAGTTAACCGCAAAAGAGTCAGAACTGGATATCTTGCAAAACTCGCTCAAATACTGATTTCCTTCTGAGTCTTTCTTCTAAAGATGCCAGACACATTCCTATCCATGTCCAACAATTCTATTTTCTGAAGCAGGAAAGCTTACACATACACACATATCCGTGCAGAGACACACACACACTCAGAAGAGGCAACTTAAGGCCTCTGCCAAAGAACACGTATGCTGGAAAATATATTGATTAAATAACTTGTTTTCTTATCACAGGCTAAGAATGTTCACCCTTTGTAAGAAAGGGTGCTGCTCATAGGGGAGGCTAACATCAAAGTTAATATTGATTAATTAGAAATTTTCTTTTTTTTTTTTTCCTCTGTTTTCTGAAATCGGAGGCCATTCCAACAAATATTTGGGACAGAAAGGAATTGTGCTGCTAGCCCTTCCCAAGAGGAGAAATGCTTTCTGTCAAAGAACTGGTGAAAAGCAAAGAGAGAAGGTGCCATGAATATTTTCTGACTTAAATCCCAATGTCTGGAATGTAAAACGAGCCCTCTTGTTGTTCTGCTAATACATATCCAGTTCAAATTTTCTTCCAAACTCTGTTTTTAAATTTTGTTCTTAAATCCAGCTACGGAACAAGTTACTAACCCTTTTTATTTCCAACAGATTTCTCCTTGGTCCTTCTGAAACAAGTCTGTGGTTCAGTTTTGCGTCCATCAGACACCCTGTCCACATATGTTCCCTCCAGGGCAATTCCATGATGGTCTTCCCACTTGGTGGCTGCATGGCTGTGAACTCAGAGGACCTTGGTCTTGCCAGGGTAAACTTTCTCCATGAAGATTCAAACATTTATAGGCAAACTTAGAGAAGTCTGTAGTTTTTTGGGGTACATCTTTCATATATTGAGGGTCTGATGACTTCAGGGCATCTTGTGTTCAGGGGTGGCCAGTGTAGAGGAGGCTGCTCAGTCTTTCACATAATCAGCTCAAACCATATGCAGAGTATATTTAGTGGCAGGATTTACCAAACAGCCTTGTATTAGGCAAAATATGTTCCCATGGTAATATCCAAGTGGTACATGCACATCAATGAAACAATGCTAGGCCAGCGAAGAGAAAACTTTTGGAAAACTGCCAGGTTACAGAGCTGTGGGATGATATTTCTCAGTCATACTCCAAATTCTTACATATCCTGTTAGAAGTGAAAGTCCTGTTACTTGGAAAATTTTAGTTAGGCTTCCAGATCCTACAAAATTATTTTAAAAGGGCTATTTTGTGTTATTTATGGCACAGCTACAATTAGAAAAAAAAATGGCTGTAAAAGTGTCATTGTGGGTATCTGGTTCATGAGCAGGTTTCTTTGCTCTCTTTACAGGGTAGTTTCAGCCTCACAAACTCAGCCAGGGAGCTCAGATTTAAATAGAGCAATTTCTGGCTCAATAATCATTAGCAGTACTGAACTTTCCACCAGATAGAATCCTCCATCTAGGCACAGATTTATATTGGTAGGATCAGAGCCTCCAGCACATAAATTCTTTTGAGGCCAGTACTGCCTATATTTATGTTTTAAAGTATCTCACTGAAAGGGGCCTCAGAGCCATATTATATTGGAATTAAATGTTATTTTTAAATCAATGTGTTCCTGAATCTTTTATGCCATTTTGGTGAACCTCAGGCATTACTGTTGATAGAAAAACAATAATTTAATTTTACTGGCTGAATCATTCCAGACACCTTCAGACGAGGCAGTGACCTGATGTCCTCTGAGACTGGTGGAGAGACAGAGAAAATACAGCAGCAAAAAAATGTTTGAAGCTTCAACTAGGAAGTCCAGATTTGGAGGAACGATTTTGTGCCATACAAATTTGGTTATTGCGACTTTGGGACTGAACCGTATCATTATTTTTTATAGTGCTATAAAATGAAAAACTGTTTTTCACAAATCCAGTTCTAGCTGTCCCATTTGGCTTGTCAAGTCCAAGCATGCTATGCACAGCATATAATTAGCCTGATGTACAAGGTAGTGAAATAAATGGGCTTTTAATGAAGCTCAGGGTGCTCAAAGCAAAGAGTAGCCAAAGTGTAAAAAAAGAAGCATAGAACTGGATTTCTTCTTGCAAAAGACTTTTTACTTTTTTTTTCTTCATTTTGTCACTGGATGGTTTTTTTCTTTTGTTTTGGTTGTGTTTTGTTTTTTTTCCTTTTCTCTTTTTCATTGATAGAATTATCCTTCATAGCTTCCAGGAAGGCAAACCTGCTGCAAGCACAAACTTCCCTGACTAGGTGATCTTCCCATCATGTCCCAAACAGCTGCCATTTCCTACATTCCCTCAAGAGAAACCGCTTTGCCACTCTCCCCTGGCCCACTCACTTGCATCCCAGACTGCTTGACAAGGGTGTCCCTGATCCAGGTGGGCTCCAGACTGAGCAGGCTGAGTCCCAGTGGAGGTGGGAGTCTGTACCTCCGAGCTGCCCCTCTCCCTTGTGCAGTAATGTCATTCAATTTTCTGCCTTCCTTTTTCCTTGGCAGCAAAAAAACTCTTCTGCATCCTGCTAACTTTTTCTCCCTTCAAGAAAGTGCAAGTTCAGTCCTGAATTTGCTCTTCCTCTTCAAGAAAGTGGAAGTCCAGTCCTGAACTTTGCAAGCTATTTGCTCAGGAGCTATCATTTTAAGAGGAATTTGTTTTACTTTAAGTCACTTCAGTTCTTAAGTGCTTATAGTTTGTAAAGAGCATAAGTCTCACCCTGTGGATGTTCCTGTTGAAAGGCCTTTCTTCTTCAACAATGTACTGAAAAAGGAAATGAATCACAAGACACAGGTCTCCATGAGGTGGACAAAGTGCAAATATCTCCCTATCTGGGTTCAAAGAAATTTTTGACTCTGAGCCCTAGACCCATTTGAGCTGGCAGCAACCTTTCCACTGCCTCCAGAGGCACTGAATTTGGCCTTTGGACACTTATGTTGTTATATGGAGCTAAGAGTCTGGGGTGAGCCAGGAGAAAGGTCCTCTCCAGCCCACAGGGTCATGAGGTCTGATTCTTACCTAGTCAGACACACAAAACAACAGGATCAAAAGCTCATAAGAGAGGCAGAGGTTGGAGGTTAAAAGAACTGCCTGCCTGCTTCACAGAAATCCAAAAGCAGTTGTGCAACTGTGAACACATTAAAGCGTGAGTCAGCCTGACATTTGGAGGGAAAACACATCCCATGGTGGACAGATACAATGAGTAGATGGACCACATGGCCCACTGCCACCCTAAAGTCTTGTTATTTTAGGTCTCTTATAATATAGTATTTTCAAAACAACCCTTTCAAACCAACTTTTGTGCCACGAAGTGGAGTGTAGCTTCCCTGTAGGTCATTTTTTTGCCTTAGATTTCATTATTTCTCCTGCTATACTCACAGTTTTTCACTTTTCTATGACTCTGCTCCCATTTTTCTTAATACCACCCTTTTTTCCTCTTTTAAACTGCCCATTCCTCCCTGCTCACACCTCCTTAATCCCAATGTTGGCAGTTATTTTCTTGTTACTTTTCCACCAGTTGGGATCCTTCTGACCAGTCAAACAAGTTATTTAGAAGCTTTTCCAATTCAATCACTACCCTCACCTAGTCAGTTTGATAAACTCTTCCTTTGTTTCTCAAAGGAGCTTCTTTCTTGAATGCACTTTTCCCTAATGCATTTGTTGAAAATCCATCCTTGTGGAAGCTCAGCTGCTAAAGATCTGCTTTTTTCACTGGAAAAGTGAAGGTGAGTCAAGCCACTGGTGCAAGATTGCTCTATAGGAAGTATTTGGCTGGTCACCTTCTACTAAGAGGTGAAGTCAGCATCCTCTTGCTCACCTTGTCACACAGCTGTAAACCTCATGCAGCTTGTGACAACGCCTTCATCAGTCAGTATGTGGGAGAAATACAATTTCAGCTCTAAAATTTTACACACTGCTGTTATGAACTGTGAAACTATGGCAGCTTTCCATCCAGAAACAGCTGGACTTGCCTGGGGATGGAATAAGCCTGTATTTTATATCTATACTTGTCTTATCTACCATAAGGTAAGGATTTCTGGAAAATGAATCAGTTGCTGCATTAATACTCCAAAGCATATTGCTATTCTCACAATGTGTCGTAAAAAGTCATGAAATTATCACACATATCCCATGATCTGTTTGCATGTAGATTTTCAAACCAGCTTGGCATGTTTTCTTGGAAAATGTGAGGTTTCAGGTGAGTGAGCCATTTAGTTTTTAAAATATTGCCTTTTTGCAGAGTACGATTAAATATATCTTGGATGCCAATCAGCTGGTTCAGTGAAGAGAAAACACAGACAAAGCTCTTAGAGTGTTAAAAAGCTCCTTAGCTGCCACCCACCTTCCTGCTTTCCTTAAGCAGCCAGCCTGATGGAGAGCTGGCTTTTCTCTCCTTGCAAAACCACTTGGGCATGTGCCCTGTAAGGCTTGAGCAAAGCAGCTTCCAGCAGAAGCAAGTCACTTCTTACCTATGAGCATGACTCAACTTGCTGGAGACAGAAATGAAAAATGAAAGGTTAATATTTTGGCTCCAAGGGCCCTCTGGCAGACTAGAGATTATCTTTGGATGTGTCAAGAAAAGCTTTCAGGACAGACTCCAGAGCCAAACATTTTTGAAGTGATGAGCGGTTTTGGGAAACTGAGCTGTGCTTGAGCTTCCCTTGAGAAAGAGGGATCTGATAACTTACCTTGTGAGAAATCAGGTCCCTTTGCAAGTGTGGAAGGAGTTAACCAGTCTCTCACTCTCAGTAACTCCCTACACATAAAAGCAATGAGTGAATCCTTCTCGAAGGTGCCTGCATCTCTGCAAGATGATTCTCATTTCAATATGAATGTCTGGACAACATTAGAATTTGAGATGTTTTTGTATTTCTGTTTCTGAAGTCTAATTGCTTTCAGTGAAATCACTCCTCATGGAAAGTCAATGGAACTTTTGTTACTTGTTTCAATTGCACTGAGATTTCTCACATGAGAGAGCTTAGATGTCAGCCTGCCTCTTCAGAAAGCCCCTGTAAACCACTGACATGAGGACAAACCATTCTTGAACATGTGTTCATCAGTCAAACCTGAAAGTTGGCTTCATGCAGGACAAAATTATTCTCTCTTCCCCACAGGGCAAATGAGGACTTCCTCGCTGAAATCAGTGGGGTAAAAATAGTATAACTGGAGAGAAAGTCTGTCAAAAAAATAGCCTTTAAAATGTATTCTGATTATAGACATTAGCTTGGATGTGGCATGTGTCTGAGACAAATACTCTGCAGCTTAAAACTTGCACTTAAAAGTGAAGGGAGATCTTGGTAGTATGGGAGATAAAACCAGAAAAGCAAATTAAACATTGCTGTGCAGTTAGGTAGAAACTCAGCTGTATATCCTCTGCTACTGTAAGGTCTTCAAGGCTGGTCTGCCTTCCCTCCTACTCTGTTATACAGCCATAGAATGAAAACACACACCCAAAATATAGGAAACTGAATCCAAGATTTGAAAACAATATTCTTCCTCCAGGTCATTGCTCCCTTTCTCCCCAACCTGATGGATATTTGACTGTGTACAGAAAGTGTTAGAACTTCAATAGGGTGAATCTCTACAATAACCTAAAGACTATCTGACCTTGCAAACAAAGCATGAACCTCAGATGAGCTGGAAGGGAAGTTCTATGCATGGCTACACGAGTCATGCAGCGAATCTCAAAAGGCCACATCCCTGCATTGTCTGATTATCCCTTGCACTTTGGTCCATAGGCAAGAGAAGGAAAGGAATGGCTCGTATGGGAATCCCTCAATGTTCATGCGTGTCTCCAGGTATCTTAGCTTTGCCAGGGATTGGCAGACTTTCTTAGACTTTCTAGCAGAAAATTAGGCACCTGCTGTGTCAGGTGGCAGCTGAGATGAGGTTTGGAAGCTGTGTGCTGACTTCAGGCACCTCATCATCATTTCCCAAGGTCTATCTGGAATTTAATTCCTACATTTCCCTGAAATGCTGCTCTGAGTTCAGACTTGCAAAGAGGCGGAACTCAGATTCAGATGGTAAAACCCCAGGGAACTCTGCTGCACCACCACTTCTCCAAGTGCTGTGGTCCAGATGTGTCCAGCATCCAGATGTGCAAGATGCACACCTCTTCAAAACAGTTGTGGTCTGCCCTGCACTGTGTGAGCTAATTATATTTCTTTCATTTCTTCCACTGGCTAATCAGGGCAGGGACAGCTGCATCTGTCAATTGAGGAGAAACCTTTGATTATCGATCCTTTGTGGATGGATTGGGACAATAGCGACTCAGTTGTTGCAGCAACATGCAAACTTCAGACTCCAAGTTGGCTACCTCCCATTTCTGCTATACCCTCGACACTCAGCCTGTGTGAGCCTTTTTTTACCCCCAGACATTGGCAAGAGAGCGATGGAAAACAGAACATGTTCAACATGTAGGAGTGTTTACTCATGACACAATTCGGGATTTTCCATTTAAGCTTGAAAAACAAACCCTAAACACAATTTATTAGGAAAATAGTAGCTGTGAGGTAAACTTGCATCAATGAATGCCAACAGGTCAAACATACAACGCATGACATTTTGGTTGAATATTCTGTGTGTTCCTAGAAGCAGTGTGAAAACTGGCTCACAAAGTATTTGCTTGACTGAGGAATAGGGCAGGTCCAGAAAGTTCCTGAAAACAGAGCCTTATTCTGCTTAGTTATTACAGAGGCCTTTTCTTTACACACCAAAACTGAGTGCTCCACATGACAAGGCTGAGGAATGGCAAGGGATGCAGAAACAGGCATGGCCACGTTGCCAGCAGGAACCAGAGGAGGCAGGACAGGCTGGTGCTGCAAACATCCCTGCTCCAGCCTGGGTGGAGCATAACCCTGGTTTTTCCCATGCTGCTCCCAACTGCTCCCAAATTAAGCAGTCATAATTCCTCCCCAAAGCAGTCCTAACTACCCTGCCAAAGTGAGAGATTCACAGTAGATTCTGGTAAAGGTGCCCTGCTTTCATTAATGGAGGCAGGAATCCACTCAGCCAGGAAAAGGGGAAGCAAGACTGATGATGAAAACTGAATATGAGGAAAAGGAGAGTAACCATCCATCCCTGCTTCAAGTAAGGTTCACATCACAGAATCATGGAATTGTTAAGGTTGGAAAAGGCCTCTAAGATCATGGAGTCCAACTGTTAAACTGTTAACTGTTGCCCTCATTAATTGCGAACCTGTGTGATGTATGTCCCTCATTTTTACATCATACTCATTTTTATCTCTACATTGTTTCTTTAACTCCGTGAGTTCTGTTTTTAAGAAGAATTTCACATGACATGAGATTCATAATGAATATCACAAACCAAAACATTCCTTTATTTCGGTAGCTGCTGGAGGCTAGGTAAATCCTATATTGTCAGAGCTCTGCATTCCTGGGTTACTAGCTGTCTAAGAAAATCTTGCCCTTGTCCATGATGCCTTGGCATTATCTGGATAGAAATATTGAATATATAGAATGTCATATGTAACAACATGTTTTAATAATTACTCTGGTTTAAAATACTCCAATAACTCTGCAAAATTAATGTTGATTCATTACGTCCACTTCCTTCCTATTCTGCTTATTGTTTCGGTGTTAATAATGTCAGTTCCAGGTCTGCATTTCCAGAAATTATTCTCCCTGGTTTACATTGCAACATGCGGTGTTTGTGGATGATGAATTAAATGTACTGTGATTATGAAAGGGGAATTAGAAGAAAGTCATTAACCGAGACAAGGCAAGTTATAATCTCTATTATGACTACAGCACCCCAAAGAATTCAAGGCTTAAGTATCGTGTAGGACTATTTTGCAGAGAGGCAAAACACTCCAAAATGCCCTTTCCTCTCAGTAAACAGAGAAAATACTCATACGGACACATGCTAGACACATGCTATTCATAGACTGTGAGTAGAAACCCAGTGATTCAGGAGAACCCACATACCACAGTTAGGTGTGCTAGTTTTCATAGCTGTGATAAGCACAATGGGATGGGTATTTTCCAACAGGTTGCTTGTAAGTTGCAAATACTGCATAACACTGTGGCATGCATAGAGCCCCCTGGAAGATGCCACAATGCAATTCAACATTTTTCTGCATATCTCTCATATCTGTTTCAAATTCACTTGCTTTATGAGACTTAATTTACAGTGCAGGGAAAGTGGAAAATTAAGAGAAGGAGAAAGGTGGAAAATATAAGATGTTTCAGATGATGGAAAAACTCCAGCTGTATTCTGTGTGACCTTGGAGGGTAAAGTCACAATTATACCAGCACATTTCCAGGGACAAGGCCATAAACAGAAGATTGGATGTACAGACCATGGACCACATCATGGTGGCTGACTGTGGGAATGCTCTGATGTGACAACCCCAGGCTTTGATTGACCTCACACACTATCACAGGTAAGAACAAGCATTTATCTAGATCAGAGGTGCAATAAAGCCATTCCCTGGCTCAGTCTGTGATGACTTGTTTGTGCAGCCATGCCCTAAACCTCAAGTCACAAACTCAAGTTAACTTTTAAAAGTAGAAATTTGGATGATTTATAGTAATTTTTTTTTTTTAAATGTGGTATCTAAGGACAACCAGTGAGATTTTAAAGTTGAAATCCTGCTAGGATCACAGTGTATTTGAGCATCCAGACTCCAAAAGAATACAGATGTCTCAGGTGTGCCTATGTGAAATATTTAGGTGCACTGAGTCCTTCAGTTCTAACTCTAAAATTTTCCCCTACACATTTTGACTCATACTGTCAACTACATTTCCAACAACAGCCTTTCTGCAGGGCAACTAATTCAAACTGAAACCTGATGAGGGTGAACCTGTGCTCTGAGCAGAGGTCCAGTGGCAAGCTCCCACTCAGACCTGCTGGATGTTAGGATTCAGCCAGCTTCCCCTGATATCCCAATGGCTGAAAAATAAGCTTTTACAAGAGAAAGAAAAAGTTTAAATCCTGGGATCTGGTAACCTTTTACACGTATGTATGTCAAACAGATTGACACGTAAAGATCTCCATACTTTGGATGAGCATTGAATTGAGATACTTTGGTTACTAGGCCATCACTATCCCAAGTTTCAGGAGATGCAAGATCACAAACACAGATCTTTATTTAGCCTTTCCTTGGGGTTAATTAGGGTGGCATCCCATATGTTGACTGGTCCACACCCTTTCTTAAGTTATCTATGAAGTATACATCCCACAGCCCCCAACTCACAGGTCAGGATCTCTCTCTAGAGTTAAGCATCTAAGGCAGTTACTTAATCATCTTACATTTTTCAGTCTAAATCCTTTATTAATTCCAGCTCTGAGTCTCCAAATACACCTGAAAATTTGCTAACTAGAGTCATGGAAATTTACTCTATCTCTGTGAAGAGCTGCATCCCCATCTCTGCAAGACCAGCATATCTTTCTTGCAGAGATTATGTGCCTGGTTGAGGCATCTGTCAGTGGCAGAATCTGATTCAATTTTAAATACAGGTCTTTTAGAGCCTTAAAGGGTCAATTTTGAGTGATTAGGTCTAGCAATTGCTGACCTGAGGTAGCATGGAGCTCTAGAACTGAGATGAATAGCATAGCAGAATCCAGTCTTCTCCAATGCATAGGAACAGAGAGCTTCCAGCAGAGCCCAGATTCTGCCTTGGGCACCCTGGCCAAATCTGAGTAGTGTGTAGAGGCATTCCTAACAATCCCACAGCAGATCCCAACAAAAAGACAAATGGAGGTCAATGCAGTTCCCCACCCTCCTATTCTTTGATGTCAATGCCCCCCTTCATTCACCCACACCAACCCTTGATGCAAATGGGTCAAGACTCACTCTCCATATGGGGCAGTGAATGCTATTTTTAATTTTTGAAAGTTAAACCATCTCTGAAACTGGATTAGTGATGGCAGATCCTCCTAAACTATAGGCACGTCAAATGAGGGTGGACAGCTGCTCCGACGTTCCTGGCTGGCAACCCAACCCCTAAACACACAAGATGCACATACATGGCTTCTTGGCTGCCCCTTTTATGCCCATCTGTTATGATGGCACCCTGCCTGCTTAGAAGTTGGTCAGCTCTTTGCCCTTGGGTAATATACCAGGCAATGATGGATGTATAAGGACAGCCTGCATATGGGTGGCCAGAGATCCCTTCCCCAGGAAGTTCCTTCTGCTGTGCTGCCTGAACTTTGCAGCTTGGTGTGGTGGTACATCCTTGCACTCCAGGCACACCTGTTCCATTACTGCCCCCCGAATAAGTAAGAAAGCCGAGGAGAAGAAAAGGAGCCTATGGACTTCACAGAAAGTTCTGGCTGTCAACAATGAGCCAGGTTGTATTACAGAGCATTCCCGAAATACATGCAGTCACCAATGGGGACATCAACATGACAGTCCCACCCACTGCCACTCTGCATAACAGGCAACAGGACCAAGGGACAAATCAAATTTCAAAGGATTGCGCACATCTGAGCCCAAGATACCACTTGTACATTTGCCTCAAGAAGAGAGCCAAGGGACACAATCCTGATCCTTAGTAGGGTACACGGTGCCCTTTCACATGGATGTGCAGTGACATGAATAACTTTGTCAGGTGAAAAGTGTGAATTTTCTTATGTTACTTTCAGATATGTCCATTTCCTTTTGCGTAAAGCGAGAGAACCCCCTTAATCTGAAAACTGAGGATTTTAGGGATTTCTCTTTCCACTCCCCCCAAAGATTTTTTTTCCAGAAACAAAGATCCTGAATCTGTAAGACAAGTAATACTTGGCCTGATGCAGAAGAGCCGTGCAGTGATCAGTCTTTGTATTTGCAGCAACATTGGAGACCTCAGCTGAGTTTGAAGCCCTAGTCATTCTTCAGGACAGCTCCTGTCCTTGGAAGCATGAAATATAAGCACATAATATGGAAGAAAATATTATCCTGCAGCTGACTACCGAGAATTGGATAAAATGGCTTAACTGTGCTCACGAAGGAAAGTTTTGTTTTGGTAAAGTCCCTGTAAATTCTTCACTCACCTGCTATCAGTGAGATAAATCCTTCTCTGTTAGGGTTGTCTCAAATACATTTTCACTACTTCAGGTTGGTAACAGGGCCACTTTTACTGCCTTTCTAAACCTTTCCCACCATCTCATGATTATGTTTCAAGTTGATTTACTTAGTTCAGCAAAAGGTTGAGGAGAAGAAAACTGTTCTGATGTTACTTTGGAAGCCGTTGTCAGGGAAACAATCCCACAACATCCAAAATCCTGACTCTGGAGACCGAGAGCATGTTGGTTTAAATGTATGGTGCCATTGCTACAACTCTCTCGCCTACTCTGCTCACCCATTAAATCTGCACCTATTTCTACACTGTCTGCAAAGCAGCTTCCAAGCCCTGAGTAAGCCCTGGTGCCCAAATGACCGCAGAGGGTCAGAGCACTCTGGCTCCACCACCTCATGGACAGGCGGCTGGCAGCCCTTCAGAGGCCATTCTTGCACGATGATACAAACGTCCCCTAGGGTAGGGCTTGGAAGGGTAACTGAATGTCTAGATCCCACTGAAATCCTATAGTCTCCTTGTCCCCCAGGCCTCCACATAAATTGGGAATAACAGGAAATCTCTAGCTTAGAGGAGTGCCATGAGGCACTTAGATGCTGATGTAATTACATCTATTTATGTACTTCAGGTGGACAGATCTGATGTATTACCCGCGATGGCCCCCATGCTGTCCAAACCAGCCTCCAGCCTGTGCACACTTTGCTGCAACACACTGGCCCGTGTCCCATGGCTAACAGCTATTTCGAGTGTGCTTTGAGACTTTCTGGTGAAACCTCCATCGTTCCGTCACCAGCATGAGACAACATTCTAAAGAAAGTCCAGAGTTTTCCTACCACCAGCCGTGAGAAGCCTTTGGTGTGAACTCCTGTCTCTGGGATTGCAGTGCAGGGTGCTGTCCCACCGACCTGCAAGTCTGGCTCAGCCCCAGAAGCCAGGAGTGGGACACCGTGTGCAGTTTCTGACCGTAGGTCATTTCTCTCACTCTAATTAGGTCTGACAAGACTAGTTTCTCCTTACACATTGAGCTCACATGTTCCCATATGAGAAAATTTTATTCCAGCTGCTATTGTATAATCAGAAGTATTTTAAGTTTTGGTTCTTTCTTGCCAGATAGTGTTTCTTCTCTAATTGGATCCATAAGAGTGCCCTTACCTCTGAGATGAGTCAGACTTTTGCCAAGTCTGATGTCTGCAGAGGGGACCTAACCTCATTTATATCTTACAAAGTCGCGCTTTTAATCCAACAAAATTATTTTAACATTGTGTTATTTGGATGAATGATATGGAGTGGAAGCCACCTAAGTGACTTCATAACTCTTAAGTAGTTAATGACACAAATTCTTCTTCCTAGAAATATCTTACCTTGTTTTTGTGTCTGCTGGCTGCATCTTAGGAAATGCTGATCCTAGCAGACGCCTAAACAGCAGTGGTTGTACATCTTGCTGGTGAAACAGGTAGAGAAATGCCTCTTGTATGCAGTCTGGCAGGATTTATCTGTAAGTGAGACATGTTGGTGTCCAGCATGTTCAAAGTTTAGCAGGATGTGCTCAGGTTGTATTTGGTGTATATGTATATAGATACCAACACTTCAGTATCCAGCCCCAAAGAGGAGATACAAGGACTCCCTGGAACAACACCTCAGTTTTGGCCATATCGACCACCATCAGTGGTCCACTCTGGCCTCAAATCAGGAGACATGGAGACACACTATCTATAACACTTCCTTTGAAAACTCACGTAGAATTAGTCTCAAGGAGAAAAGACAACGCAGAAAGAACAGCGCCTCGTCAATACCACCCAAGGTGACTTTTAGCTGTGCCTTTTGTACCCAGACTTGTCTATCGCACATCAGCCTTTTTAGCCATCAGCACATTTGTAGCAAGCGTGGATAGAGCCCTTACCATATATTTGTTGGTGAAGCTTAGCCATGATGATGAGTATCCAGCAAACCATCTTAATTTCTGACAAAACACATGCCAGGTAGTTCACAATAGATCTGTTCCAGGTTTTTAGTCTTTCAGTGTCCTTAGGGACGAGAAATATTCATGTAAAGGACCCTTCCTTCACCGTGATGGTACCTCTCTGTATGCCTGGACCACTGTGAAATGTGTACCATGAGGTGAAACACGAAGTTGTTCCCACATCTGAACACCTGAAGGTCCAAATCCCCATGCAAACCAAATCCTGAGACTTCAGTAGCACACACAGACAGCAGCTGAGGCAGGGCTGGAGGATCTCAGTTCTGCACTTTGGACCACAGGGAGTTTCCTATTCATTTTGTGGAGCTAAATTGAGAACACAGACATGTCTTTTTCAAAATGCTACTCCTACTTGTTAAACTACATTTCTGTTGGCAGATGAGGGCCTTTGACCTCTCTGAACAGCATATTCTTTCCAGAAAAGAGTTTATACATAGACTGTCTAGTTCATTACCACACAAAGATCACTTCTTTGAATAGATAGTACTTGAGCAAAGTTAAAAAGAAAAAAGATAAAGGAAAGTGGTCTTTTGGGGGCAGGAAATAATGTAAATTGAGCTTAGAGTGAAGCCACTGAGCTGCTGTTCCTTACAATGACATGAGACAGGAAAAGCATGATACAAAACTTCAATATGATGCTATTGTTTTTTAAAGACTGCCAGTGTTGTCTGAACCATTTCTTAAAAATTTAAATGCCAAACAGACCTAGCAAAGCTTTTTGCATTAATGTAGGTTTGAGAAACTCTACCCTACAGCATACTTGAATATAGCTATGCTACAACTTTCAGGCTAACTATAGGGATGATGCAGAAGGGAAGGGGGAAAACATAGGGATATGTCCAGGATGTCTGCTTTACACAATACCTTCCAGAAGAAAGGCCAAGATTTCTAACTTCTTGGATATACTCACCCCAAAGCATGCCAAAGCTTTTCATTCTATGTGCTGTGAACAGGAATAAGGTAATGGTAACGGGAGGTGAAATTCAATTAGGTGGAACAAAAGGGACCTTTTATGGATTTTCCATCATAAATCCTTTACTCAGATGATTTTTTTTTGGGGGGGGGGAGGTGGTGGGAATCATACTGTTTAAAGAAATGAGGCATAACATATAAACCAGTAACAGTGATTAAAATAAACATAAATCAGCACTTAGTGAAAAGTTGCTGCAAATGTAATAGCAGCACAATATGTCATTGTCCTTTTGCCAGGAAGGCTGTTTAAAAGTAACAGGTAAAATAATGCTCTTATTTAGGCATCATCCAGGTATCAAATGGATGCCAAATGGCATTCGGGATTTTAAATCACAGTCTATGCACTAAATTCAATGAATTTCAAGCAAAGCACCATTTCCACTACACTTAATGCATGCTGACCTCCATCTTTTCCTGTCCCAATATGATGAGGAATTACAAGGCTTAAATCTGGGCTTTGTCCACTAATACTGAGGGGAGGGACTTAAATCCTACTGATATCAGGGCAGCTGCTGTAAATTTAGACCCTGAATACTCTTTTCATTATACTATTTTGAATTTTACAATGGCACATCTCAAAACTCTTTAATGATATAAACATTGTCGTGATGATGTTTTTATGCCACTATATAAATCAGTAGTGATTCTACATCAAAAAAACTGTTTTTCCCCACACTCAAAAAACCTCAAATAGTAAAATGAGGAAAGTGAATATGCAGGACCTTTGTTTTCCATCCTTTCCTAATCCTTGGGCTGTAAGTCCAGGAAGAACACTGTCAGGATCCCTGCCTTCCCTTTGAATAAGCCTCTACTAGACCAAGAAGGAGGACGAGGATGACACTATCATGTTCTACATTCCACCATCCACTTTCACATTACTTCAAGAGCAATGATGTTTCTCCAAGAAAACTTTGTCAGAGCCATGGTCTTCATGCCACCCTCTGGAGCCTTCATGGCCTTTGCTTTGGGTCACAGATTTATCACTTCAGCCTCACTCAAAGAAATGGTTCACTGCTCAGCATCTTTTGCACAAGCAAGGCCTGCCAGATCCCCTGGCACTGCAGTCAGACATTGAGGTGACATAAACACTGCATCTGTTTCTTCAGGTGGTGGATGAGACAGAGCCACGGCCCCCAAGAGGAATGCAGGAGTGGGGGTGGTAGTCCAGGAAGTCAAGGCATCCAGCCATGGTGTCAGCTCCATCACTGTCACCTGGTCCTCTGCGAGGTTTGCAGCGTCAGGTAGAACTAGAGTTTGCAGGTGTATCCCAGTGTCATTGGCACCCAATTAAATATTGATGATTGGACCCTGAGAATGCTCTGTGTCATGGGGTTGATCTACCTTCAGTGACTGTCCAGTTTTCCTCTGGAAGAGTGGTTGCCAGCAGGAAAGAAGAAGACATCTTGAGCTTAATGAGGAAAAGCACAGGTCAGTGTTATGTGGATACGGGCACTAGATCCTGGATATGAAGTGCCTTTGACTCTATCAGTAGCAGAAACTGGCCCAAGGAGCACTCTTAATCATTAGAGTTCAGTTGTCTTTACTGTGCATTGCAAAAACAGCCACTGCCATGGTATTGTCCAGGGCTAGTATTGCCACAGAAAATTTCTGGGCATAGCTCAGGAGTCAGCAACTCCCAGTGATCTAAAGACTGTGGAAGAGATCTCTATACTGCATTTAGTCGCATGATTTAGCTATAGGTAGTCCTGAGAGGAACAGGGAGTTGGAACTGATGATTATTATGGGTCCTTTCCAACTTGAGATATTTTGATTCTGTGCTTTCACCTTTATTGCCATGCTGGGACATGACACTTCCTATCTCCCTCAGGAGAAAAGAAAATTGGACCTGCACTGAATAGTTAGCTTAAATTCTCTTGTCTGAAGAAATGAATATTGCAACAAGAATATCTGTCTTCTTGTAGAGTCCAAATCCCTCAGGTAGAGCAGTAAAAATAACACATACACTTTATTACAGAAAATCACACCACACAGACATCAGAAGAGGGAACCACATATTTTGCCTCTTCTCCAGAAACCCGCAGCAACCCAGGCCTTAGATGGAGAGGATGTGGCCACACCAGTCACCCATCATCAGGCAGCATTTACTGGTCCTGCCCACAGACATGTTGGTCACACATACACAAGAGCTCGGAGAATGGCCCATGCCTAAGTGTGCAATTTAAAACCCATTCAGTTACATTCTTGGAAACATCTTCCCCCTAGTCAAACCGAGAACAAGATGGTTCTTGGGGTCAAGGAGGAGAGGTCACAGCACTAGAGCTCTCCTCAGCATATTACCCATAAAGATGGCAATCTGATTTTGTACAGGATTCAGTCTTGCTCTTAATGAAATCAGTGTCAAGATTTCTCCTGCTTTACTGAATTAAAGGCTCACACAGTGATGCCTAAGTATAACTGGACATCAGTGTGTCCACAGTGTTCATCTGTCCACACAGCAGCACACCCGTGCACTGGTGACATGGTAAGCCCATCACAGACACATATTCACAGGTGTTACATCTGTAAATAATCTGGTTTTAAACATAATGATGGAAATGAGCTGTATAACTTTATGAAGGTGGGGGTTTCTTTTAGAGAATTAATGATTTTTTTCATCTTTTCAAAGTGTGAACAAAAGAGTAGTAGGTTGAATTAATGTTCTCTTTTTGCAGGGGTCATTATGTGGAATTTCAAGAATAGAGATCTTAAAACAAAATAAAATTCAACCTGTTCTTTAATAGGCCTTTCTTTGAATCTCTCCTTTCTTTGTAGACATGTCCACTAGTCTTTAACCTGATTTATGTGATTGGTCAATTGTGAGTTAATGAAGGGGATAAAATGTTTTCTGGAATGCTAGGATAATCGACAAATAGCAATGACCAGTAACTGGACCACGTCCAAGACAGGAACTTAATCCCCTGAAGTCCAAGGGTATTGTGAAGTTGCAATGAAGTGGGAACTGAAAGAAACCAGTTACATCATTCCATTTGTTTCCTTAGATTGGGACAAGTGCACTCACTCCAGAAAGCACATTTGAAGACTAATTATGTAGGGTGAAAACAAGTTAGGAGAGAATTTCTCTACTTCTAGGCATATGTGGTTTCAAGTGCAGTTTAAAGGTTTTAATCCTCTTCGTGCCTGGCAACATTCTCCTGTTTGATGCATTCAGTGAGGATTGTTTCTCTCAGAGGTCACATACTCTCATCCCATACCTCTGCCTTCCTTAATGATGCAGAGCAGCTCCTTCACCCTCTGTCTGACATTTCACCTGAGTTCTCAATGGCAACACCACAGCTGAATGGTTCAGCTGTAAGGACTAAAAAGGCGGGTTTAAAATCTGTGTATATCTTTTGAGTGTAAAATTTAAGTTAGAATACAGAGACACCTTTTCTTGCTCTGCCATGGATTTCATATAAAGTTCAGAATTCATCACTGCTTGAGCCTCACTGAATGAAGCAGGGATGAACCTGGGGCTATTCAGTCAAGCCACGACTTCTCAGCCTGGATCTTTCTGGTTTTGTACATACACCTCAGGACACATTGAGGGGGAGAAGGTGGAGAGAAGGTTTTTAGATGATTGGTACACAGCCATTGAATTTAAGAGTTAAAACTGTCCACCTGAAGCCCTGATCAATGCTCACAAGTTCAACATCTACACAGGGATTGAAGCACAGCACCTGCAAGACCACCAAGAACTGAGTTATCACACCTTTGGTGGAAGACAAAGGGTGGGCTATGGGCAACCCAGTAGTGATAGTGAGAGGACAAGGGGGACACTAAAACATCCCCTTTGCCTGTGACGGGTATCACCAGCAATGAGCATCTCACCAGGAGTGGAGGGAAGACAACTCAGTTTGCCCAAGACCTCCAGTTTTGAGAAGTTAGACCAGGTTCCAAATGAGTTACATTACATATGTCTGTGCAAACAGGTTCATTGACTCGGTCCTTAGACTATGCAACATATCCCCCAGAACTGATTTTGGTGATATTGCAGGATAACCCCTTCAATATCTGTTCAACAACCTGATGCTCAGTAATGTTTTCTCAATTACACATCATCTTCTCAGATCTTAGATCTTCTTGAAATGAAAAAAACCCTATGAACAAACTGAAGTGACAAAAACTCATCATGACTTCCAAACTAACACCCTCTTATGTGTTTCTGTGCTGCTCAGGCTCACTTTTCTTTCAATGAGTGGTTAATTTTTATAGCATTTTAAGGATATATTTCCAACAAGAGGCCCTGGAGAGCCCATGTTGAACATGCAGGTGGATTGTGAGTTCACTGGGGAGAGAACCGAGGTTTATTTGCCTCATTTACACCTCAGACAGTGGGTCCTGATTTTGCTGCTTAATTCGTGTAATTGATGGACAAGTAATTGAACAACCTAAAATGTCTGGAAAGGCCCAGGAGAAGGTTCATTTGGAGCCATTGCTTCCTTACAGGAACAGTTGGGGTCTGTAATGATGTGAGCTTTGAAGGGAGTAGGAGATGATGTTTGTGGTAATGAGATTTCCAGAGTCAGAGGCCCATGGAAATTGCAAAGGAGAGAGTGAAGTGAGACATGAGGAGTGAGGAGAGATTAATTAGTGGTAAGAAACGTTCTCTTGGTACAGTTTAATAAGCCAAAACACTCATATATGTAAAACCTGTACTAATAGCACATGGTGAAGCAACGGATGGGCCAGCAACAAATCCAAATGCAGAAGGTCTTGGTCAGTCTTGCTGCTCCTCTCTGGCTCTGATCCAGATTTGTGGACTACTGACCACCCCAAGCCAACTGGCTGTGATGGAGTTAGCTTCCTCTTTCACCTCTCTCTAGCTCCTCAGCACCAGTTTCTTTATGCCTTGCTCTGTGTATTGCAACAGCAATTTTACCTCTTCATTAGCATTTCACCAACCTAATTGCTGTTCTCCCATGTGCCAGCTGGAGAACTGTATTGGCCAGGCAGCTGCATCTCTCTTGTGTTTAGGGATTTGTTGATTAAAACAGTTACCTCATCTAGTGTGACCCTACGAGCTCCAGCTTCCCCTGCTGCTGATGAGAAGCACATGTTGGTGGGTCTGGAGCATTTCACAGCAGAGCTCATCTGCTAGACAAGAGGATAGACAATAGGCAGGTGGGCTCAGGCAGTGCAAATTCCTCCTCACCGTGGTTTCAGGTCAGATTCATGGAGATTGATGGTAATCACCAGCAGAGCAAACACTGTCAGTAGTCCAGGATCCCATTTAAGACAAAATTCAGCAACAAGTGGCTACATAAGGCAAAGTTCTTCGGGAGACAGATTGAAAAATGCAACCATGGTGTTGGTTGGGTGAGGTCTGGGAAGTTAAGGGAGAAGATGTGTCATTCAGCCCTAATTTGCTAAAAAATATTTGAAAGCATTATTGTAGAAATGCCTCGGGAAGAAATAGAAATTCTTCCTATCAGGTTTGTGTGTGATGTACTAAGGACATCTACTAATGTGTTTCATAAATTCAGGATAGTTCTGTCCGTTCCATGTGTCAGAGGCTTCGAATGAAGCTTTTGTTACTTGGCAGCTTTCCTATGCTCTGAACAAAGCTAGAACTGATTTGGTTACAGCCCAAGGAAATAAACCTCATTTCCACACACTTTTAACCACAGAAAAGGCTTGGAGGAGAAATCCAGAATGTTTTAATTATTCATTTGCCTTCAATCCTTAAATGCCATATTAAGGCACAGACTATTAAAGTCTAATCTGAATTGAGTTTAAATCAGGAAGAAAATTGGCCTCAATTGCACCAAAGGAGGTTTAGATTATGCATTAGTAAAAATTTATTCATGGAAAGGATTGTCAAGCACTGAAACAGGCTGCCCAGTGAAGTGGTGAAGTCACCATCCTTGGAAGTGTTCAGAAAACATGTGGATGTGGCACTTGGTGAAACAGTTTCGTGTCAGCCCTGGCAGTGTTAATGGTTGGACTCAATGACTTTAAAGGTCTTTGTCAGCCTTAACTACCCTATGATTCTATTAATTCATCTTAAAGACAATTAAAAAAAGCTGTCCAGCAATGAGTGTCTATGATAGCTCAGTTGGAGGCCACATTCACCTACTTCAGGTCTCTTAAAAACCTTCCATGATTTTTCCATCTATTTTCTTTCCTGTGATTTGGATCTCATGTTTCTGGAGTATATATTACTGAGGCTGTAGGGCCTGAAGCTGAACAAAGTGCTCCATGTCTCAGATATGTCTCTCTCAATTAACCATAAACTAGAGCTGCCAAGTGGTGACTTAATAACCTATGTATTAATAGTGACTGTTATCAGGGAAATGAGAAGAATAGCAGACAGACACAAGGAGAAAAACATTATCAAATGAGACACTTTTATGTAAACACACTCCAACTTAACCACAAAATATAGTCAGATAACCTACAGAGTTATGGCTATGGTTGTGTAGGTGATAAGCCTACCTTCAATTTTTGCACAGGAAACTGTGTTTTAGATTAACTTTTCAGAAGGGATAACAAAAGTGATTTATTCCTACATGCACAAAACCCCATACTAGCATGTTTATGCATTGCCATGGGCAAAGTGCCTTCCAAACACTCAAGATTATTCTCTTCTCTAAGCATTGTGCAAATCAAAGGCTGTTTTTGTTGCTTACTGGGCTATAGCAGCACCGATTATTAAGTTAGAAACAAAATCTCAGGTAACAAAAATATTTAGAAACAGCAATCCAGAAGGATTAAGCCAACACACAGCCTAATTCTGACAGGATTTACCTGGTGTTGTTATTCAACTTGCAGAGATAGGAAAACCAAACTCTGTAGATCTATGTTAATTACTGCCGGAAACTAAATGCCCATATGTATGGTACTAGATTCACAGGAAGGATTTAAGGATCAGTATTAGTCCCTGTTCCTAAATCCTAATTAGGCAATTCCTGAAGCAGGTAGTTCACAAACCCCAACACTCTGAGCACAGCTCTGCCTCGTGCCTCTATAAAAAAAACCAAAATCCCCAAGGAGATAAATTTCATGTAGGATTAAAAGCTGGAGGTTTTTTGTTAAGTCTAAGCACTGAATCAGGTCAGTAATTCCTCTCCCTTCCCTCAAAGAATACTAGAATTGAAGTATCTTTTGCAGAGCTCTCATGACCCAAAAAGGAGCCTATACATCTCTGATATGAGAAAATCCCTTCAATGTCCACATCTTGTACTGAAGTCAATCTTAAAGTTGGATCATCACATCTTCTGGTGTAATTATTAAGGTTTTTCATGCAGACAGGATGGAGTTTTGTTGTGGTAAGGAATGTAGGGACAGAGGAACAGGCTCTGCAATTGCCCATGGAATATACCCTTCATTTCTCTCATGCTTCTCCCCTCTATGGCCTGAAGAAAACCCAAACCCCAGCTTGGAAGGGGGGAAGCAACTTTACATGGTGAGCCACTGGGCTGATACACAATGAACCCTATTTTGGATGGAAAAGCTTCAGTTCCAGCTCCAGGAACATGCTAGTGCCAGGAGACTGACCAAGTTATAATTGAATCTCCCTGTACTATTGGTCCCTCGGCCTCCCTAAGCTGAAGCAAACTACATTTGATTTCTTTGGCATCATTTAGCATGTCTTCTGCCAGCATTTTGCCCTTGTTGCCTTGTGCAAGCCAAACTGGCCACTTCTGTGACCTCTTGTTCCTTCTATACATGGAACATATTTCAATGAATTTATAACTCCTCAAATAAGGCCTCTTTTATTCTAATCTGAATGCCCTGTTAACTTGGTTTTGGATCCTCTCCCAGTGCCCAGAATACCTGATGCTTTATGTTTTGGATATACCAGACTGCCTGTTGCTCTAGGTTGTGACAGAGAGTGTCTGGTTCATATACTTCTACCTTTACATGTTCAACAGTTTATTCCAGTTCCCCAACAACACTTTAAAGGAAAAAAAGAGTGGAAGGAAGAGCATGAAGTCGTTGAAAAAGCTGCCGACCAGCTCACATATGTTGCCTCATCACCTAGCAAAGCAAAAGAGTCCTTCTTGCTGCTCAGATCATCCTGTTCAGCCGATGTCAGTGGACAGATTTTGAATAAAGAAAGCTCAGTGCTACTATTGCTTCCACACAGGTCTAAAGTCAATGTCTCAGGCACAGGGCTATGGAGATGAGAATCTCCCTCCAATGCAGGAAACTGGCACAAGAAAAGCCATATTTCCTGGAAACTGGTTTGTCAGAAGCCAACATGCTTGCAGGAACATTTAGGGAGGGAAGAATCTCCAGACTAAACATTTTTAAAATATACTTTTCTACTTGCCATAACACTCTCTCTCTTTTTGTTTTCCTTAAACGAAAAACTCCTTTTGATTCTAAAGTACCTTTGAAATTGCAGTACACTTGAACTTTTGAAAAGTTTTTCATTATCTTTAGATATAAAGTGGCCCCATATGCTTCAGATTAAAAATTTCAGTGGAACAAATTTGAAATTGGAGGGAGAAAGTTTGGCATACAGAGTTTTACTTGTCCTTATTTATTACAAGAGGGGGAAAATGAAAGCTCTGAAACCTCTCACAGGATGGGGAACAAGTTTCCTACTCACTTGTGGGGCCAAGTTCTCCAGGCAGAGTGTCTCTCACAGCAAATCAGCCCCGGTGTTTCCATCAAATGATGGAGAGAAAATGTTTCCCTCTCAACTGAAAAATTATCATGGAGGGTATAATGAAAATTGTAGGGTAGATTAAGTCAAATGATTGACCCTTGCTCTCATTCTTGACTCAGCTTCCTGCTCTTTTTCCAAATTAATTAGTTTTTTCATACATCTCCTGCTTAGTATTAAGCAGGAAAACTGTAGCTCCTATGGTGGATGAAGAGAAGTGTGTAATTATATTAAATTATAGCAAGTGACCCCAAACTTCCCCTGCTTTTTATGCCCTTATGGTTCTTTTTGACTTCTCCCACTGTCCCTGGCCTTGACCATTTATTCCTTGAACTTCACCCTAAAAAGGCCTCTCAGTTCCTGAAACAGCTTCTTGTCTCTCCCTCATCTGCAGATTTTCCAGTTGAAGCATCCCAGATCATGACAAACTATTTTATAAAAGCCTCCCAGAGGGAATATTCAAGTGTTTCCCCCTGCTCTCCCCCCCAGTTACTCTTCACACCTTTTTTCAATGGTTTGAACTGTGGGCTGTATCATCTCTGCAGCCAGTAAATTATGCAGGAATTCAGCATGAATACATCCAGCATGTGGGTTCCTATCAGTTTCTGTGTCATGCTCTCCTGCAGCAGTCAGGAAAAAACAGTGATTTCAGCAGAAAAAAGCAAGATGGTCAGACCTGACAGCCCTGCTGGTTCTCTTGTGATGTTGGGAGGTCTTTAGCAAAGGCTACTGGACATCCAAGCCTTCGGCTTCATTATGGACATAACTAGTGAGTTTCCAAAGGGTCATGAGGTCTTGGAAGTGTGGACAAGACTGTCTGCCACCCTCATAAGCTTTTATAAATCCAATGTCAGCCTCTCTTCAGGTATGACTGTGAAAGCATATGGTTACTTTAGTAATTTCTTGTTCCTCCTAAACTTCCTTTTGCACTCAGATTACTACAATATATTTTTTTCTCCTTTTTGCCTGTCCCAAGCTTTCAGTCAGAAAGAAAATGACTAGGTGGGAGTGAAGGACACATTACCAAGAGATCACACCATTCACCAGCCCAAAAACAGCAGATGAGGCAAAATGGAGCCCAGGCTGAGTGCCCCCATATCTACTGGGACAGTAAACAAGGGAAACTTCTCTGGATAAGCAAATATGACTGGGCAGCTCCAGCGTGTACTCCAAAAGTCATGACATAGTGGTAGTGGAGGACTCAATGCCATGTGAAGTGCCATCCAGTGCACTGGGACAGGTGCTGCTTGCTGAAATGCCATGATTGACATTCATAATCAGCCAAAATTACAGCAATAAAGAATTTTCAATGACCAGGACAGGTCAAGTAAGACTTCAGCAAGTAGTACTACGAGCAGTAGGAAAATATTTGTAAAGGCACAACCTAAGATCCAACTTGCTTTTTAAGCTCTACACCCTTTTCTTTGCAGAGATGGAACATTTCTGGGCGCTGTTATAAGGGCAATCCTAAAGGAGCAGGGAAGTGTGAAAGGCTAAGAGGAGGTCAGGAACAGAAAGAGATGGCAATTTGGGACTGGTTTGGACCAGAAATACAAGGCAATTTGGAATGGCAACCTTACCCTAATCTCCCAGGTAAGGATAATATTCAGGCCTTCCAAGTAATAATCTCTATGCAGAAATAAGAAAAATAGAAATTTGCAGTCAATCTATCCCCACATGTCACTGATTCTCTGAAGCTTAGAAGAATAGCCTGTAACTCAAAGTGAGGAAGCAATTAGTAATTATAAATGTAATATAGAAAATATGTTTAAAAAGAAATCCCAGTTCCTCTTTCCTTTTCCAACAAAATCATTTCCTGAATTATTTACAAGTGGTTTCTACACATAAACCTTCAAGAGATTTTGAGTAATGACTATCAGGCAGGGGGATAACTGTGAATTGCTCTGTTAGATTAGTCTATGTCATTTCCCAACAAGAGAAGACCATGCTGCCTTTTGCAGTGTCAGAGTGGCTGCTAAACCTCCCAGCAATATCTGTAGAGGAGTACAGAGCACTGCTGTAAAATGGAGTGTGCTAAAGGCTGGAAGACATTCTCAGAGATGAGTGGTTCAAGGAGATTCAAATATTTTAAGAAGTTCACAGTGGTTGCCCCATGTGTTTGCAAATATGATATTTAATTATTTGATGGGCTCTGGGTTGCTGCGAGGACTTGATGAACTTAGAAAGACACAAGAAAATGAGGCCCTTTCCACCCGAGACTACAATATCTTTGGTTCCAAACACTTCACGGCGCATTGTAATTATTTGAATGCCAGCAGAGCAGTGATATCATGCAAAGACATGACAGATCACACTTTTCTCATATTAGGAGAGAGTGTGAGTATGTGTACAGGAGTCTGTTTGTAATGAAACTGCAATTATTGGGCCCTTGTGTGCTTGCAGTCTCATTTCATCGAGTTAAGAGTGCTCACTTTTCTTAATGCTTGCTTAATGTGTTTACTTAAATACATTTAATAGCCCGTTGAGTCCATTTCCATTTGATGTTGGAGTTTTTTTACAGCATCATAGTGGCAAGGCTGAGTAAGATACCTGTGAAAGACATCAGAAATTAAAACTCACTGAAAGTGCTCAGAAGTGCAGGTTCAGGATATAAGAGGGCAATGTTCAGTTTTGTAATGAAAATAAGTAAACGAGGAAAACTGTTGGACATATTAAAATAGAGCAACCAGACAGGAAGGTAAAAAATTACTCTATATACCCAAAGGGAAACAGTGAAGAAGGCCAGTTTTTTTTTTTTTTTTTTTTTCCCTGATGCTGCTCCTTGTGGAAATAATAGATGCCCAGTTTGGAAAAAATATGATAGTTCAAGATACTGCTCTCTATGCTCCCAGTGTGCCATCTTACCTCATCACTGTTGCATTCCTGGCTGCAAAACAGCTCAGCTTCAAGGAAAAGACTGGACAGGTCTTAAGAAACCCTATGAACTGATGGTTGGGACACTCTTAATTTGAAAGAAAAAAAGATGTAGTGCTCCTTGGTCTCAAAAACCACCTAAAATCTGTAACAGGTTCCTCTGTTATCCATCTAAAGATGAATATCTAGGGAAGACCAAGGTTGTGGGTTTGATCCTATATGGGCCATTCACTTAAGAGTTGGACTCCATGATTCTTGTGTGTCCCATCCAACTCAGAATGTGATTCTGAGTGAAATTTCAGGCTAAGTCCCTGCAGCCATTCTCATTTCTGTGTCTGTGCACAAGAAACTCCTTGTCCAGTGACCTGCAGGAAGAGAAGCGGCGGAAAAGGATAAAAGCCATGAAGCAGACACACCAAGGAATTGAGAATCCACCCATAAATTGCGGGAATGGCGAGAGGATTTTGCACTCACCCCTCCTGTGTTTCTGTACTGGGAGTTCTGTTATTTCTGCTAGAGATATCTCTGTGTTGGAAAAGAAGGCTGTGGTGGCAAGGGACACAGTGATCTCCTCAGAAGGGTCCCAGCTGCCTTTCTCTGTTCAGTGTCACTCATACCACCGGGCCTGGGGAGCCAATGCTCATGCATGTAAAATCACTCTTTTTAATTTTCTGTTTCTGTAACATGACCTATTACTGTACTACATCTTCATGAGGCAGAGCTGTCTGGAGAACATCTGTTGCAGTCCCAGCTGTTCGGGTACTTCCTCTGTCTGATGTTTCAGCCCTGATATGTGCAAATCACTGACAGTAATACATCCCCCAGTTCCTCCTGCAAATCCTGTTTTCTCTGTTCTCACAGGGAGAGGAGGGGAAAAAAAATAAAAAGACACTTTGCATGGTTAAATATGGGCTAGATGCTTTATCCTCACCAAATCAGACCAGTGGGGTCATTGTGGACTGACTCATACCAGACAGACAGTAAAAACCATCCCAGTGTTTATTCCCTTTGGAGCCTATATAATTAAAGCTGCCCACCTGCTGTTGAATTTTGCTGTCATTTTTTGATGCTATGGGCAATGTGATACTCAGTTATTATCATAAACTATGTTAAGCTCTACCCACTATGGGGTTTATGACAACAATCCTTGAGAAAACTGTAATCCTCTGTGCTCAAGTATATCTCCTTGTTATAATGCTTATGATTCTTGGCTTGAGATGATGGCAGATGATGGCCATGAAAGACTTCCAAATATGGGTCCTGGCAACTTGCTCTCTCCCCAGCATGCCTGCATGAGGTATGTTAGATGAAGCCATTTCCAGCCCATCTCTTCCAGCCTCAGAGCACAGCCGTCATTCCTGTTCCAGGATGCATGACCGAGATGTGACAGCCTGCCCCAGGGTAATAGTGTCCCTCTCGTCTCCAAAGCCGCCCCACACATATTTGATGAGGGTCCAGGGGAACCAGGGTAGCTGTAAGGATGTGGGGTGGCTGGAGTGTCATCTGAACTGCTTCACCCTGGACTTTAAAAGTCATTTGCCTCCTTTTCTCTCCTGGCCCTCAACTCTTGTTTTCATCCCCACACAAGAGCAAGCCTCAGGATGCCTGTCAGAGGGTGCTCAGAAAGTCAAGATTTGGGGCAATTTGCAGGACTTTGGCTGGAAGATATGCAAGGACTGCAATCTACAGAGCCTGTCTCCCCACCTTCAAGTGAAAGTTAGAATCATCTGATTGTCACATTAAAGGGTGGAAAATCCTCTAGTTTTAAAAGAAAACACTGATTGAATTTTGAGAGAAGGGCAAATGAAAGGTAAAGAAGAGCTCTCCAGGCTGGGGGCAGACTGATGGACTTACTCTCAGGCACTTGATGTGACTTTTGGGTTTGTCCTGGGCAGGGCTAAGGGTTGCATTCAATGATCCATGCGGGTCCTTTCCAGCTCAGCATATTCTGTGATTATGTGACTCTGGGCGCTTCTAGTTTTTATATTTTGTCTTAGCAAAATGGAAATTATTGACTAGTCCTCCTTTTATATTGCACAGGCACTGCCAGAGGCAAAGACCAAAATATGTCTCCAATGCTAAACATTAAAAAAAAAATCTAGCTTCTGAGTTCCAAATACTGTGAAATAACCAAGGGACTCATAGTATTAAAAATACTACCATGGGACAACTCAAACATCCAACAGTCTTGGAAACAATAGAATTGCTTTCCCTATTGACCAATACTGGTGACATATATTAACCATCATAAAATGATAACTGTATCAGTTATGAATACAGCAGTAATATGTTTTGTCTCTGTAAACTCTCTTCATTTGTTTCTGTAAAATTAAAAAAGTATCAAGCACATATGTTTATATTTTTTTTAATGGCATATACACTGATGTCTTTTGGAAATCTGTAATTTTTGTGAAAATTTTTTAAATTCTGAATAATCAAACATTCAAATTTAACACCACCTGATTATAAATAATCCACATCCTGGTATAGTTTTCCCTGTACTGATGTCTTCAGCTACAATCTCAACAATGAAAAACGATCAAGATTAACAATATAAATATGTTTCCTAGATAGTCTGGTCATCCATAATTGTTGCAAGCAGCCAGTTCACTGCCAAAATATTGTCTATCATTTGTTGCCTGCTACTCCTGGAGGGATTTATCAGTGTTTATTAAATGATTTGAACCTGCTTGGTAAAGTTTCCGTTCCTGATTTTTGCCCCCAGCTTTTTTAAAGACAATACGTGGTCTTTGATAGAAGCTTTTGAACGCTTGACATGTGTGAGCTGGAACCACACATAACTAACTTTCCACAGTAGCTATAGGACAAAGGTTTGATGTTGACACACCTTGCACAGTTCCTCCAGGATGGTACACAGTAAAGTTTCCCTCACATTTCTCTTGCACATACTTTTCCGGAAAAAAAGGGAAAAAAGCAAAAGACATTGCTCAGTGTGATGACAGCAGTTGTCAGAAACCTGCCAGCTTCTGAAGGGAAGTGAACTCTTCTCCCAGGAACTCCAGCATAAGACTCTCAGCAACTTCCATGAAGCCAAGTTCAACCCAAACCACTCTGACAGCCTCACTCAGCAGCTGGGTAAACAGCTTCATCTTTTAGACAACATTTTGGAAGATAAAAGGACAAGTCAAGACTCTGATGGAAAAACAAATCAGTTGTGCCTTCCACTGCCTGAGAAACTGGGCTCAGAACTGGGACACAGCCACCCCAGTAGGTCCTCCAGTATACCCATTCTGTCACCAGCTCTGGTTTGGGAAATAATTAATCTAGGTCTTGGTTTGCTACCAATGATGCTCTTAAAGACAGTGAAACACAGAATCATAGAATTGTTAAGGTTGAAAAAGACCTCTGAGATTATCGAGTCCAACTGTTAACCCAGCACTGCCATGGTCACCAATAAACCATATCTCCAAGTACCTCACCTAAAATTCTTTTGAACATATCCAGGGATGGCGATTCCACCACAGCCCTGGGCAGCCTGTTCCACTGTCTGACCACCCTTTCAGTGAAGAATTTTTTCATAATGTCTAATCTAAACCTCCAAGGGTGCAACTTGAGGCTGTTTCCTCTTGTCCTGTCTCTTGTAGATGTGCCCGGTGTACCAAAGCAGCTCTGCTGATAAAATGGAGTAGGTGATGGCTTTGGATAGACATTAATTTGGTGCATGAATCCAAGTCCAAATCTCTGCTCTTCCTGCTTTATAAAAACCTTTTCATTTATCTGTACTTCCATGTTTCTTCTATACAGTGAGAGTAATTATTGCTATGATTTCCAGAGATGTAGAAAGACTAAGTGGTCAAAGTTGTCTGGAAATGGAGAGAGGCCCTTGGTCATTCACCCACACAGTGTATATCGTATTTTATCATGACATTATTTAACAACTAGGTTATTTTTAAGTACTACTTTGGCCTTGATTTTCCCATGTGATTTTCCACCTTCTGGTTTCTAGTTCCAGCAAAGATGGTAAATCAGATCAAATGCTGCAGGGACTGGCACTTTAGATGCTGACTGCAGTCATGTTTGCACAGAGGCCCCAGCAGAACTGTCAAGGAACCAAAAAGCAAGTGCAAACAGAGCTGTGCTGACTTTATGGCCCCTTACAAATCTTTTCTGGCATATGGGAGTATTAGGCCTTAAGAACCAAAATGAGAGGAAAGTGTTTTATCACCTCTCTGTGATAGTGGGTTGAACCTGTCCTTGCACGCAGCCTCTATCATGCATGTGCAGTTGGAAGGGAGTTTCGGATAAACATCAAAACGCCTCTTCTGATGTCAAGTGGGAGAACTCTTTGCTCTTATTGAACCATGGCAGAGGGCAGCTTGGGTTCCTCTGGCAGCCCAGGGCTGAGACCAGCAAACAGCAGCTGGAGCTGAGTGATGAAAGCTGTGTCTTGTACCAGCAGGCAAATCCACCCCACACGCCTCTCCCCTCTCATCCTCTCATTTTGTTTCTTGTTTGTATGGGCAGGGAGAATTCAGAAGACCACCAGCCTCCCAGGCTCCTAGGGATGCTGCAGAATACAGCAGCATAAGGAAAGTCACCACTGTTTGCTATGGTCTATACCAGATTTGGGCAAACATAATGTAGATGGATAGTTCACCTACTTGCAGCATATTTCTGGGGTTTTTTTCCAAAATCAGGTTAATCCTTTTGTTTGATAGTACCTGAACAACAAATTCAGCTTATCTTGTCGGCTTTAGTGGAATAGGAAACACTGGGGGTCTTTCTCTCCACCTAAACCCCAAACTACCTTCAGGAAATGCTGGTTCCTCTTCCCTGTTTAAGGAAGTTCATGACTACTCTGTCCCTAATTTTGCTAACTCACTTAAGAAAGATGAATCTAGGTCCTAAAACATCCTTATTTGTCTTTGAAAGCCAAGCAAGATACGAACACACTTTGAATGAAAGATGTTCTGCAGTGATATGATCAAGAGAAATTGCCTGTTATTATAGTGGGCATTGAGTGCTCTGGTTTGTCCAGGGTCTGAGGAAGCCCCAACAGCTGTGATGTGACACCACTCTCTCTCTTTTTTAACTGCCCCTCCCTACCATTCATGATTCCTCTTTTCACATTTACCTCCCATCTTAGATAATATTAGTGAATATATTAGTATTTTTAATATTTGATATTGATAATATTAATATTACTTTCACGTTGAGCCTGTACTTACCTACAGCATAACATTAATATTGAAGTAACTCATCAAAATTTGCCTTAAACCCTTACCCAGGCCCTAACCAGTATTTCAGATCCCAGTTCTCACTGGTTTCAGGATCTGGACCTCCATTCTTATCTCTCTGATGAAATAATTGTCTTTAAAATCCTTCATCATTTTCAACCTGATAATAAAGCACAGGAAAAAGTGGCTGTAAGCTTCATGAATATTTATTTTTTCAGCAATGAAGGAGCAAGTTTACCTAACAGCTTTTCTAACTGATTGTCTGCAGAACAAGGAAGTTATGGCCATGTTAACGCAAGCAGTAGTAGTTTATTGTTTTAGTAGACACTTCTTTTTCCTTCCTTTTGAATAAATACACCGCAGGGTCTGGGAGGACGTGTGCCAAGAGCATTACTGAGCACAGCAACAGCCGAACAAAGCGCAATCCTAATCATAACAGAGCGAGCAAGTATTGTTACAAATGTTCTCTTTAGTATGGAAATGAGCCAGGGGTAATAAAAACACCATAAAAACGTCAAAATGACCGATCACCACGAAGTGCTGGCCTTTTTATAACCAAAACTTGCAATGAACTTAAAAAAATTCCTGTGTTAAGAGAAATGCCATTTTTACTTAACATTATTGTTCGACTTATCCTCACTTGGCTGCACAGTCTAACAACTGCAGAAGAGAACAACCTCAGAAGGGCATCAGTACAGACCTGATTGATATTACATGGCATTCAAGCATGATGGTGGACTCTGAATGGAAACAAACTGTTAACCAGGGTATTAGCATTAACACTGCTACTGCTTCTTTATGAGAATATGGGGCATATTTAGGTACTAATTGTTTGAACAGCATCAAGAAAACATAATGCTTAATAAGATACAAATGAAGAGCTGTGTAACTCATGTAATTCCATCAGAAAACGCTCAGGAACAGCAGCTTGACTTTAATTACTCAGATCAAAGGAAAAAAGGCATTTGGAAGTCTGGTCTAAAGTGTTATTTATTACTCCTTTCACTAAAGCATAGATCAGCTTGGATAGAAATAGCACTTTGGACTGGATTTAGTTAGTGAAAATGGAAAAAAAAGAATATTCATTGCTTTACTGATGTTCATGTATATTGGAGGATATGTTAAATCCTAATTACTGGCAGAAAGGAAAAGAGAAACGAAGGAAAAAGTGTGTAAGCGAAAATAAGGACAAACAAAGGTCATAGCTCTGTGTATTGCTCTCAGAGACCTGAAGCTGGTAAAAATACATAAAGGTGCCTTGGCTAAACAAAATGTGAAATGGGCACCCTCTTTCCTCCAGACTCTACTCTATACATAGACAATATATATGTTCCATTTAACAATCAATGTAACACCAGTATTTAAAATGTGGTTTTATCAGCCATTACTTCCTATTTTCAACTACAATAATCCACATTTTTGGTGTTGGGATTTGTTTGGGGTTTTTTTAGAGTTGTAGCAAACTTTTAAAAACTCAGAATCTTGGGCCAAGAAATGCATTGCTGGTAAGATAAGGTGAGGAGAAAGTCACCAATACTTACAGATTCCTAATTCTGGTCCAGAATTCAGAACTGACCTGGAGGTGCCCTGGATACATGCCAGCACATTTGGATGACACACTCTAACCCATCCCAGCACATTCGGATCATAGAATCACAGGCTGATTTGGGTTGGAAGGGACTTTCAAAGGTCATCTAGTCTGACCTCCTGCAATGAGGAGGGACATCTTCAACCAAATCAGGTTGCTCAGAGCCCTGTCCAACCTGGCCTTGAATGTTTCCAGGGATGGGCAACTCATGTCAATGTTTCATCAGCCTCATTGTAGAAGAATGTCTTCCTTATAGCTAGTCTGAGATTTAAAGACTTAAAGGATAATAAGTAACAGCAGGATATTTAGAAGGTATGCTTGATCAGTGGTCTTATAATTTAGCTCACTAGTTTGGTTCTGTGCTTTGGTATTCTCTGCTCTCAGTGTTGGAAGAGACCTTCAAGATCAACTAGTCCAACCACCAACCCAGAACCACCATAATCATTGCTAAACCCTATCCCCAAGTGCCACATCCAGACACCTTGTGAACACTTTCAGAAATTGTGACTCCACTAGCTCCCTGGGCAACTTTTTCCAATGCCTGACCACTCTTTCAGTGATTTTTTTTTTTCTCAAATATATAATCTGAACTTTCACTGGTGCAGTTTAGAGTCATTTCCTCTTGTCCTTTCTCTTGAGACTGACCCCTCTTCACTACAACTGTCTTTCAGGTAGTTGTCGAGAGCAATAAAGTTCACCCAAGTCTCCTCTTCTCCAGACTAAACAACCCTGTTCCCACAGCTGCTCCTCATAGGACATGTAGGATGACAGATCCTAACCCATCCCACCACATTTGAAGGACAGACCCTAACCCTGGCCAGTCTCTTCATGACTCATCTCTTCCACTGTGAAATCATTGCTGAGATCTATAGGTGAAACCCACTCAGTAAAGTTTGGTGTTTTTGTGACTATGCACATCACACCCTCACTATACCCACCAATCCACAAGCAGAGAAAGGCTCACGAGTGCTCTCTCTGTGAGCTATCACCCACTGGGGTCCTATTCATGTAGGAAACTTTGGTCAGCTTCTATAACACAACATGCAACCCCTGGATGTGTGGAGGGAGTTGTGTCTATCCCTTGGGGAGGGCAACGGCAGGATCCTGGCTGGCTCCTATGCATGACAAAAAGGGAACAGAAGATACTTACACCAGAAACAAGTTAATGCAACTGAGCAGGTCATAAACCCCATGTGTTTGCATTCAAATTCCCATGTAAATGCTTCATGACACTAATTGTGGCCAATGCAGTGAGATTTTCTGCTGATCACATAGAGGAGGGGTGCAAGTCCACATGGGCCTGTGCCACTGTTTACACAAAGCAGCAGTAAATTTGATGCAGAGTCCTAGTTTATATAAATAATGCCACTACTGCAGCAATAAGCTGGGAAGTGCTCAGATCATCAAGTCTGGGGGCAAGCAGAGCTGGATGTGCAGCCTGAGCAAGGCAGCCATGTGCCCAACGTTGCCATAAGGTCTGCAATCCAACCACGGCACTCGTCAGGAGCTGGACATGCTCTTGTGTCTTCTTTTCTCTGCAGCTCAACTGCAGTTCTTTAGGGCCAGAAGGGACTACTAGATGACCTCATCTGGGCTAGAAGTATCCTTTATCCTACAGTAATATTCCTAATGACATTGCCTAAATCTTCCATTCAACCAAACACACTGTCCACAAAGTACTCAGTCTTGTTTTGAAGATCTTGAGAGATGCAGAGCCTACCTCTTCCTTTGATAGCTCTTTCCAAAATGTATGCATTTCCCATTTATATGTATCTGGCTTTATACTTGGGCCATTAATTTCTGTCACATCTTTCTCCACCAATGAGCCAGCCAGTGCAAAGATGTAAAAAACCTTGCAATGACTCCATATGTCCCATTGATTTCCCAGTGGACATTGCAGGGATATTTTCCCACTGGCATGTGCAAGAGCTGGAACAAGCTATGTATGGGGAATAATTCAATGACCTTAGAGGTCTTTTCCAGCCTAAATGATTCCATGTTAATCATCGACTTTGGGTAATTTGTAGTCCTGGGCATGCTCAATGTACCTCATGTAGGGAGAGGTGCTGCCCAGATAGGAAAGCCATGATAAATTCCACACTAATCTTTGACCACCTCCCAGGTTTTGCTCATCACTACATCTTCCCTAGGTCTTCACTTCAGTATTTCAAAACTCTGAAGAGTTTCAGACAACCACAGAAATGGAGTCAAGAGAGAACTATTTCCTCTTTCCCACCCCAAGTGTGCAATTTCTGCACAGGGCTCTTTGGGTCAGAGGTCTAGGTCAGGTCAAGATGAAGTTTGAGTGAGGCCCAGCTTTTCTGAACTTAAGATGTCAGAGCTTGGAGATTTGCTGCCTCTGGAGTGGGTGGTGAGAGACTCACTGCTGTGCCTTGAAAGGGGTGGAGGTCCTGGGCTTGACTTTGAAATCTCTGGTACTCCAGGTACCCCCAAATTTCACCTTGCTAATTGCAATCTGGCTCCTGGTGCAGCTTTGGCACTTCCTCCGGAAGTGAGATCAAAAATTGCCGTTTTTCACTAAAAAAAGGAGACCTTTTCCAAACCATCCAAAAAAATGATGCCTCTGACAGGTTCACAGCACCTATACAAAATATCAGACCAAGCTGTGGTACCAAGGTAGTTTTGTAATATTGTCTGCTTTGCCCTGCCAGCACATAGTCCTGGTGTGTGCTAACACACATCCCCCCTCACACACACATGGAGCCATCCTTCCCTTCAAAACACAGCAAGCTTGCAGAACTCTATTAACACAAATCCAGGCTTTTATTCCTTTCCTTCTGTAACTTTTATTACAAAGCCACAGACACAAACACACTGCCATTCTGTCTCCTTTTGATGTGTTCAGTTACCATATCTGTCACCAACTGAAAATCACAGAATACGTTTTATTTTCAATGTCTGATAAGTTTTCAGTTTGAAAGGGGCCGACTGTAGAAAGTTTGTCCACAGAAAGTTTAAAAATGCCACACACAAACTGGCAGGTAAGGCCATGTTTGATCTCTAATGCAAATAAAATTAACAAAGATAGTGAGTTTTAAGCCTAAAATTCCTTTGATCTTTGAAGCTCTGTGGCTTTAAAAGTACAATTGCCTTCTGTATCACAGCCTGGCTTGTACATCTATATGCCTGTATGCATATGTATACAAATACATGTTCAATGTTCAAAATATGGTCAGTTACTAATGGCAAGACTATGGTTTTCTTTAAACACCTTCTATTCAGGAATAAAGATGCATCCAAATCTTATCCCACTGAAAAAAAATCAAAATTCATACACAAGCACGACCTGGTTTAATTTATTTAAAGGAAGACTTTGCAACATATGCAAGGCACAATCAGTGGCATGCAGTAGGGCATGGGACAGAGTGACTCATAAGAGCACTTACAGGCACCCTGTGCAGGCAAAATAATTCCTCAAAAAGCCAAAACCCACCCGGGCACAGCAAGCCAGCACAAGGCCCAAACAATACATAAAGCCCCTCTTAAACTGGGCATATGATGGTATCTTCATGGGGGGAAATTTCACACCATTTTGGTGCCCAACAGGAGAGGCTCATGAGGGAAGAGATACCCAAGGCAGGATGAAATCCCCACACTTTCTGCAAATGCATCTCTTTACAGCATCTCTCATGGCACACCCAAAACCAGAGCTGGCATTTGGGTACCACGGTTAAGAGCTGCAGCTACACTGGGCTGATGCTTCACCCACACTGGGTATTTACTGCAGATGTGCCTTTGAAGAGCTCTGTCAGCATCACTAAAGATTTACCTCTAATGCAAGAGCTTTAAAGCGCAGGAAGAATCCATTCCTTCCACTTGAACCATGTGGCAAAATGTAAGGGTTTTGACTGCATGATACAAAGCAATCACAAAGGGCAGAAGGCACTGGGGGAAGGGGTACACACAGCCTGGAAAACTGTGCTGTATGGGAAATGCAGGATTGCTCCTCTTAACCCACTAACCCTCTCTCTGAAGGTCAGAGATATAGCTGCCATCTGAAAAAGTGCTGGAAGATAATCTCTCAGGGTTTGCTTAGAGCTGAACCATACCAACCCAGTGTTCACCTCCACCTTTTGAAGCTGATGTCAGTACCACTGACAGCATGTGTTAGAAGTGTCCTCTTGCTGCAGCTCTGGCCCAGAGAGCAGAGAAGGGCCACGGGCTTACAGAGGAATTCTGCCCTTTGCCACACCCCTAATGCTGCTGGAATGTGTGGGAGCTTGGGATGTACTATGGTGCAGTAAGTAGCTTCCCACAGGCATGAGATACAAGATGTAGCCCTTAGTATCTCTCATGGAAACACACAATTACTGTCTTCTTGAAATAAAAGTGATGTGTGTGTAAAGGCTTTTTTTTTCTTTTTAATGAAATGACTCAGTACACTACAACCATTAAGAGCTCCTGCCTAAAACATACCTTATATCCAAACAGAGTCCTCAGTGCTTTATGTTTCCCTGAAGCCTAGAGGATGCATGTGAAGGTGCCCTTAATCTGAATTTAGTTTTTAAGGACTTCATAGATTTATTTTAACAAAGTTTAACTGAACCTTCCTGCTGAAAAAGAAATAAAAGTTAGCAATGGATTACTTTATTTCTCTGTAGAAAGACCATTGTGAGGAATGGTCTTCCTGTAGGGGTTATTACATGATTATTACATCCTACTACTAAGGCAAGAAAGGAACCTTTTGGAGCAACATGTATTGATGAAGGAAAGCAGGAGCTGATGCATTTCACTGAATTGGGGCCCCTTCTCACTGCACTACGGCTGAGCAAACAGGGAACTGTTTGGTTTGCTGGTGATTCAAACAAACCACCAGAAAAAAATCACTGCAGGTCAACACAGAGCAAATAGCTTCAGTAATGTTCAGAGAAAAGCAAAGCCTAAAGCACTGCTTTGTTTCAGATTAAATAAAGTGTTTCACTTTTAAATGGAGCAGCTGGCTTGGTGAGGATCTCTTTCACACAACAGACTTGAGAAGGAAGTAATTTCAAACTTAAAAATTGGCATGTTTCATATTTTCAGGGTTTTCTTTTTTTACCAGCAAACTTTAAATAAAACTCAAAAGACCAAACAGTTGCAGAATTGCTGATCCTGCCTTCTCTAAAGAAAATTTTGGCCACTGGTGAGTTGGTGTGCAGAAAAACGAAGGTTCAAGCACCTCTGGAGGGGAGCAGTTCCTGTGTGCTCTTCTCACTGCTTCCAACTCACTCTCCACTGGCTCCTGCAGCAGCTGCAGTTACAAATTAAGTGTTTCACCTACATTTCATAATTTCCCCTTCCAAGCACCCTGAGGCCAAAGGTCTGTTTACAGCCTCACAAGTTATTATGTTTTGATTTACAACATTTTCTTTTAAAAAGAAAACCCACTGCAGGTTTGTGCTTAAAAAACTAATGAAACCTTCTCCCCAAGCCCCCCAGAATCACATAGTGAAACAGATTTCCCTTGTAAGCAGAGAACTCTGCTACTGAAGATGGCTGGGGTCCATCAGAGGTGATCTGGCCACTGGAGACCCCCACAGTCAGAAAACAAACAGTGGAAAAGGTCAGTTTCTAATGGAAAGGGTGGCACCAGCAGTACTTGAGGTGATAGGAGATTACACATGGTTAGTGTACAAAGGCATAGAGAGAGGTGACCTCCAGGACAGGAGAAGCACAGTTGGTCACAAGCTACACCGAGCATATTCTGAGCATGGCATTTACAGAACCTGAAAAAAATCTTTATTTTCTTTGATCAAAAATACGTATAGAAATGCCTGTTTCAAGGAAAATATCATACATTTTTTTTTCTTGTTTAACAAAATAAATTAAATATACATGACTTCTGTTTAAACTCTGTATAGAATTACAAAGGTTTTACACTTCGCAATTGGATTCATTCCCAGTCCATATAGGTATTTAATATGGTCCTTATTTATTTTCTCTTCTTTCTGTTTTTACTGTTGAACTGCAATGAAGTTTTATCATTTCCAAAATTATATCTGAGGGGAGGGGACAACCACACACAACCTAGGTGAGTATTTCTCAAATGCATTTTTTCGAACAAGATTATTACTTCATTCTCTTTGTTTCTTACACTTTTTTCTAATGCTTTCATGTATTTTGCATTGATGTAGAAATTCCAGTAGCTTGTCACTGTAAGCCATCAGAGAAGGACACTATGTTTTGCTTTCTTCACCATCAGCAGTTCAATTATTATTATTAATTATTATTATTTCTTAAATATAAATATAAAGGTGTTCTGTACAATGTTCATCTTTCCTTCTTTCCTTTTTCCTGGCAGTGGCACTGAGTCTTAGGACCAGGGGAGTGGAGCCCTTGTGGCTTGATCTGCAGAACATCCCATGGGAAACAAGATGTCTCTACCTTGCAGAAATCAAACCAACCAGCTTGGTCAGCTGGTTGTGCTGACTGTGATTGAGAAGCATCTGGCATTTCACCTTGTGATCAGAAATTAGTTTTTCCAGACCCTCTTGTGTAATTTTTTTCCCCCTGCAAGAAGTGAATTGGTTATGTCTCCTGGTGCTTTGGCACTAATCCCCACGTACTTTAGAGCCCGACTGTCAGAGCAGGTCAGATCTGGGGCCCTTCCACCAAAACAAGTGATGTGCAGCTGGCACAGGAACAGCAGTGCCCATCCAGAAAAGTACCACACACCCCTCTTGCTCTACTCACTCCTTTTAGTAACACAAGGAAGGAGGTGGTGGTTCATGTCCCTGTGTCCTGTCTCACTTGTTGCCACCTCGATTAAAATACCCAGGAAGGCTCCGCTGTTGGAGATGGCTGCCTCTCTGCTGTGATCTGGAGTTCCTTCATTATTCCTTGGCTACATCCTGATTGTAATAATTAAAAAAAAAATCTCTTTTCTCTCTCTGTCTTTCTCTATTATATATATATTTATATAGATAGATATAGATATATACACATATATATATACACACATACACACACGCATATACAATTATATATATATGTATATATATATTTAAAATTATATATATATATAATCTTTTCTGTCTGCTTTGCCTATTGCTGGCAGTGAGAGCTGACTTGGAGCAGTCTCTTCTGAGGTACCACGAGGAAAAGCCCAAATGAGCTACTGTGCACGGCCAGCTCTTAGCACTGGTACTGAATGTGTTGGTGCTGATGGACTTTGCCTTCCACGTGCGAGTGGGTGTGGGTGTGGATGTCCGTGTAAATCTTTGGGTACATTTTGGATGCCATGGCTGGGGCAAGTGCAGTCCCTTGGGACAGTAAATGCTGCTGCTGGGCGACATATTCCTCATAGTTTATGGAGGAGATGCAGTCTTTGTCGGGGACCTGGGAGACACAGATCCTGTCCCGGGGCTGCGGCCGGTGCACGGGGGCAGCAGCTGGAGGGGAGCAGGGTTTCTTCTTGGACTGGCAAAGCCACAAGAGGATTGTCCCAAAGATGAAGACAGCTCCGGCAGGGATGCCGATGATCACAGGCCAGGGCAGGCTGCTGGCTGAGGAAGGGGGCACAGGTGCACTCGGAGGCTTGGGATCTGGGCATTACGGCAGAAGAGAGACAGAAAGAGTTAATTAAATGCAGGCAAAGTGGATTCAAAACAGATGTCACACTTGGGCTGGCTGTTGTACAGGCTGTCTGGCAACCTTGCCAGATCAAGTAACAAGGGAGAAATCAAGCCAGTACACGATGTTTGGTAACTGCTTTGCTTTTCAGTGCTCCTGGAAGGACAAGCAACTCATTTTCTCTGGCTTAGGGGTCAGGAGGGGAGCCTTTGGGCGATTTTCTAACTTTCTTGTCCAAGCTTTAATGGATGCACTAGAGCCAGCCCGAGACAGTTTCCTGGGCTTTGTTGCCCAGACTGGAGGACACAACATGGGATCTGTCAGTAGTACCTCCATGTCAGCAGCCCAGGAGGCACGACTGCACGAGACGTGCTGCACGAGATGCAGCACATTACCCACCCACCTCTGCCAGGTGTAGCTCTGTCTGCTGGGCTTTAGACACTCTTTAGTAACACTGTCTAGCAATACTGGAGCTACTCAGCAATGCTTGGGCATGGCAAGGAGCATGGATGTGAGGTTTTGGAGGTGGTGTCCTGAATTTCTTGTGTGGCTGGGAGGAAGGCTAAAGGATGGGGAAAACGCAGGTGTGTTCACATCCCCTCACTGATGCCCAAGCCATGGAGAACTGAAAGTTCACACAGCAGGAAAGTGTGTCCCCAGTTCCCTACACCACATGGGCTCTACCTCCACCAGTCTGTTTGGAGCTGCTGTTAGGTTTTCAAGGGCAGTAAATTCAGCTACTGGAGGAGACAAAATGCTTTAGACATCCTCTTTCACATATACTTTCCCTTTCCCCTCTCTGCTGTTGGCAGCCTGTACTTGAGAAGCCACTCCAGTTTCTCAGTCTAATCTCTTGATTTATAGACCCAAAAAGAACCCTGGTATAGGATTCTAGCTACAAATATCCTTGTCTAGATAGCTATCCACTGGGATTTCCAAAGACTTGAAACACACCTAGGCACAGAATTCAGCTTGCAGGGAGACACTCAAGAAATTTCAAAAACCACAGGCTAAATCACTCAATATGTTATATGCAACATGTATCACTTAACTTTCAAGCTAAATTTGTCTTACAACACTAATGTCTTTTTTTCTCCTTGACAAATAATCCTATGGCTGGTTTGAAATGTTAAATATATACTGTGTGGTCTCTTTGAAGTTAGAAGGACCTATGCTGTTGACCTCAATAGACAAAACTTTGATTCACCAACACTGGAAATTACAGAATAATTTAGGCTGTGAGGGGAATCTGGAGGTCATCTTGCCCAGCCTCCTGCTGAAAGCATGACAGGATCAGAGAACTGACCCATCAGCTGACCATGAAAACAACAGTCTTTATGTTGGTTGGCAGAAATCCTTTGCTGGGCCGAAATGAAAGTGTTTTGGTATTCATCCATGCTGTTCCTCAGTGCTGTCTATGTGAAATCCGGTCAATTTACAAGAAAAATGGTGGTTTAACTCATGGCCTTACAACCACATCTTTGCCTCTTCAAGCAAGCTGAACTCTCCTTCTCCATCACTGCCAATAACAACAGGCCTGCAGGCTCTAGTTCTGGCATCAAGGCCTCATTATAGTCCCACTTAAATCAATGGAAAGTCTCCCACTGATTTCAGTGGGAGCCGGATCAGACTCCTATAGTCCAGAAACTCCCAGAGGCTTTGAGTTATATCTGTTTTCCATGCAGTGTTTTCCTTGAGATTGACAAGCTTTTCAGTTAGAGTTTAGTCCTTAACCCAAGTGATGCAGAAGACAATGCCAAGAGCATTCTCTCACTTGGGAACCTCCTGTCTGTACATAAGCTCCAGCTAGTGACTCTTGATTGCCACTGAGATGCAGAGCTTTGGCAGTCAGTGAGTACAAGCCATGTTGCCTCAGTTACAGGAGTCATGAGCCTTTGACCCATTACCTACAGAGAAAACCAGTTCTTTAACACTGTCTCTCACTGGTGCCTTGACTGGACACACTCCATTACACCTGAGAGCTAAAAATGTTCTGGTGTTGGCTCCAGCTTCTGCACTCTCTTAGCTGTGTTGGCTTTGTGATAATGAAGGGAACAAAAAGCAGTACAATTTATTTTTGTCATAAAACTGGTGGATCTTAAGCTAGATTGACATGGCAAGAAGAGACAGAAAGAAATACCTTTTTCAATAAAAACAAATTATCAGGGTAGAATTGCACAGTCAAGAGGCAAAGGAGAAAATGACAAAGTGAGGATGGTGTTTCTCAAACACATTTGATACATTCTCAATCGGATGTGGCCACCAGCTCTGAGGTCTGGAGAGAGAAGGCAGCAGCTGAGAGTTTGGTACAGGGAACCCAGGGGACCATTGGGTAAGAATTTAACTAAACAATCATTCTGTTTTTCACACTCATTCTTTTCATCTCCTTGTGACCAGGACACAAGGTCATTTTAGTCTCTCATTTTATGGGCCTGTATCATTGTTTCCTTTTACAAGCAATACAAATAAGGGCAAAAAAAAGGAGAAATGTCATGGAATGGGGTTGCAATCTGTGCTGTTATTCAATTCCTCTCTCCCATTCTGCACCCTATCACTGAAGTGATGTAGGGTCTGCAACTGCAGTATCTTTCCACAGCTCCTCTTCCATACTGGAATTCATTTTATTTCACCTAGACAACTGAGAGGGGACCTCATCAATGTCTGTAAGTATCTGGTGTGAGGATGTCAAGAGGATGGAGGCAGGCTCTTCCTGGTGGTGCCAAGCAACAGGACAAAGACAATGCACAGTAACTGATGTACAGGAACATGAGGAAGAACTTTTACTTGTGGGTGACCATGCACTGGAACAGATTTCCCAGAGAGGCTATGGATTCTCCCTCACTAGAGATATTCAAGAACTGTCTGGATATAATCCTGTGCCATGTGCTCTAGGATGATCCTGCTTGAGGAGGGAGGTTGGACCAGATGACCTCCTGTGGTCCCTTCCAACCTTACCTACCCTGTGATTCTATGATTATTCCTCATGAAGGGAGAAAAGGAAACATCATCCATTGGATTTCAGCAGGGACTAATTTAAATCAGAGTTGATTTAGTCCCCCATTCATTCTTATCAGAACTGGACTAGCCTAAATTAGCACAGCATCACAGAGGGCCAGAGAGCCCAACGGGTATCAGGAGTTGTATAATTAATACCTATTGGCAAAGGTGGGGGGAAAACAGTGATAACTCACCTGGCAGGACTGTGAGAAAAGCGCTGCGGAAGCTGTAGCCCATGGTGTTTGCCCCTAAGCAAATGTACATCCCGGCATCTTCTTCCTTGGCTCGAGTAATCATCAGTTTGTTCAGGTAGGAACCATCTGGACGGGACCAGACCTCCCCCGTGGGCAGCACGACGAACTTCTGCCCCCCGACATCGATGGTGGAGTTGTACTTGCTCTCTGTGCCATATTCCACCCTTTTCAGCCACTGGATGACGGGTTTGACATCGCTGCGGACTTTGCACTGGAAGGATGTGGTCCCACCGTAGTCCACCGTCGTGTTGACGGGGTGTGTCCCTGTCAGGATGGGCTTGGACCTCGTCCTCTCTGCACAGAAACACAGGGAGCTCCATGGGAAAAGGTGTTCGCCAATCTCAGCAACTTGCAATTGCAGAAACATAGGAAAGAGGTGTAGGGGGGATGTAAAATGATAGTCTAGTCCAACTCCCTGCCCCAAGGCAGGCTGAGTTTTCTGCAAACCTCTCCTGATATATATTTGCCCAGCCCTTGCCAAAGCCTCCAATGGAGGATGCTCTCCAGTCCCTCCAGACAACTGACTCCATTGTCTGAGGCTTAGAAAGTCTGTTCTCATGCTCAACCTGAATCTTCCTGTTTCTAACAAGGCAGTCACTTTTCTACCTGCATCAGACCTGGAGAAAAGTATGTTCTGCCTCTGAGCCCTTATATTTTGGAATATTTTCTTCATCCCTCTCTTCTGTACCCTGAACAACTCTCCTGTGACTCTGTGATACTGTCTCAGTGCCATGTCCAGTAGGGTGCAATTTACAGGTGCGTAAGACAGAACCTTATGTATTCTCAGACACAACTTCAGGTTTTTACCAGATTCTTTACAGGTATTTATCTATAAGAGGCCACACCAGAACCACTGTGTGGGAACAGTGAGAGGTGGGGTGAGACATATTCTTTCTCCTTTTGGTCTTCCCAAGTGTTCCCTAGGGACAGACTAAGTTGGATGGGAAAAGGCCCTTTCTTTCATAGATGATGTCAGGCTGTGGATATCCTCATCTTTTGTCAGGGAGTCCTCCTGGAGATATCTGTCATCTCTGTTACTGGGCCTGGTAGCTGCCCATGGGGACCAAACTCTACTGGCCATCCCATGCCATGTCATCAACTGCTGGGGGATCTGAGACCACAGGCACTAACAATGAGTAAGTTCTTCACCTCATCCTCACCTCCCTGCTTTTATTATTTATTTCTTCAGTCTAATCATTGCCATGCTCACTATGGAGCAAATTTTTGTAGAGGACGAACTCAGAATGCTTTTGCTTTTCTAGCCAATAACAAAATATTTTCTTTCTCACAATTTTTTTTTTGTCTCAAATCTCAGGTGAGGAAGGAAACAAGATGGTAGGAAAGGAAATCAAACAGAAGAGGTTCACAGGACCATCCTTTTCAGCATGATGGTAAGCCTTAGGTTGTATCAACACCACATAAAGTAAAAAGAAAATTATATGCCTCATTCTGAGGAATGTTTGAATTTTTTTTTTTTTAGTGTTAAAATCAGATAAATCTGCCACAGTTCCCAGACAAGGAGGTACTGCAAACCTCTATCCTAGGCAAAGAGAAAAATTATGGTATCACAGTGGGTGGTAACTGCTGGCAATCATCAACTCCTTTTGATGGCAAACACTGTTGGATTGAACATGTAACAAAACAGCTCCCACCAGCACTGGCTTTGGGGTGAGAGGAAGGAACAATAGACCCTCTTTCAAAAACTCAGGATACATTCAATAATGAGGGCTCTAAAGATGTGCTTGGGAAACAAAAATACCACAGTGGTCTCCCTAGGCTTTGCCTTGGGACTATGAGCAGCAATCACAGCTGGGGAGACTGAGACTCAGATAAGCAGGACTTAGGAGTCGAGGCTCAGGGAGAAAAAAAAGGGAGGAAATTGAATAAAACCTGTAATGCTCTACAGAATTATGTTAAAAATAGAAAGATGACTGAAAACTGCTTAATGCCCTTATCTCCTTGACTCTGGTTCCAGCTTTGGTTACTGTTTTCACTCCTAGCCAGCAAAAGCTAATGAAAACAAAGGTTACATACATCTTTAAGTTGATAAAAACCAAGATAAACAGGGACACAGAAAGGGGTTTGTTCCTGGTGCTGTCTGGTTTTGATGAAGTGAAAATGCCACAGCTGCCATTAGGATGGGGCTTGATTCATTTCCCTGCCTCTGCTCCTGGTTTTAGTGTAAACACATGTTTTTACTGTCTCCACACAGCTGCATCTTTATCAATCCCAGATGTCCAGCAGGTTTGTGCCTTCAGAGCCCAACAGTGCTTCCCACATGTGCTTTTAATTCCTGTGATTCTAGAGAAAGGACTTATCAGAGAACAGATCTTTACCTTTAAGAACAATCTTTCACACTGGGATAAACTTTCTCATGCTAAAATGTACTCACAGACAAACAACATGCTTTCCAAGTGGCTGGAAATAGCCCTCCATGCCCCTGCTCCTCATTAACGATACCTATTCAATCTTCCCTCCACTCAACTCATCTTCTCTTTTTGATTTGGCTGCTCTGTAATCATTTCCATTACAACTTATGATGATGTCATAGACAAAGCACAATGACTTAAGAATAAGAGCTCTTCTCTGGTAAACTTAGGTAGGATTTGGATATAATTATCTTCAGTAATAAGAGGGGAAACAGGAGATTAGAGAGCAAGAATCAGAATAGTTAGATAGTAAGAAGACCAATTTACCTCACCACAATACAGGGTAATCCCCCACAGCTCATCTTCCAACGACTGAATCTTTAAAGCTATGTGTACATCTACAGACACAGACAGGACCCCAGTGGGAATTTTTTTTTTTTTATTATTAGTATCTCATTTGTACCCACCTGTACCTTCAGATGGCCAAATGTTTCTTAGAATCTGGTCCTAAACCCTTGCCCGGCTAATCACTCTAGACATAAGATTTCTGCATATTCTCTGTGGAGACTTCTAGATCAAATTTTCAATTGATTGGTTTCACCCATTCTGACAGAGTAATCTGGGCTATCTTAAATATTTCCACTCCTCCTCTATGGTACTTGAAAGGGCTTTTTCAGTTAGCTTTCAGTCTTGAATTGACTCTGTTGGTAGAATAAGATTGAACTGGGCAATGATGAACTTCCACCATGCAGGTGCCTTACCAGTACCCATTTCAACACTAAATTGTGTTGTTAACACTCTGTCTTAGGTGTTAGGTTAACTCTAGAGTTTCAGTAATGTTTGCTCTGTTTCTGCTGAGGTTTGTAACCCACTCCCATGTCCAGCTCCCAGCACTGCACACTTGCCATCATGCTCTTTTCACTCACCTACACCCTTCTCAAAGCTCCCTCCCTGCCCTTCTGTCCCATAGGCTGCACTTACGGATAACTTCAACTTTGTACGTTGCGTTGATTTCTCCAACTTTGTTGAACACCCGGCAGGTGTATTTCCCGCTATCCTCTGGCTTCAGGTTCTTCAGGTTCAAAGTCCACTTTTTCTTCTTGTTCTCCCCAATCTCTTGGGGTGTGAGGGGCTTGTTGTCCTTCAGCCACGTGATGTCAGGCCTTGGGTTCCCGCTGGCCACACACTTCAGGCGGATGGAGCTGCCAACAGGACGGGCGATCACTCTCCGTCTCATCTTGGCAGGCTGTGTGAACCTGGGCCGGGCTGCAAAGGCATGAAAAATTGACTGTGGTGAAAAAAGGACATGCAAAGAAGGATAATGTTGTCAAATGCTATGGCCAAATTTGCTTGAGAGGTACCTGGCATTACACACAAGTGTATCACTCTCATATCAGCTCAAACTGATTTCTTTAGAAAGGAGACACTACCCAGCCTGATCCATTTGAATGTCTACTGGATGGCTATGGTCATTGCATCAGCCTTCTGCATAGCACAATCCTGGAATTTCTGTGTCTGCAAGGCAATTGCACCAGATCATCCCACAAAATAATACCAAAATCACGCTATTGCAGCTGAAGGCAAAATGCAGCCCCATAATCACACTAAAATTGTTCCCATATTCCATACCACAAATGCAAGTCCTTCCCCAAGACCAAAGAAAAAAGCTCAGATTCCTGTCAAGCTGACCATTTTCTCAATTTTTTGCTTGTTACATGAAGCTTCATTTTCTGAAGATATTTTGCCCTTAGTCCTCCGTGGCTTTAATGGGACTTAAGAGGAGTCAACATCTTTTCAATACAGAGGAAAGTCTTAGAAGTGTGCCAGACTTTTGTGTATTGATCTGAATGTAAATGTATGCAATTAATTAAACTTCAATTTACAAAGAATTCATGTTAAAAGGCTCCAAGAAGCAAAAAAAGAAATGGAAAGACACAATAAAAACCCCTTGAGTTTGTTATTAAAAGGTACCCAATGCCAGTCCATCCCAAAAATGGAGAATTTGAACTAATAGCTGCTGGTGGACAGAATCGTGGGTTAAGCTACTCATCTTGTCTGAGCAAAGAAATTATCTGTATTTCTAACAGCAATGACAAGAACATTAGAGAAATGCAAGGTCCCCACCTGACAAAATCTGATCCTTAATGGAGAATTCTTAATGAAGAATTCAGAACAAATCACAGATTTCTCACAGTTATTTTAACTACACAATGCCAGTCCAGGGACACTTATAACTGCAGGCTCCTGTTGAGATTAACACCATTTATGCCTCCCACTTGACACTCTCTCCTGCATCTAAAATACTTCTGTCAAATTCATCTGTCTTCTTTTTTTTTTTTTTATTTTGGAAAAGCCAGTTTCTCCTCCAAGTCCTTTCAGAATTTCCATAACAGGTTTCTACCCCTCCTTTTGAACCCTGCTTCTTGCTTACTGTGATCTTACTCTTCAGCCCCAAAGGACAGTCACTCTGCATTTTTGCACATCCCTGGTAAATCTTCCCTGAACCTTTTCTTGGGAAATAAGAGAACTAGGTAATGAGTGGCCAGCTCTGTGGCACACAGGGTTGAATAATGCCCATCATAGAATTGTTTAAGTTGGAAAAGACCTCTAAGATTAAATCCAACCATTAGTCTAACACTGCCGGGTCCACCACTGAACCATGGCTCTAAGCACCACAGCTACATGTTTTTTGAACGCTTCCAGGGATGGTGATGCCACCACTTCCCTGGGCAGCCACTGGCCTTCACCAATGGCAATGGGAAAGGCACAACCTCAGTAGTATGTAACACACCAAAGCAAGCTGAGAAAGTTGTGCTTCAGGTAACAAGGAAGCCAGCTATAGGATGGCATGGTGGGACTCTCTACCAGACAGCCTGCTCTGCTGCCCAAAAACTCTGGGATGTGCAATATAGTAGAGCTTTCCTGAATGGAGGAGGCTGGTCTGCAGCTTCCTATCTCCAAGTACTGGGGAAAGGCACCCATTGCCCTCTGAGGCTTGTGAACACATCCCTTACTTCTCACCCCCCTGCAGCCTTGGCCAACACCCCTCCCTCTTGGAAGAAGACACTGCAGAGTCCTCTTCCGTAGGGGAAACCATCTGTCTCCACAGCCTTCTCTCGCCCCCCTTGGCTGTCATTTTGGGTCCCAGCCATTTCATGTTATTTCAAACTCTTGCTCAGAAATGCTTTACTCTCCATACGGAGGCTTTCATGTGTAATCCAATGAACTGGAGTAACTCCGGCACTGAAAATCTTTGCCGTGACAGCTGAGCAACAAGTGTGACATACTAACCCACTCCACAGGTCGTGGTGCCTAAATTGCTGGGTGTTCCCTTTGGGGTCTGCTGCAGGAGGCCCCCTTTCAGCAAAAACAGTCACCCTCCTTGACAATGAACCCTGTCAGAGCTGCAGGCTGTGGGCAATGACATTCCAAAGTTTGAGTCTGAGCTGAGGGAGACATGCTCATAAGGGCTGTCATTGTGGAAACTGGGTAAATGTCTGCAAGGTGCATGGAGAGGTCAGGAATCAGCTGTGAAATGGGTTTAAACAGTTATCTCTGCTATGGCAGTAATTTACTCCAAGTCCAGGAACTCCAGGTCCAGGTAGGGGAGATACTCACAGATAGGATTCCTTGGCTGGGACTAACTTATCAAAGAGCAGGTTGTAGCCTGGACAGTCACACTGACAGAGCTCTCACCTCTCCTTACCTCTTCCCTGCTTCCAGAGTAATATTTCAGAAGGACCTGATGGTGTCCTTGCTTCATAAGGGCATTGTAAGACAGAAACTCTTTCCACCCACAAAAGCGGGGCTTTAATATTTCTGGTTTTCCTCCCAGTGTGACTCCCATGAATCTGTCTGGAGTTTTCCATTCACTCCTTGTACGTGCTTGCCCAATACGTACCACACAACAGGTAAAGCTACACTTCTTTGGCTCTTTCTGCCTTTCTTTCTTCTGTTTAGAAAAGGTTAAATGATTATGTGGTCTCAAAAGCTACTCCAGGCTGTGTGCAATATGCTGAAACCAGATCCCATTTACATAGCCCTGAATGTTTCCTTGACAAAAGCCTGAATTCAACAAGTTTAGAAAAGCCAGTTAATAATAAAAGAAAAAGAGAGAGACACACACATAAGAGAGAAAAAGAGACTCAGCAAGCACAAAGGAGAAAGAGGAAAAGCAGCAGTGTGAGAGACAGGCAGAAAAAGTCTTTTTTTTTGAGTTGATGTTAGGAAATGTCTGTTTCCAAATCTGTACCATTTACAGACATTTTGCTTGTTGGAGTGCCAGCAAGGGCCATTACAAAGTGACTGTGTGTTATTAATATTTCATATGCTTTTTCTCGTCATCACTTGGCATTTGCTTCATAAACATGAACCACACATTTGTACAGTATAAATTATGTCACAATCAAGAGCAAGGGAAAATACAAGTGGATGGGGACAAAGAGACAGTGTTGTGTACGGGTTCCTGGCTGAAATGCTGCTTACCACGAAGACTTATTCAAGCTAATGAAAATTAAATTAAATAGAAGCCTGTCAGCACAACCTGTGATGGAATTCAGTGGTCTCCTCTCCCTGTGGGACAACTCAAGGGGCATGGATGGGTCCCAGAGGCTCCTGTCACACATTGCTCATACAAAGTGAGGTGATTGTCTGAAACATGTTGTGTGCTATGATCCACCACAATTACCTCCACGTATTGATGGTCACTACCACTTCCAGCTTTCAAGATACTTACAAAAAAGTGTCATGATATAACTAAGTATTGAAATACTTTGAAGTGTTTTGGATAAGAGCTCAGTCAGTTGTTGGAAGACATGGATGGGGGTATCTATCTTTCCCCACATCAGTTGCCTGCTCTTGATGGGGGCAGGACCTCAGTGATACCACTTTGTGATGGTAGATGGAAAGCAAAGGGGAGCTTTTTCTTACCATGGTTCTCCCCTCACACTTCTCCAGGGCCCAGGACTGTGACAACACAAACTGCTTCTTCACCCATTGTAGCCATATCTCCTCCAGAGACCTGCAGACACACACTGACCCTCCCTGCACACCAGCTCCCACCAGCAATTTGCTGGTGAACAGTGCTGGATGTAAAAGGCTTCAGCTGCATGCATGGTCTGCCCCAGGCAATTCTTTGCTTGGGGAGAGGAGACAAGAAGGAGAGAAAGGGAAAAAAGCAGAGGTTCAGGAACCTCTGCAGCACAAAGAAGGATTAGGCTAGGGCAGCACAGAGTAAGACACGATCTGATATGAGAGTGTCAATGCCTCATAATTTTAGTAGGGCTTGCATCTTTTTTCAAACTATTATTGCTGTATTGATCCACAATTCAGCAGCTCTACCAGGAGCACATCTGCCATGTCTGCTCCTGTCTCCATCATGGTAATGAGTGGGGAGATGGCAGGTTTTCTTAGCAGCTGCTGAATTCCTTCTGAAGTACTCCTGACATGTAGTTTATCTAAGACACCCTTTCTCTAGCTCTTAGATGTTGTCATCCTTTTCCAGAATGAATGGAGGTTACTCTCCTCTCCCTGAACAAGCTGAGTCTCAGACAAATCTGTAATTCAGGTGTAGCCTAGACTACACCACAGCACACCATATCCCTTGTTTGCCAGCTTCTGAAGAAAACTGGCCTTAGCTCAAGTGGTGGGGACTCATACGGTGAAAGTTGGTCAGGTTGCACTCCTACCACTTCTAAGAGGTTTCTCCTTGGCCATAAATGTGGTACAAAGTCATCTCTGTGTTATAAAACAAGAGAGAGGGATGTACTGTATGAGCAAAATAGAAATGCTGTGCTTCATCCATCGAGCTCATAAACTCACATCACACTCCTGTCAGTAATGGTCAAAAGCTGTTTGGCATCAGCCTGACAACTTATTGTCCTTCAAGGAGTGCTTGGACCAAACTTTAGACCTGCAAGTCTCGCAGTGATTTAGAACCTGTTCCAAGTGAGATTTTAGCAGTTCCCAAAGCTCTGCAACAGCAACAAAATCATATGCCTAAACAGTCCAGGGCTTAGAAAAGTTCAGGCAGGTGTGTAAAAGAGAGGGTGATTTTAAAAAATACTCAGCTTGGCCTAGTGCTAATTCTCCTGAAGTGAAGTCAGACCTCCCATTTGCCCTCAGTGGGAGCAGTGCTATGTTGGCACTCAAGACTTTTGGAAATATTGCTGTAAAAGTCAATATGCTTTTTATAGGGAGTCTATGAAAGCTATAATAGCTGCACATGCAAAAGAAAGTCACTGCCCAGAAAAACAAATACAAGGGAGAACCATGCTGAGGTACATGGCAGGGGGCCCTAGGCCTGATCACAGCCTGCATTTTGCAGGACCCTTGGATGCAATCCATCCACACCAGCATGTTCAGCTGACACTCTGTTTATTATTTGACCATATGTAGGGAGAACTCACTCCAGTGGCTCTGCCTTTCCTCTCTTTCAGCAGCTGAGAAAAGTGTTATGTGAATAGCACTGAACCAAGAACGGAGGAAAACCAACAAACATACACTGCTCCTTACCCCATTGCTTCCCAGAATGATCTTCATATTCTCCATTGGAGCCTTCAGGTACCTGGCTATCCTTGCCTGAGCTGGCATCATCTACAAGGGAAAGGAAAGGGAAAACATCAAGAAGGTCTCCAGCAGCACAACAGTACAACCACAAGAGTTTGAATTTCCTACTGGAGGTACCACACAGCTGTAACACACTCAACATACATTAGGCATCCACATCCTGGCACTTACAGCCTGGCCAGTTTAATGAAAATTTAGGTTAGTGCTTTATGAGCTTTTCTCAAGGTATCAAAGCAATGGGAGATTAATCAGTGTTTGCATTAATATCTGACAAAAGCCTCTTTGTTTATGTTTACAAGTTGTTGTTCCCTAGGAGGAGCTGATCTGTTGTACCTTCTACACAAATAACAGTATAAATCAAAACTAAAGATAATGAAACCTAGGAGGTGGGGGAAGACTTATGTGATCAGTCATATGGAGCACAAGCAGTGGAATTAGGGCCACTATTTCACCTCAACTTCCATACAAAATCAGAAAAGCAACCAGGTCTGGGGTCAAATGAGCTCTCAAGAGATGCTGAATGGAAAGTTATGACTAGCAAAACCAATATTGAATGGAAAAGCTCTCTATAGGTATTTTTTCTAATTAAGACCACCATTCACCTGTATCAACACATCACTTTGTACTTTATCACTCTAGTTGTCCATACAACTAACCACAGAGCAGCACTAAAATTCCAACTCTCTGTCCTGCACTAGTAGGAGAAATAGAAATAACCACAAGGTGGTCTCACATCTCTCCAGCAGCCCCCACTTCAAATTGCCACCTATGACGTTTCCATGAGGGCCAAGGGAGCAGGAGAGAGCCCAGAGCCTCCTTCTCAAACCTGGGCAATGTTGGTGGCCTCACACCTCTGTAGTGTCCAGACGTGAAGGTTTTTCCTCCTCCAGTAATAGATCGACCTCTACTGCACAGGTGCTCAGCTCTGAGAAGCCTCTTATAGCAATGCATCACACCAGGAGGGAAGTCTGTCTGAGGGACTTCAGGCACCTACACATGATGGTGCAGCAAAATATGGCCCTTCTTACGGTGACTTCTGTGCTCTGCAGGTGGCACAGCCTCATACAGCAGCTGAATTTGAGGTGATGATCTTGATCAAGAGCTCCTCAACTCCTCACTGAAGTGCCCTGATGTGGGTGAAATTTCTTTTTCAGAGGCAGGTCAGGTGAGGGCTGGGAAAAAGTTCACCTCAATGAGGAACGTAATGGTGTAAAAAAAAAATGAAGAGAAGTGGAAACATCTGATCTAAGGAATAAATCTCTCTGAATTCCCAACTCCTAAAACCCATTAGAAAAATGTCTCATGAGCAAGAGAGAAAAACTCTTTCTGTAATCTCCATGACAAAGAGGAAAAACTTAGCTTATACATGAACATGTCCCCCTGAAAAGGTACAAATAGTAAAACTGCTCTTTAGAGTTGTTTTAGAAGTTGGGTTGTGGTTTAACAGAGTTTAGTGCATAAACTTGCGTGCAGTCTGTGTGAGAAGAATGTGTGTTTAACCCCATCCTCATCCCAGGTTCTGCTATTTTGGAAAATCATCCCATCTCTTCAGCATGGGTCATTATATGCCAACAGATGCTTTGTTCTCGTTTGCCTCTGTCCCTTAAGCAGAGAGGCTGCAATGCCATATGTGTTTGTCCCCCCTCGACCCTGACAGATTTTTTCCTCTTCTCCTTTTGGTTACTCCAGCACAGTTTCCCCTGGAGGTATGTACAGCTGTCACTTTGAGGGCAAAAGAAAACTTTCTGGGCAGCAATGCACCGTGCTCGTACTTCAGCAGCTCCCTCCAGCTGGCTGCCCCTTCCAACCTCCCTCCACCCATTGCTGGAAACCCAGAGGCTTTCCCGGGTGCCCCAGCCAGCTCCCAGCCCAAACCACAGGGCAGCAATGTGAAACAGGTCACACTCAGGTAACACTAACTCTCACACAATCCCAAAGTACCACCCCGGCTCTGCCAAGGTTGGTCTGCACCCTGTGTAACAGAGGAGGCAAGTAACCCACGTGCTGCATTTTGCAAATACATTTTTGCAACGTTGGCAAACCAAATGAACAGAATACAAATATGCCCATTATATATGATGACTTACATATGACAGATTGTCTCCTTGCAGTCAAAATACCAAATCTATTATCTCCTGGCACTTGTACAGTTTTCCCCATAAATACCAATAGTGCTACGAACGAAATCTTGGATGCTCTCTGACAGAGAACTTAGTAAATCCCCCTGCACAACTAGAAAAACGTATTGGGCAATGAAGAAGAAGAGAAACTGTGGTCAGAGATGCAGGATTCCTATGCATTGTTAACTGCTGAATATCTTAAAAGCGGTTGAGGCATTTAAGTGGTGATGTTCTGTCAACTACAGCTTAATCCTGCTCAGCCTGATGTACAAAGAGCAGTATATCTCCCTTGCCTGCTGCCTCATGTTACAGTATGTCAGCCCATGTGCACTCCTCCTGCCAACACACAAGGACTGACTGGCAGTCGCCACACCTCTTGACATGTTGCCAAGCTTTTGATGTAAGAAAAATTGTTCTGAATCTGTTTGATCCTTTGAAGATGCTTCTTCGGTTGTTTATCCTGCCAAATCTCAAACCTGTGGAGTAACCTATCAAATCCACAAAAAAAACATTTTGGAGGGAAGAGATCAGGATAACTAATGCCACCATGCTGAGCCGATGGAATAATTAATTTGCTGGAGGAGCAACAATGAAATAAATAACTGCATGCATTTAGGCAGGTAGGTTTAGATACACTGGAACTTGTTTCACGTGTGTTAGGAATGTGATAATACTAACAACAATAGCAGAAGTCTTGAGGCAGGGAAATGTCACAAGTGTGGAAACTCTTGCAGAGCAAAATTGCTCTTTCCCATCCCCAGAGCTGCACAGGGGGTGAGGGATGTTACCACGGTCTCTACCTGTGTGACTGTGTGTGAACAAACTCACACTTGAGCACTGTACCAAAAAGAGTCGATTCATGAGACCCAGAAATTGGATGAAACTCATTTTGGGAAGATTCCCTGAAGCCTGTGAATCTCCAGCTGAATTTAAAAATGTGAGTGAGGCAGAAGAGCAGCCAGTGATATAAAGGGTCAACCTGTGATGTGAGTGATCCAGGGTCAGGTGCCTTTTTTGCTGCATTCAGAGAGGGATTTGAATCTCCCCTCTTGCACCTTGGGTGAGTGTCTTAAGCTCCGACCTGTGGTTATAGAGAGCCAAAAAAGATCTTCTTATTACATAAGGTGGAACAGCACTCTGGGAGACAGATATTTCAGGAACACCCTGGGGATGGGAGACCCCTGTCTAATTCAGACATCATCAACATTTGACTTCCACCTGCCTCACCCGAAGTCAGTACACTTCTTTCTGTTCTGAAGAGCTTTTTTATTTTTTTCAGTTTAAATATCAAGTTGTTTCCTAGGGTGAAGAAACACTTCAGGAAGGATGGATATCTTTCTGTACCACAGACACACTTTGCTCAGTCTGGTCTCTCCTAGAGAGGGATCTGTGGCACTGAAAGCAAAGCCAAATCTCCTGCAAGTTCAGAGGCATCTGGTTCAGCCCAAACCTGCAGTCTAAAGCCTTGTTAATAGTGTCAGATCTGAAGACCTGCTGTTTGCATTTCACAAGGAGCTTCACGAATGCAACTGGCCTGGCAATGTTCTTACCAGACAGAGAGAGGGAACTGGAAAAACAAGCCACATTAAGACATGTATGACCAGCATACAAAACGATGAGTTAGTAACTGAAATCACACGAGTCTTAGCTATATCAAAAATGACCTAATAAGCCAATTGTTCATTCATGCTCTTGTCACCACCCCACAGAGGTGCCCAGGTCAGGGTGATAAGTACATACAAAAAATTCAGCCTGCAGTCAAAAAGGGCAGCAGGGACCAGCTGTGCAGCACTGCCAGCTTTGCTGCCAGCACATTACCATGAGAGGCAGTGCTAAGAAGGATGAACTGCTGAAGTTTCCTACAAGCTCTCTTTTCTGTGACCTATACTGGAAGGTCATCCTGTACTGGACTTCTTGGACAGTATCACAAGCTTAGGATAGCAGCCAGTTGGAAGATGAAGTGGAAAACCTGCCTTGAAAAGCAATCACTGACTAATTTTATGTCACGAGTATCTGATGCTAAGAAAACATACACATGATTTAGGTGTCCTCCCTGTACAGTTTGGCTCTGTGGTGTTACAAAGCATGCTGGCTGGTTGAGAAACCTGAAGGGCAAAGCTCCAGTATCATGTCAGGTGATAGAATTGGAGACATAGGACAAACTTTTGTAGACTCTTCCCTTCCAAATACTGCACATGTCCATACAAGACAGGGCCAGGATGGATACATGGACACAGAGGCATCAGCCTATTTTTCAGGAATGTCAGCCCAGTGGCAGCACTCCCAGCCATTGCCTCTCTCTTGCTTCAGGATTTCATTCCACACTGGCTTTCAGGTCTGAAGTGCCACAGAACTGAGATGCTGGTGGAAGCAGGGGAGGTTTGTGGTGGGGCTGAAAGGGACAGTCAAGGGATTGGTTTTGTGTGAGACTGGACACGTCTGAGTGTATGAGGTCCCGACTATCAGAGCTGACATCATGGGACAAATTCTCCTTTCTCATCCCAGAAACCATGATGCTCTATGCATATTGTCTGCCTTGTGCCTTTTTGGTCTATCCCACGTCCCAAAGCAGGCTGGATTTCTGCAGAGAAGGGATTTCTGTATGTAGCTCCATCAACTGACAAAGCCCCTTGAAGATCCTATGGGACAAAGAGTGTCACATCAGTGGGGTATAGTTACTGTTTATTACCATAGCAGAATTTTTCCATTCCCTCTTAAAAGTTGAAACAAATGGAAAATTCTGCATAACGGTCCAGCTCTGAAAGAAACTGATGGGAAATATTCAGACTGTTACTGAGTCAGGATCAAATTTTATTTACCCACAGACTGTCTATGAAAGCTTCGTGTTTTAGCCAAATGCGTATGACTGGTTTTCAAGTTAATACCATGTGCTGAGTATCCAATCATGAGTCAAAACAATGGCCCAATTTCGGAAGCAAAAATCTAGCCATCATATTTTTCTATGATTCACAAAGTTGCTTTAATTTGTTATTATGCAAGGCTCGTTCCTGCTCTGACTTGATGGGACCAGCTTTGGAGTCTTTGATGTCAGAGGCCTTGAAAGCCCCATTTCACAGATGAGCCAGCTTTGCATAAATAAACAAAGTGACCTCTGAACTGGAGCCTGAGACCTGAGCACACTTCAAAGCACTGGGGGAGGTGATGGGGGCGCAATGGGGAATGAAGTGATCAGCATCCGTCATTAGGGCAGCCCCCTGCTCAACACTGTTCTGAACAAGGGGCGTAAGTAAAAGGAGGGAGGCAAGTGGAGAGGGAGTGAAATGAGGGGGAAAGTGATGTAATCCAGTCAGGCTTGAATAATTATAATGAGGCCTTCTCCCATGGATGAATGAAAGAGATCTCTCTGAACTCCAGCTTTAAGAGCTGACTCTCGTGTTTACCCAGACGCATCATATGTGAACATCATATTTGCTCCCCAATGCCCTTCACTGCTTCAGATGTCTAGGGAGTGGCAAAACACAAGTTGGTTGTGGGAGGTGGAACTTGGGCCTTCCTAGGAGTTAATTCAGAATTTGTTCTGTTGAGCCTAACCAGTAAAACTTAGACCATAAACTTTGAGCAGGAGGTGATTTGGATTATTTTTCAGTAGCCTTGATGGTGCAGTTGACAGAGGATAAACACACTTGAAAGCAAGTACAATCTGAAAAAGTAGGTCTCTGCAGTCTACCTTAGATACATTCAAGTTTTCCTACAATAGTTGCTAGAACTTGAAGAGAAACACAAGGCAAAGATCATTCTGTATTTTGTTTTAGGGAGTCTTCTGCTATCCCAACTGGTTCATCTGCTGCTCAGATGAATGGTCCATGAGGTTTATGTGTAGGAAGGCAGCAACAACTTTATCTCTGGGTTTATGGGGATTAAGGCACGTGCTTTCCCCAGATCTCCTTAATGTGGATTAACACTCCAGGTTTCACTAGAATTTCAGCTCGTATTAACCCTCAGTGGCCAGGGAAACACAGCTCAACCCACTGGCTAACATGGTTCCCATGTTAGAGCTATCACTGCCAGCTGATGGGGTTTCATTGTTCATCTCGTGACATTTAGAATGTTTCTGCAGAACCTTGATCATAATCTTGACCTTGAAGTGACTTCTTCAGAATCTAGGTTTTTCTGTTATTGAATACTTAACATCTGTGATTCTGAAGAACTCTGTGAATACACCCTAAAATCTAGGAGGAAAAGGAGCAAAACACTAATTTTTGAGATCTTGTCATTTTTCAGCTTGTTTTGTGGTTTTTGCAAGGTCTGAGTTATGGTTTGAGGACCCTTGGGACTGGTGATTCATAGATGAATCCCCAAAGTGTTTGAAATCATGAAGATTAACATGCAAAGCCTTAATTTTGAGTAATTCTGAATTTTCTCCCATCATTGAGGTCTAATTTAGCAAGCCTTCTCACTGAACCCTCCTTTCAGTCAAAGGCAGACACGACAAAAATCCAGTGAACTCATCCCACTAACACAAACCTGGCATAAATCTTCAATAGAATTTTGAATATTTTTCACAGTTCTTTCATTAACCCTTCATCTCATGCTCACCATTCCTTAACCTGCCTACTATATTAACAGTGTAACCTACTGTGTTAACAGTCCTGATACTGTGAAAAGACAGGAAATGTGTTTAAATGTGTTTAGAATTTATTTGGAAGGGCTCAGTGAAAGCAAAGGTATCAAGAATATTTGGAGATAAGAAAAGACCTCATGGAGGAAATCCCTCTCCTTGGGTCCAGTCAGACAAAACCCCTCATGATGAAGAAGCAGAAATCCACACACAGAAGTGCATAGCCAAGGAACACTCTGATTTTCTCAAAAAAACCCCAACAACCCCCACAAAGAAACAGACAAAAAATATCCCACAAAAATATCCACATGAAATAAAGGGTTACTGGCAGAGAATTTCCCTGTGTGTCAGGCAATGAAGACTTTACCACTTACTGCCTTTGACTCCAGTTGGGCCAAAAATAACTAGAGGTATTGACACTGGAATTTCTTAAAAATAAAAATTTAAAAAAGCTTCTGTTGGTGGCTGTTTTGGTATTTTCAGCTCTGGTCATTTTCATGAGAATTTATATGCAAAAATTTTCATGGATTTCACTTCAGGCCCAGCACTGGGAACCATTGGTAAGCAGGACACTTTGCAAAAGAAACATTTGCAGTCCACCTGCCTCCTGAAACACTAGAGAGGCTCCACAGTTTACAGACAAAAGAAACAAGACTCCGGTCCATAGCTGGATCAGTAAATCACATTTTTAAGTTATGATGATGTACAGGCCCATTCTATTACCTGCAGGTGTCAAAGCTCTAAAATGGTAATTGCTGCATCTCACATCTCAACACACAGGCGAACATGTATCAAAAACAAATTGCTTTAAGATCAAGGAAGGCTTACCTGCCTTCCACAGAATGAGGAAAAGAGGGTCTATGGGGTAGCGTAGACTGATGAGTGCCAGTTTATTTTGCTGGCTGGAACAAATATAGCTACAGGCAAACCTACTTCTGTGGAGAGTTTTAGCAGCCCAGAGAGAAACTAGCACTGCTGTTCATAAGCTGCTATCAGCACCTGAACTAACTCTTTTATGACCAATTTTTCCTTAATATTGCAATCTTATCTGGGAGACCAACATAGATGTATCGTTGTTCTGTACTCTTGCAGAACACTAAAAAATGCTATGGTTTACTGCTTGTGCTTGATTTAAAAACTTTGGTATGGTACATATTTCCTAGAGAGATGTAAGGTGGAGAGATGGAACGTCAGAAAAAGGGTATTTTAAGCACATAAAGTGATTAATACACAAAAAATGAGATACGAAATTATATTAGGATACAAGTACAGGGGGACAATCACTGCCCTCATCCTGCTGGCCACACTATTGCTGATACAAGCCAGGATCCCACTGGCCTTCTTGGCCACCTGGGCACAGGCTGGCTCATGTTCAGCTGGCTCTCAACCAACATCCTCAGCTCCTTTTCTTCCAGGCAGCTTTCCAGCCTTGAACTTAGGAACATATAAAATTATAATGATCTAATTATGCCTGAACTACAGATTTTACAAGTCCATTTGCCAAAGTCGGGTCATGTAGTTCTCAAAGACAGCTTCAGTAACTCCTTCAATGTTACTGTGAATATAGTACGATTGACAAGAAAGAAATGGCACAACAGAAAAGGATGTTAATGAAAAAGGAGTCTTTGAAGAACACGAAAAATTCTCTATTGGCTATATCTATATAGAGGAATTCTGGAGGTCTTCCGAGTCCATGTGAAATAAGACTTGTGGGTAAAATGTTCACCTCTCTCTTCCCCTTTTCTGTGCCCATGACTCCGTATCTGGTTTATAACTTTCTTCCCCTCCTTCCCCAAGTACTTTCCATAATGCATTGAAAGGAGAAGCCTTTCTGAAGGTTTAGCTCTTCCCTTGCTCCTTGTGGTCTATCGCTACCCACAGAGCTCGCAAAGTCATCTGAGACACATTTTCAGTCATGGCTCCATCTGTGCATAGGGATGCTCCAGCTCCTGCTGTAACCACACAAAGAACCACAAGGAGAAACAGCTGGAGCTTTTCACTCCACCACTGCAATTCCCTGGCCCGTCATTATAACAATTACATTACAAAGGCAATCACAGCCCTTCTGCCATGCTGACTCCTCCAGACACCAGGACCTCCCGCCTGACTTCAGGTCTCCATTCCATAGGGGGCAAGAAAACAATTCTTCCTTCTTTGTTGTTATTGTTGAGGTTACTTTTTTTATCAGCATGCCCCAGCACACACAGACAGCAGCCCTGCGAGCTCTGTACCACAGGCACCAGTCTGTGGTTACAGTCGTGATCTGCTACTGGAGAGGATGAAAGGGAGAACAAATCAGAGAACAAGATGAGTGGTTAGGCTTCTGCCTTGTCACCAGCACTTTCTGAGCATGAAATAGCAGATCCCCAAATACAGCACTTACCAACCAGTTACTCCAGACCCAGAAAAAATTGGTAATATTTCCCATTATTTTTTATTTGTTACTATGATCAAGGCTTTCTTAGAGATGGGGTCCCAGTACATTAGACATTGCTCACAGATAGCACAAAAGATAGACCCTGTTTAAAGAGTTTACTGCCTGGGTAGTGCAGGCATGGAGTGGATGTCCCATGTATTAAGGTTCCTCAAAAACCATATTTTTAGCATCGACCTGTTTTGACTTTGTGGGGAAATGATGGGGGTCTTGTACTTTTGTACAGTTGAGGAGCAAAGCTTCATTTATAACATCAATCAGCCTAACTGAACTATAACAATTTTAATGCATTTATTATGCATAATAATAAATCATTAGTTACTTAAAGAAAGTTTATAAACATTGGGAAAGATTCTATGATTTTAAGTGTTCCCTGAAAGAAAAGTTTAAATAGTCCTTACTTTAGGAATCTAACTCTAGTGCTCAAGTTCAGAATGAGAATGAAAAGAATATCAGGTTGACATCTACCTCTCTTCTCTGACTGCAGAAGAGATGATGGCCATGTACAGTGGGTGCCCAAAGCAAGGTGGTATGAACACTCCACTCAAAAACATAGGGCAAAATTCCATCTTCAACAATCCTAAATTGCCTAGGGCTGGGGGAGGGAGGCATGCCACCTAAGGACTAATGCAAGGTTACTGATATGAAGAAGATTACAGCCAAGGATAAACTGGTAAGACCTGGCCACAGCCTTCTATTTTAACCACTACACAGCTGCTGTTCCCCATAAAGCTATCCCTCTATCACTCCCCTTTCTAGTAGCACTGATCAATGTTTATTATTTTCTTCACTGAAATGTATAGAAACATCGTGGATACATGTTCTATCTCCCTGAAAATTCACATGGTCAGCATAGCCAGCAGAAAGATATTTCCAGAGGGGCTGGAAGGAAAGAGAGGTCATATGTGTCAGAGACTGAGCACAGGCATTATTTTTGGATGGCATTTACAATCAAACAAAAATAATCAATTGTACAGTCCTGTCCCATCCAAACACTGAGATAATTCCTTAGTGTGGAATTACCCAATCCATCATGATGAACTGGGAATTGCAATACTGGGCTTTACAGCCAGGAATGTGGATCCAGCTGTTTCTTCCACACCAGTATGAAAGCTATTGAAACATTCTTTATGGGCTTACATATTTCATAGTCTTCTGGTAAAAAAGTAAAAATATCTCCAATGGAAGAAAAAAGAAACATCCTATGACAATTACCAAATGAAGCAAACTCTCAGAAAGGACTGCAGCTCAACATCTTTAATGGGAAAAGTGTGTCCCATGTGTGTTTGCTTGAGGTGAAAAATCACACCTCATCAAGATACATCATTAGTCTATCATGTTTTAACTTTGATGTCAAGAAATAGCAGCACCCATAAGTGGCAAAAATGCGAAGAAATTAACACAGGATGATAGCTTTTAATTGGATATTGCAGAACATATAAAAGTCTCAATGTCTAAGATGTTCATTATAGTCTGTGAGGCACAAAATGTTCTTAGGGAATCCTTCCTCTCAGATTTCAGAAGAGAAAAAGTCAGAAAACAGTCCATATATGTAATAACATGGATTGCAATATGTCATTGGCAGCAGTCAGGCCCTCATCAGTCACCAACCTATGACATTATATTCAAATATCTTTTACAAATGGACTTTCTAAAAGACAGGTAAGTCACTAAGTCAGAAGGTACAGAAAAGGCATTTGAAAAGGGAGAGAGAAAAAACAAATTTTACCTTTTTTTTACTTAGATTTATATTTTATAAACAAAGTGATATGCAGTTGTTCTGACCACTAGACTTTACAGCATGACAAGAAGCTAAAGCAATGGAGATTCTTGGGACCTGTCATTAAAAACAGAAAGTAGCCTTGGTGTCTGATGATATCAAGACCTGCAACATTGCCCCCATGTCCTATTAAATACATAATTTGATTAGTGAAGTCCATATACCTTCTGCATAATTTTCAATGAATTATACATATATCTCTGGGTCATTGTCAGAATAATAATAAACCGGTTTAAGTAAGAAAACATTTCCACTTTCACAATTCTGTCCAAGAACAACCCTGGACAAGTGGCAATTTTGTTGGCTCCCAAAACACATGGAATACTTGGCACCCTACCTAACCTGAGGATTACAGTACCCTACAGGATAATACAGGCCTATGTCTCACCAAAATTAAACCTAACCTAATTACTTGGAGTAAATTACAGCTTTCCATGTGGGGTAAAACACAAATTGGAAAAATGGTTGCTCCACAATTAACCATATAATCCCAAAGCTGTCATAACAAATTTTTAAAACATAGTTCAGAACAATGACTAGCATAGTACAGTCATTCCTGTGGTACAGAATTAAATTCCTTTGTGTTTTCTTGCATTTTTTTAATGCCTGTCCTAGCACATGACCAGTAATGTATGAGAACAACAACCATCATGGGACAAGAAAGGACCAGAGAAAGGACCTAAGAAAACAAAGAATCATAAAATTATAGAATAGCATGGGTTGAAAGGGACTTTAAAGGTCATCTAAAAACATGTGAAACCCAAGACTGTTTTAGGTAGAATTCTGCAGATTTTAGGTGCTCAGTTGCAAAGTTAGTGGACTTTTTGGGGGGTGATGGTACAGCTCTCTACAGTCAGAGACACAACACATTCCATGTTAATGCACTTCATACCTTGAACCTCTTTTAAAGGCTTCACTGAGATGAAGAAAGAGGGGCAAAGAGTTACATGAGTAATACTGGTTTGCAGATAGGGAAATGCACTGAGGACACAGACAAAGGCTGCAATTGGAATTCAGTGCTTGTCAATGAACCAGAACTAGCTAACACCTAATCAAAGTTAGCTATCACCTAGGACCTTGCCTAGATGATCCATAAACAACTTTTTCCAAGAAGTATTTCACCCCCTGATATTTAGAAGACAAAGCAGGTGCAGTTTATTAGCTTCCTATGCAAGCTACCCCATTATGGATTGTTCTTGGAGAGCACTAGAAGCCAGTGTGCACCAAAGGGGCAACTGGGAACATTTAAGTCCTGCATTCAAAAGGCAGAGAACATCCCAGTATTATCTGTGAAGTAAATATATTTATTTTTTTTACTAGTTAACACTGCTTTCTCCAAAACCTCTAAATATTTACTCTAACGAGAACTGCAGTTACACACCTCATTTTTTAATATGATAATGTATATTATTATTAACATTCTCATATGAATATTGCATACTGAATGTATTCCACACACTGTTGGCTATTTTAAACAACAGATGCGAGAGGGATTTAAATGCCAATTTTAAAACTGTGCAGTTGATTGAAATCCTGTGAGCCATTCATAGATTGCCAGATATTCTATTTACATGATCCCTCCCATGTAAAATACTTCAGGGAATACTCTAGACTCTGGCATATGGTTTAGAATGATGATAACTGATGTTGGAGATGCCACACAGACAACAGGACATATTATCTGGTTACATCTGTGCATAAAATGCTTCAAGATTTTTTGATGGAAGGGGTTACGAATGTGTAAGGCTGACGCTACATTTATGTCCCTCTAAATCATGCTCAGAGATAACAAGCAGTTAGAGCCCCATCAATGCAAAAACAAGCACTTTTATGAATGCTTTTCATTGCATCCATGTGCTGTTATCCCCTCGGGTAATTATGACTTGTGGGTGAACCTTGAAAAATTGCAGAGGATTGGTTTAAAAGCAGAACTCCAATGCCAAAACACATCCAAACCTTGAAAACGGAAACCTTGTGAGAATAGCCTGTGCACACTCGGATTGCAGCACACTCAGGGTTTTCTCTTCCCTTCTTCCAACACCAGGGAAACCCCTCTCCATGCCACAAATCTGACTGACTTCCACTTCTGCATCTGTAGCCTCCCAAATCCCACGGGCCCGAAACTCCCACGCTCTATAGCAGAGGCCCTGCCTGACAGATTACATGCAAATGTTACAAATACATCATAGGTTAGAGAGGAGGAATGTTCACAGTGCAGCAGACACACTCAGGAAAAAAGATCCAGCAAGACCCCTTGGTGAAGTCCCCATGGAAATACATCCTGAATGAGGAACTCTATCGTGTGAAAACATTCCTAATAATTCCTCCTGTTTTCATTAATAATATTAAATTTCCTGCTTCTGGGGTATCTTTTGTTTTAACAAGCTTTTTGTCTCGTCCTCTGAAAGACTGTGCCACTGTAAGTCTATTATTACTATTTATGCTGAAGTCGTTTAAATGGACCAGGCATCCATATCCAAAATCAGCAATTTGCAAGCCATAATCTCATACCAACTAGATTAACGTGATACCTGAGATGTGTTTTCTTTCAAGACATAGGAGTCTGAATGGCTGAAAGTATTAGAAATGCATGAAAAAATAGTCTTTTTGCTTCACCAACATATAAACAATTGATTCTGTGGTGCTTGTGAGTGACCTTTGGTGATTTTTTTCCTTGACAAAAAGTCAACTAAAAATTAAATCAAATTGTAATAGGCCAATGATTTGAAATCACTAGGAAAAAAAAAAAGAGTTGCTTTCTTACTATCTGAAATACCTCATTCTGGCCCAGAAATAATTAGGGGTGGATAAATTATCTGGCCTACAATTTTCTCTGGCATATTATTTCACTCATGCCTTTCTTCTTCCTCTGCAGGGAATGCTTGTGGTCATATTGTTCTTTTATTTATGGCTCACAGCCTTTTCAGTGGCAGCACACACAACAAAGTGCAAGCATAGAGCTGGAATGCAAATTCCTTGCAAGGTAACTGGGAAGAGAAAAATGTCCCAGGCCACGTCAAATCTTTATAAGGATGGCAGTTAAACAGAAAACTATACCCTTAGAAGCCCAAACCTGGGAAACAACAATGCTTAATTATAATATAATGATTTGTATATTTATGAGCTTTACATGCAAGACCTGGTTCCCTGTTGAAGCCTAATTGGTTCTTTTGATTTTCTGCTATAAAACAGCACCCGTTTTATCCAGCTGATGCATTTCCCTATTTATTTGGCTCAATGGTGACTTGCTTCCACTTTGAATCGGCCTCTCCTAGAGCCGCTCTCTGTCTCAGCTTTCAAGCTGATTTCTCTGACAAGCTGGCAGCAATAAAATAATTCATTCCAGAGGCTGAGAGAATCACCCGCAGCATATACAGGGAGTATCGTCTGGCAGCAGTACAGAGGCCTACGCAATGGGAAGCCTGGGGTAAACCCTGTGCTGGGACTCCTGAATGCCACGGGAGGAGGAAAGGCTTCGGTAATTCGACCAGGAATAAAGGCAGTGGGATGGAAGGAACGTCAGAGAGGAGTTGCTCCAAAGAAGATTCACCAAAAGGAAGAAGCAGCAATCAAGGAGAGGGATATTTCAAATAAAAGACGAATTTTCAAGAAAAGAAGCAATGGCAGGAAGCCTGGTATGTGACACAGGTCTATGTATCCATGGCTGCTTCTGAAGACCCAGGGAAGATAACAGGACAAGTCAGCCAGCCATAGCCATGCTTTTGCAATGATTTGATATAGTTCTCTCTGTATGGAAACGCTGCGGATCCGCAAGCTGGAAAAAAATCCTCTTGCTAAACAATATGACATAGGAAGTCTAGTAAATATGAAACTCTGAAAAAGATGAAGCAGCAGATCTATTTCTGTTAAAAAAAAAACAGTAAGCGCAGAATGTAGGAAGAGCACAGGGGTTTTGGATTGTATCTGTGGCTGGGGTTTCTACAAGAAAAAATAGATACTGAATCTCCCTATGGAAGTCATTGGATCTCCGGATATTCAAGGCAATCAGGACTTTCCCATATCAGAATGACATGTAATGAGGTGGCCCAATATCTCACTGAACAATCGCCAGCCTGTTGCAAGGAAGTCTGATTACATATCCCTTCCAAATCAACACATCTGGGTAGAGATTAGTCACTGTTTTTTTAGTAAACTCCTGGCATAAGATGTGATGTTGATGCATTTCTAAGGGCTAGAGACCCCACTTCTTCTATGCCTTGAGACCTGTTTCATTGCAGCCCCAGCTGACTCCCACATGCTGCATTGGAGTCCCATGAAGGGGGAGACAAGTTAGGGTGATTTGCTAAGTCCCCCTTGAGATAACACAGCAGGAAAATAGGGTTTGACTGTCCTTGCTTTGCTCTTTGAGCACTCAAAAATTATACTGTTGGGAAACTATCTCAGCCTCCATATGAATCTCAACTTATTTTGACTTCTGGCTGGTGTAACCATAATTTGTCAGCATTTCACACTTGTAACAGAGAGAGCTGGCCCTCCTGCACAATCCAGTTTGTTCAGCTCAGAGGGCAGATTTCAATTTCCATTGCCTCCATTCAAACTTGCCCACATTGTCCTGGCCCAGTCTACATAAAGTTCATCAATCCCTAGGGATTACCTGGTCAAGGTCAACTGCCCATCCTGCAGCCAGGGCAGCTCTCCACAGAAGCTGTCTGCAAAGTGATGCACCACATTGTCCCTTCCCAAGCAAAAGGCAACACAACCACACTGCCATTACAGCAGAAATGAAGAACAGGCTTCAAAACATGACATTCAATCGTATATTGAAACCTTTCAGTTGAATTGCCAGGCTGAAGCTGGCAGAATTTAGGATTGTGTTTCTAATCAAGCAGAAAATTGCTTCTATTTTATTTCTAAGCTACACGTTACTCAAGTGACCAGCTATTCCAAATGAAAACTTCATTGGAAAATTCCCAGAAACCGAGGTGTGGCATTAATTCTGCATAAAGCAGAGCAGAAGGCAGCTGTCTCCTTTCTATAGCATGAGCAGTTAGTTGGTGCCCAGCAGTCTTAAGAAGATTAAATATCACCTTAATTTCAGAAGCCTTCTGCTCTGGCTATAAAAATGCTACAACTGCAATAATAATGCAACCAATTGTGAAACTTCAATGTTTGGCTTGGATTAATACCACTGCTACTTTATTCCACAGGGAAGGTAGGGCAGTGAGCCTCACATGTTATCTCCTTCAGACAAGAAGGGTTAATTACCCAATATTCATTACAGTAATTGTGGTTTTGCTTGCTCAGTGGAAAAAATTATATTTTCTCTTTTATAAACAATGGGTTAATCTTATCAAAAGAAAAAAAATACCTCTGAAAGCAGATTTGTTTTTTCCATTAGGCTTTTTTAAAAAGGAAAAATGAAAAAAAATTTTTGGCTACTCATTTTTTTTTAAGAAAAAAGTTAAATATCTAATTTGGAGATTGTAAAGCTGAGGAACACACACCCATCTCCATAGGTAAACACATCATATGAATATTGTGCAGGGAACAACTCAGAAGAGGCCTTCAGGAGCTGTTATCTCAAAGCTATCAAAGCCCCTTTCCCTTCCTTGCCTTCAAAGGGAGTCATGGAGCAGACAGCACTATCCAGGCTCAGCTCTCCTCCACCACTGGAGAAGTGCCCTTCCCTGCCAATGGCCCAGGACCTCATCTGTGAAACAATGAGAGCAATGGGTTCCCACCAACTGAGAGTAATATGAGGATAAATACAGCCAAATTGTGCTGGTACAAGCATTGATGCAGAGAGAGAAGCATGTTGTTTTAGTGTGCATAACTCACTTAAATTTACCATGCAGTTTCAACTTGCAATCCCATATTTCCTGTCCTAATCTCATATACAATGTGGGGTTTGTACTGTTAAACAGTTTCTCTGGGGCTGCTCCACAGCAACAGACAAATTGATTCCTATATGAAAGGCCAGACTCTGCCTTCAGATACATTCACTGTTTCCACTGGTCTGAAATGGGAATAGCTGGTGGGTTCAAGAAAAACAACTGGTGGAAGGATAAGGCATAGGTATAAGGCACAGGGGAGCTGATTGCTTCTCAGCTATCCCCAATGTCCCTGAGTAAAAATGAGCAACCTATCTACTCGTCTTACTGCCTTAAATGTTCACCCATAGTAATATTAATTCTTCCTTTAAATGCAAACTCCATTTAACAACCTGTGCAGCACTACAGCAACCTTATACAACTATCACAGGCCTGATCAAAGGATACTAAAGCCAATTAAAATGTTTCATTGGCTTCAAAGTAAAATGGATGAAGAATATTAATGTTTAAGGATGGATGTGAACAACACTGAAAGACCCAAAAACCTGAAGCTGGTCTCCAATGGCATCTCCCTGAAGGGCTGAAGTGCTCTCCATCATATATTAAGGGATCATATCAAGACTGAATCGGTCCCCCCTCCCCCAAAAAAGGCCATGGAAAGCATATGCTATAGAAGAACCCAGTAAAAGGAACAATACCAATTACTTTGGAAAAAAGCCTGGATAAAATTACCACCTTCACCCTTCAAAGTTGCTGCCTGAAACCAAATCCAAATCACATCTTTGCTGGCATCACTGGATGGGGTATTACTGGATGGGAAGGTGAAATACCCAGTTAGCAGCTGCAACGCAAACAGCAGCAGTGAAAGATGCAACCCCATCTGTTTAGTAACATGTTGCCTTAGGACAACACACGTTATGTAAGTTATTTGTGTGTGACTTCTTTGATACCTGATTTGATCTACACCTTGGGGTTTGGTTTTTTTTTTTTGAGCTTAACAAGTAGTAGGCCTTATGATAAATCCTGATCTGTATAAGCAGTCAGTGGACGGGTTTGGAATTTGGGCTAGAACTTAGGGAACGTGGTTATTACAACTATTGCTTTAAAAGGAATCTATTTTTTTCAAAATATATTATTGCTTGTCTGCACACAGTAGATAAGCAGACACACGTTTGTGCTTCTGTCATCTAACCAAAGGACAAGCTTCCAGCATCATCCCTCAAATCAGACAGTACACAAGCACCTTCCTATGTGCCACTGGGAAAGGGACAACTCCATGTAAAAGAAACACCACCTGGGCCTAAGGGCTTCTCTGTGCTTGTGATTTTTTAAAAAAGTCACTCACCCTCATCTTTGCCACAGCCACAAAGCATATTTCTCAGGAATCTATCCAATCCTCCTTGCCTTCCAGAGCTGGAGAAGTGACAAGTGCTTTGCATTCAGCAACAAATATCCCATGGGAATGGTGGCCACTCCAGCACAGACACTTGGCCTGATAAAAGGGTGACAATCCTGCAGCAGGGACAAGGAGGCAAGGTCCCACTGGGAACAGATGGAATGCTGTTAGATTGTAACTGAGCAGGCATCGACTAGTGATAATTTAATTGTTTAGACTGCCTTTCTCCATGCAAGGAGAGAGACTGGACACCTAGTGTAACACCTCCCACCTTTGCCATTTCCCTAAGGTGAAAGATAAGTTGAAGGGTTGCCTTTTCCAGCAAAATCATTGCACTTCAATGTGGGTCTCAGGTGCTGGATTTTATAACCAAACATCCTCAAGATCTAAAAGCAGGAACTGGTTGTTAAACTGGCAGCAGTTACAAGTGAACACAGCTGAGAAGTGTAGCCAGGGAGGGAGGGGAGAGGTGGCTTTTATGTCATACATTACTGCTTCCGAGCAAGGAAAACATAACTGGCAGTAAATTAAAACCAAGAGAAACAAGCTAATCAAATACTAAAATTGTCATTAAGAAGCAACTGATTTAATCAGCTGCAGTGTGGTGCACTCTGACACAAGAGCTTTGCCCTGTGAAAAGGAAAGGAGATGCTCCTGGAGAATGAGCTAAATGCCTCACAGTTTACAGAACATAAAAGCAGAGACACCTGTAGTATAGAGTTACAGCTGAGAACATTTTAGTAGCAAAGCCAGGCTCACAAATAGCAGGACAGAACAGAGGTTTCTTCTTATGCCTCAACTGTAGCATACTTACAATGAGAAACTGGTACCTGCCTTCTTCACTCCAGTCCAGCCAAGCTCAGAGCCAAGTGAATGGTCAGTGAGGGGCATCAGGGAGAAATTAACTACATAAGGAGTAGCCTTAAATGCTCTGGGATAATCTAGCAGGTCTAAGCCTACAATTCACAGTTCAAGCAAGGTAAAATTAGACAAATTCTATCCAAACCAAAAAACAGTTGAAGAAAGCAAAAGAAACCAAAAGCAGTTGTTCTGGGGGAAAGGCTGTGGTATTGTCTGCCTACAAAAGCAGTCCCTTTTTCCAAAAATTTTTTGCAAACAACTTTATAATATTGCAGGAAGAATTACTTTCTGATATTGCAGAAAGGGTTACTTTCTGCAGTATCAGAGAATATTGGCAAGGTGAATATAAACATTCCCCCCAGAAAACTCTTATCTCCACTATTAATAATTTCTTATCTTTCCAGATAACCCTGGAGTCTGGGAAAATTCAAATCTATCTAAAAATGGTGCAGGTCAGACCTGTTTGCCTGCCTGTATCAGGCTTACAGCTCAAACAGCAATTATTTGCCACTGCCTGCAGATAAAGCACCTATTGCAATTTTTCTCTCTGGAGCTATGTGAATGGTGGGCTTCATCTGCACAAGTGTCTATTGGCACAACACGCAGAGCGCTCCGGGAGAAAAGCGGAAGGATTATGCTACAAACAGTTCAGCAACCTTCAAAAGCCTTCACTATGTTAATAGCCTTTAAAGTGACATTTCACAGCACCAGTGGCACCTGGTCCAGCTGCTCGCAGCTCTGCTTCCATCTAAACCCCTCAGTGCTCATCTCCCAACCCCATGGGCCAAGGTGAGGAGGGATTGTGCCTGCCTACTCAGTGCTAAAATTTATTGGTTAGGCAAGAGGAGAGGACACTGGATTCTCCTTCGGTTTCTTGTGCACATTCTCCTCTACAGCTGCTGAACGTAACTTTAGCAAACATCAAGGAGAACAGGAGGCTTTACTGAATTAAAATATTTAACATACTGGCTAGTCATCGTTCCCTTTGAAACCAATACCCATCTGGGATTTGACTTCATGAAGACTGCTACAGTCTTTCCATGCCATGTCCCAAAAAAGTTCAGAAGGGAAGCACATTGTTGTATACTCTATGTAGGCCCACAGAAAGATTTGGTTCGGAGTGCACATGGATACAGAAGCTTTTTATCTCCAGGGACCTAACCTTTGATAACTGCCATTGCAAGCATTTTATTTTGCCCACTTAAGTAGCACTATCAATAACTGCCTTTTGCTCTAAAGGCAACCGTGGTCTGCTTTTCCAAGCAAATGAAAACAAATTAAAGACTTAAAACACCCATCAGTTGTTCACTTCAGCTATTTGATCGCTATCTCTTTTTTTTATTTATTTCCAGAAGACCCTTCAGGCCAGATAATGGTCGTTTGCTGCCTGCAACGCTGCACTGCAGTCCACAGCATGTGTATTTTTTGAGAGCTTCAGTGAAATATGAGCAAGAAGCAAAGATTAGAATCTGGCCTGGAATTACAGTTTGAACTCTGCAAAAACGGATACAGCAGGTCAAGTTCTCCTCTCAGTTACACCAGAGTAGCATTCCAACAAAGAACAGAAAATCCATGGTTTCTGCCCTCTTTTTTAGGTTACTTATACAACCCAGAATTATGGGGGGCTTTCAGAAGGATTAAAATAATTTATAAGAAATCTGTGGCAAACTGCATATATAGAGCTCACTGGGGCATCAGCTGAATTGTTGCCTGAAGAATAAAAAAGTGAGCCTCTGTGTCCTTTGGGAGAAGGCAGGAGGGTCTTACTGCCTTGAAAGTTCTATGCCTCTCTCTGGCAATTCCTGGAGCCTGGATGAGTGTAGGGAAAGCTCTCCAGGCAGCAGAAATGTAGTTGCAGGAGCACAGAGCCTGCAGGGGGTGTTTTTACTCAAATACTCAAGATTCCTCAGTTATTCTGATTTACTCTGCCTAACAGTATGATAAGACACAGGCTTTCACACCACCATGTCTAGGTGGATGCTACTCCCCATGATATCTGCTCTAATTGCATCTGTCAACACTCAAAAGAGTTATGGATGTATATTCAAAAAACAGCAAGAGGAATTTGACATTTCCCTTTTAAATGGAAAGAACTGACATAAGCATGGTGCAAACAACACCAAAAGAACCCTGAGCAGAACAGCCTGGGGAGAGCTCACATGGGAGTGATACAAGGCATGTCTGAGGTGCACTCAATAAAAACAGTATTTGGGGCCACAAACTCATGTGGATAGGAGTGGATGCAAGTGTGAGTTGCACCCACGTGCATGTGAGAAAGGGAACTAGGCATGTGCTCCCCTGGAGTTATTCAAGAGACAGCATTTATAGCCCCTGCTCCTCCACTTGCTTACAGTGGGGGCACATCAGGGATAAATTTCATCCTGTGATTCCAAGCAGCTGGCCAAAACAATAAAACTGCAATCTGTAAACTTGCTCAGACTTTTTTCTTCCTCCCCCACAAAAGGTAATAACTTCCCCTTACACACACACATGCACATTGTTCAGAAATATTAGCCATTTCTCCCCTACTCCAGCCCTGGTAAGTCAGGTAATTGAGGCTTCAAAGGAGAATCATGGTTTAATGGAGCTGTGCTTGCCAAAGAAGACAAAGGAATTTGATTAGATTTCTTCCAGCTTATTTACATGACTTATCTTTTTATAAATTCAACTTCCTTCCAAAGTTGATAATGAGATGCCTTGGAAAAAAGAAAGAAATGGAATGGTTTGTTTTGTCACAAGACAAGTGATTATTTTTGTGATAGACTATGTCTGGTGTAAAGTTCAAAAACAATGGAAGTAATAGTCTTTAGGCAAAACACATAAGTGTTCCTGATAACAGTCTATGAGGAAAAAATGGCATTTTTCTGAATTCGGCATAATAGTATGGACAAATACCTTCCAGGAGCAGCTGTCATGGTTAATTTCTGCTTTAATATCTAAAACCAGGGATGGCTTTTTGATTAGATGTTATTCATAACTTTTTTTTGCATTTAATTTCTTTCGCCTAAGTAGAGAATGGACATTTCCAAGACAGGAAAAGAACCATTAACATATTAGATTAAAATGTTTCCATGCATTTCAGTCCTTGTCATTCTGACTTGGACACAAATCTATCCAACTGCTCCACCATGGAGTCCTCAGAAAATCACAGGCATGCTGTGATACTTTCCTAAACTGGTCTCTAAAGTGTGGCAATGAGCCTTGCAAATACTGAAATTTTAGTGAAGGAGAAAGAGAGTAATTTCATAATTTGAAATAATGATCGAAGTTACTTTCTAGGTAATAAGTGATCAAAAAATAGACAAGGTGATTTGCCCTGATTTGCCATTCAGCAGCTGGGATGCATAAAGATTTATCCAAAAGAACAGAAGGATGGGGACAGATGATCAGAAAAAGGATGGAGCAAAGCATTCCCCTCTGCAGGGAGTCAACATTTAAACTAACTGCCTCTTTATGTTTTGCATAAGACCCTGACAATTAAGTACTCACCCAGGGCATCTGACAAATTAATGTGGGGGTCTACCCAAGTGAATTTATCCCAAATAACTACCACAGTTAAATCATGCCTTAGCTGAATCTACAATGACTTGAGAAGCACTCAGTTCTGGCCTCAAACTTTTTCAAAATATACATCAGCAAAAGAAAGGCTTGTAGGCTTGAGCTTCACTCACAAAAACATATATTTTCCATGTCATGAAACAAAAACAACATTAAAGCAAAACTATGTGCAATAATTAAACCAAAATAAAAAGCTCCAGCATACTTAAGTAGCAAACCTATAAATAGTTTCCAAAGAGATTCTCAACATTTCTAAAAATAAAAGCTGTCATAATAAGAGCATGTTGCAATAGCAAATCTTGCTGGAAAAAGTTCTGAACCTTATGTCTGTGAACTAAGAGAAACTAAAGCAAGAATTTTTACAAGTCACTTGACTCAATATTATGGTACATTAACCTTGATTTTTATTACTGCTCAGCATTTTTGCTTTTGAACTAGACTAAACCCCAGAAATATATGTGAATACACAAATGGGGGTGGGGAGGAGAGAAATGGGACAATTTGGGCTGCAATCACTGAAAAAATGCAGCATGAGTTCTGTGCTAAAAGCCCGAGTGGGTTGTCATTTTAACTAACTGATTAGCTCCATCCATAATTAAGCCCCAACTTTTCTCCCTACAGGCTATGAATCAAAACACGTGTCTGACAACTGTGTGGGAGGCACAGCCTGGGATGGGATGTGGGCTCAGCCTCACTCCACTGAGACTGGACTCCAGGAGGAAAGCAACTTGCCAAAACATCCATTTAACTGACCACCTCTTATTCAGTGGAATATCACATGTTTGCCAATAAAGTTGCTAAAAATAAAAAGTATAACTGCTCTGCCTTTCCACTGATGGGAAAGGCAGATGTTGCCTGTAGCTCTTACCCACCACGGTTTTATTCTCAATTTACCCACCACCCTCTGTGTTACAGCTCACCCTGTGGCAAGATACTGGAAGTCAGAGCTGCTGATTTTCAGTATGAACCTTGTGCTGGTGTTTATAGTGCCTTGTACTGCCAGCCCTTGCTGCAAAACAGTTTGGAAAATATTGGGAAACATTCTCCACTCATTCCAGTGGGACCTCCTAAAAGCTCTGAATTAACCTTGGTCAAAAAGAAAGCAAGAAGGGAAATAAAGAAAATGAGTGATGAGAGCACTCCTGATAACGCACCTTGTTTACCTGCCTGAATCCTGCCCTCTGATAGAAACAGGCAACTCAGTTCCTAAACAAATGCACAAAATGCTTGAAGAATTTGGCACCCACATTTCTAGCCACAGGTCACAGCAAAGCAAATCATCTTTGCTGCCCTTCACAGCACTGGAAAAGGTGATTTCCCAAAGATGCAGAGCCCCAGGCATGTCCTGAGGGGACTGGGACACCCCAGAAGCACTGTGGCAGGGCATGAAAGGCAGAACGAAGTAGCAGTAAAATCAGTTCATCTCAGTCTTTTCTTAAGGCAATTGTGTCTTTCTGTATCCTTCCAGGTATGACTAAGAGCTGCTTGTCTTTGACAGAATGGGATGCCAGTGGTGTGGCCGATGTCCCGACCTTTCCAGGCTGTCTCTAACCTGCCTCATTAGGAGTGTAATGATCTCATTCATAGACTTTTCCCATTGCATAGATTAAAGCCATGCCAACATAGTGTGGATGCCCTTTCCCACCCTATGTTTGCATCCCTCTTGACTCAGACACACCTTTACATTTGTCTGCAATCAAAGTCAGGGTGTTACCGTGGGACTTTTCTAAAATCAATATTTGAATTGTGATTTCTCCCAGTAACTGAGAGCACCTGCATTGATTTGTGAACACTCTTCTACACTGTGTAAGATCACAAGCAGATGCATTTTGAGGAAGCCAAACAGACTACAACAAACACACTGGCACCCAAAAGTTGGAGGCAACACCACAAAAAATTAGACCAGATTTCTCTAGTCAAACAAGTGCAAGTCTTTAGTCATGCAAGTGGTTTAGCTGCAGCTCACCTCGAGTGGACAAGCAGCATATGCTGAGTATTTTCAGTGAATGCTGCTAGCAAAGAAATGCAAGCCCAAAGAAACACACGGCTGGGTTTACAGGAGACACAACATGGTCTCATCTCAGTCAGACCCCCTCATCTTCAACCCACCTCCATCTATCCAAACATTTTTCAAAAATGCCTGAACTGCCTAATGGTCAAAGGTGATTTCCCAAAGATGCAGATGTGTGCACATCAGTGTGCCCTTTAATAGCCAGGAAATCACAAGAGGTACACACAGGTGAAAATAACAATTGGAAACTCTAACTTGATTTTTTTGCTCTTAGTTGGAGGTATTTTTTTGTATTGTTCATTTGTGGCTTTCTCATTAAGCTAAATTATTTGGATACTTTTATGTGTGCAGGCTGGCATGGTGAGGCAGCAAGACCAGATCTCCAAGCCCACCAAAACCCCCACTGCTCCTGAGGAAATAGCTCTGAGAGCATCTGCACTAAGAGCTGGTTCCAGAAAAACTGTTCTGTCGCCAGTCCCATGGTAGTATCCTTATTCTCGAGCCCTCAGTCCAGATGAGGAATGAGTGGTGAGCTCAGACCCCTAGAAAGATGGGTTTCCACACCAGAATTGATGTTTAACAATTAATTTATGCCACAATATCTCTTCCAGAATTTCCAAGCAAGGGAAGCAAAGCAGGGTCCCCGGATGGCTCTCCGTGCCAGTGAGACCTGCAGCAATTCTGCATTTGATCATATCCACCTGAAAGAACAAGACCTGTTTTGATTGCAAAAGAAATTTTCCATAGGAACAGCAGGAGGCAAATCATGGATCCTGGACTTGCCTGTTATAATGGATGATACTTATTCGAGGTTGCCAGCTAGGACAGAGGGAATTTACCTGCACACAAACTTCACATTTTGTCCCCAAGGAACTACTGATGGCTAAAAAACAAAAGCCTTTCTGCCTCTAAAGCAGGAGCATTTGCGAATCAAGGGGAAGTCTGAAAGCTCCTAACGAAGGGAAACATTTCTATGGAGAAACTCCTTGGTGCGGGCAAATTAGAAGTGGAAAAATATCAAAGCTCCGGAGGGTTTTATGCAACAGTAGCCAAAACCTTGAAAGAAAACATTGTTAAAGCTTCGTATTTTCTCTTTTCTTTGGAGGGACTGTTTCTTCTGGAGTGGCCTACATTCTCAGGCCTGAATGCTCCCAAATTAATTGGTTTGCATCCACTTCCCTCCCCCCATCCCTTTTCTTTCTCTCTCTCTTTAGTTTAGTCCCAAACCAGTGAAGTCTTGGCTGGGGGTTGTAATGAACTGGCAGAATGATAAAGAGATGCTGGGCTGGAGGGAGGTGGGGGACCCAAAGCCCACTAATAAGACCAGGATCCCCTACTTACTCCATGCCCCACCGCAGGGAAGCCATTAAAGACCCGCAGAATAGAAGAGAAAAGGAAGAAAGTTCTTAGAGGGAGCCCTCCCCTCCCCGGGCCCTCTCCAGTGCTCTTTCAGAACAGAGCTCTCGACATGGCTAATCCCTCCACCGCTTAATGAACTACAAGTTTCCCTTTCACTAGGACAAAAGTTTCTTTCCTTTCTCGGCCCTAATCGCAGACAAATGGTCCCCCCACCATGATGCCTGTTAAAAACCCATTCCCTTTTTTGAGGCTGTGAGGCAGGAGGAATGCCACTGGCAAGAATAGGTACCCTTGAAATGAGCTCCTTCTGCACTTCTGAGGGAGATAAGTGGGAGATGACATTGGAGCTACAATGGAAAAAATATTTTCACAAGGCAGCATCTGTTGTTTCAGTGGATGCAGCCCCATTTTTGTTCCAGAATGCTTCTGTGCATCTGTCTATATCTTTTCTGTCAGTGAAACAATTACTGCCTGCCCACCCCCTCTCTGCACACACATATATTACTGGTAGGAATGTTGCATGGCTGCACAATAAAGCTGCCACAGCCTGTGCCGAGTTTGTATTGACAACAACTTACTGCAAGGAAGAGTTATCAGTTTCCTTCCAAAATGAAATAGTAGGCATGACTTGTACAATTTATTACCTCACAACGAATGGGATGAGCTCAAAATTGCCAGGTCCACATAGAAACAGGAATACATGCTGTCTGGTTTTGTATAAAATCCTTGAGCATCCAAATTTTATTCTGGTACATAAACAACTGTTCTTATTCCAGGATAATACAGAGGCAAAGTGTTTGCAGCTCTCACTTCTGCTAAGCAGCAATGAAACCAGGACACTTATTTTATTGTTTGACCTTCCAAATATAGTATGAATATTTTGTCTTGGATATGTTTTTAGATGACCATTCAAGGTTATTTTCTGCAGGTTCACACAACACACCAGTATTAGACCTGGGAATGCACCAGGTCTGCCAAGCCTCCCTCCAGAACTATGTCCTCCATCTCACACTCCTGTGTGACAAGAAGATGTATAGGCTTTAAACAAGTAGGGACTGTTTGAACATCTAATCTGAACTCCCATCTAGTCATTGCTGCTGTATTTGGCAAAAGCATTTTCCAGGAAAGCTTCCAGAAATAAGCTGAAAACATCAAAAGATGGAAAATCCATCCTTTTCCTCAGCAGTTTTTCCCAGAGGCCTTTTACCTCCACTGCCTGGCTAGATTTTACCTTGCTTTTGTCCAGACTCACCTTTTAGTTCTACTACTGGCTCGTGCCTTTCTCTTTCTAAAGAGCTGTTTAATGTCCTGTGTCTTCTGCCCACAAAGTACTTGCACACTGCAATTAAGTTACCTCTCAATCTTCCTGTTGATAAGGGTTACAGCTGAAGGTCCTTAAATCTCTTTCTTCAAGGCTCTATCTTTTTCCTGTCAACATTTTGGTGACTTTTTATATAAGCCCCATGATATGTCAATGCACTTTTTAGTGCATGGGCCCTTAGTTGTGTGCAACATCACTCTGTCTCACCACTGCTGTACACAGGCAAAACAACCTCCCCCTTCTAAAACATGAGACCACACTAGTCCTTTAGCAATGGCACCACTTACATCAACATACAATGATATTTAACAAAAAGAGAGATGTATTCAGCACATAAAAATTCCCTTCTGGACTTCCTGTAGGAATGGATACTGCTTCTTTTTTGCACCTGGACTGAGGGAAAAGGCAAACTTCAACTCATTTGCAAGAAAATATTTAATTACTCTATTTGATCGGAATGGAAGGTAGAAGGAAGAACTCCAAACCTGTTCCAGCACAGAGCCTTGGGACACAGACTTCTCTCCTGCTCCCATAATAAGGAAATGCTGGAGTTCGAATCCATATTTCAGTAGATTCAACATCCAGTTATTTTATATTTTAAAAGGGAGGGAAAAAAATCATTGTGTGGATTAAATGAGCAGCTGTTAATCAATTAGGACCAAATACAGCAGATTATTTTACATCAATAAGCATGTCAGCTAAGACCTGAAGCATGTCTCTGGGGTATTACACATTCAGTGTTTCCTTTCCTACTACAAACCATCCCAGCAACAGTAAGTACAGTTTCCTAACAGGCCCCCATGTAGATACCCAGAGCTTTGGATATGTCACCAGAGCCTGTCTGGTGATACATTTTTACAAGATACATTTTTCCCTGCAGGATTCCCAGCAGCTCTTGCTCCTGCTGTATTTCTTTCCGTGCTCTGGATAGATCCAAAAAAATGCAGAAGCAATTGAGGATAGTACAAGTAGGACCAGTTACACCTTCAAAGCTGTGCAAAGCAATTTTACATCACCACGTACTGTGAGGAGAGAGGAGCTGAAACCCACTGGTGTGAACAGGAGCTCTGTGGCTCTGAGCCCACCTTGAACCACCACATTTATCTAAAACAAGGGTGATGACACACATTTGGACCAACGAGGCTTTAAACTGAACTAGTAACAGCTATAAAGAATCATGAAAATGCATTTTTGACAGAAGAGGTTTCTTCTAAGGTTATTTCCCACTATGACAACATTGAATTATGGCTGTCTTAGGAGAGGGTCTCCCCATTCCAGTGGCAGAGCCCCCTCAATATTCATGTTACTCCAGTAGCACAGAGCTTATCATCACCAACTTGCAGCTGAATTCCCACCCCAGTCTAGGTGAATCTTTGCCAATGTCTGCAAAGCACCTAGGATATGAGAAGTGACAAGCAGTAGTACTTTCAACCATGCATTTCTGACTCTTTGGAGCAGACTCAGTTTCAAAGGGCTGGATTTGGTTCTTATTTCTCTCAAGCTTGTCTCATCAGTACTTTCAGGGTCAGGCATGGGAGGAGGGGACTTCTACTCAGAAAATCAAGCAGCTACAAAACAAAAGGAATCCCATTCAATTATTCCCAGCAAGCGGATTAAGAAATGAAAGCAACATACGAGTCTTTTGTGTGGTAGTTTTGCAATTATGGTCATTTTTCCTACATTACTAATATGCTACTAGAAACCAGACACCATGCCCAATAACATGAAAACAAGTCAAAAGAATAGAGCCAAGAAGGAGAAGAAACAGAGCAGAAAATGTAAAACAGTAAACTATTCCTCTTAGCATTTGTTAAGTATCAGCAAGGGCACATTATAGCTGGGTCCCCAGACTCATGAAGCAGTGAACTAATAGCATAACAGCAGATGGTGATGCAGCAGATTAGAAATTGCTAACAACTGCCTGTCTGGAGAGCTTTGCTTGGGATTATGGATTTGAGGGTAGAGTAGAAACCTGTAATGACAGTCATCAAAATGTAGGCATCCTTGAAATGGGAAGGGCCCAGGCTTCATGAAGATTTAATCTTCCTGTGTGTGCTCTGCCCTGCCAGTGTCTGAGAAAGAAGATAGAAAGGTTTTGTGAATGTGTTACTAGGAAAAGCAACTAGATCATGTTACTGTTGTGAATCAGTGCAGCTGTGCTGGCACCAGCAAATCCGAGTCAAAATGTACTATCTGAGATTTGGGCTTCAGAGACCAGGCAAAAATTGATGAAAGTAACTGTCTAGTAATGGGGTTACAAAGGATTGGGAATTAAAAAAACCCTACCATAGTCTGTGTATGTCCTAGGATGAAAAACTAGAAACAGATTGGCTGCTCATGTTGTTTTTTTGTTTTCAAAGATCACTTATGTACTCTGACCAGGTAGGACTGAAGCAGCTGTGACAGGTCTCATGGACTTTTTTTGCCTTTCACAAAGTCTGGTGTCCAGTGTGCTGAACTCCCCATGTATCTTTCTTTCTGGCCACAAGGATTCAACACTTTTCTCCTGAAGTCTTGATAAAATGATGTACAACATTTGAGGGACAATCATCTGTACTGATCCCTGCTTGGAATAGTGACTGCAGCACAGCGAGGGAGAGCAGAGAGCACTGCAGCACTCTTTAGTGTGTGTTAAGTGTCTAACAAACTATTTCATTCAGAATTTCATTCACAAGGTCACTCTCATGTTAAATGGTTCTCGATTAAATTCCTGTTAACTACCAGCAGCTACTAGTTTATCAGTGCATCTCTAACTGCAAGGTGACAAACAACACACCTAAGTATGAACTAAACAGAGCAAAGGAACTGGCTTCCCACTTTACTGGGTATAGCCTTTCCCTTGTATGACCAGAGCTATTTTACAGAGCAAAAGTTAGATGAAAGCCTGGGAAGAGAGCTACTGTATCAGGATAGGCAAACGTGCACATATTTATCACTGCAGTCCTCCCAAGGACTCAAAGCGCCTTCTGCAGAGGGATATAGTTTCTTTACTGGGTGATGGCCAAGCATCAGCTTCTGCATTTGCTTTAACTAATGAAACATTCTGACAATAAACTATAGCAACCCACATGCCACAGGCATCGTGTTGACCCACTGTGTGTTTGCACACAGATTTTTGAAAGCACATTTTCCTCTATGAGCCTGTAATTTGACTCAGTGGGTCAGTGCAATGTGCACTAGATGGGATGGGAGAGTCCATCACATGGCCAAAGATCTGAAGCAAATCTATTAAACACATTATGTTATTTCAGATATTTAGCTGTGGAAACAAGATCAGGACCTGGCTTATGATCACAAGAAAAATGTTCCTTATGACCTTTATCTTTCAAGAGTGAAGGGGAAAATCTGTCACTTGAACATATATATGGTTTACTGATATAGATTTCAACCTGGAGCAAAAAGAACCTAAAGAGTGGGCCAAATGTTAAACCAAAGTAAGTATTTTACAGCAGTTCAGATTTGGGGTTCCAGTTGTCAGTTCAAGGACATGTTGATCTCTTTCTGTTCCAGCATCTTCCAACCAAAGAAATACAGGATTTCCAGTGTCTTTTAAGAATGCAAAGCTCCAAACAGCCTTGGAGTTTTACTGTACAACACCTACATATACACACTTTAGAACTGTACCTTTGTCTCAGCATAACACCATTTAGTTTATGAGAAAGTATCTTCATAAAATTATTTTTTCAAAAGTGTGATAAAGAGAATCTTCTCCCCAAAGTACTGCCCCACACTCATGAAGGAAGCCCAGTGCCCACTGAAGCTACCCCTGTTGTAGAGGGCAAACACAAGGAGGTGAAATACCTGTCTACTTCAGCACTATTTAATGGCATACATATATATGTGTATAGGGCCAGGAGCTGGACTCCTTGTGGGTACCTCCCAAATCAGCATATTCTGTGATTCTCTAAGATATAGATAGATAGATAGATAGATAGATAGATAGATAGATAGATAGATAGATAGATAAAAAAATAATGGGTGTTTGTATATCTATATATATATAAAATGTTTTCATTTGATACAAACAAAACCATTTTCCCTCAGTACAGGTGCTCCAAAAGCTGATCTTTTCACATTGTGTTTCTCAGCCAACTAAGACTTTGCTGAGCAATAAATAAAGCACTAAGGCTTTTTCCAAGAAGACTGGTGACATGAGAAGCAAGACGTGTCACTACTGGCAGCCACAGGGGATGGTTAGTGGGTCAGATCCTGCCGACAAAGCCATGCAGTGTACCCCACCAGTGCACACTGTGGGAAAGGAGTAGTGGGAGTTTATTTCTATTTCCATGAGGAATAAACCTGACTAGACTAGCCAAGGTAAACACTGGCCTTCCCTCCCACCTGCCACAAAGGTCAGGGCTGGTGGGGCCCAGCCAAGTGCTGGCCGTCATCTGCTGAACGTGTGCCATTCCCCATGCAGACGAGGCTTTTCCAATACACAGCTACAGCCAGGCCTGGCAGATGCTCTTCATTGGTGATGCCAGGACTTTTGCCTTGGCTTGGCTTCTCCCCTTTGGATGGGAGTCATCTTTAGCGGCAGACAGACGGACGCCTGACGAGGGTCTGTCCTGCAGGCAGGATGCGACAGTGATGAGCAAGGGCTCCCTCTTCTATGGCCTCCGAGTCCACACTCCAACCCCAGAGGCAGAAAAGAGACAAGGCCATATTGCACAGGGGTGCTGGAGATACCTCTCACCATTCAGCAGTCAAAGGCAAGAAATGTGGTCACTTCACTCACTCAAGATTATAAAACAGCAGAGCTGGCGAAGTTCCTTTTAAAGCCAGTGTTCTTTGGAATGAAGGCAAAAGAAATCTGTTAAATGAAAACCCCAATTATAATGGTCTTTTTACATCAAAAGAAAATGTAGTAACTTTGTTGCTTCCACAATAATAATAGAAAAGGAATCACTTCTCAGGAGACACAAATTAAATACTTGTCTTTGCTGATAGAAGGGGTGAGGTTTCTCTCATCTGCTGCACAAGTAATTCATGTGTGTTCCCTTCGTGCAACATTACCCCTCTCCGCCATCAAAGGAGTGTAAGTAGATTCTAATCACTGCCTGTACTTGCTTTGCTTACAAGCATTGCCTTAGAAAACAAGTCTCCCTTTGGAGATAGATTTTACTGTCAAATCCCTTTTTTCAGTGCCACACCCACAGCACAAGATCACAAAGAAGGGGGATTGTTTAAACACAAAACCACAACTGTTTGATCACAGCAGTGTTATCACTTACAAATACTGCAGAATCTTTCAACTCTCCAGGCGCTTATCTAAGAAATTTCTGTTTCACTTCTTAAAGACTTTATTCCCTCTTCACCAAAGAGAGTTGACTTAAACTCAGAAAATGAGAATGGCCCTTATTTAAATATAACATATAAATATAATATACTGTGCTTTCCATACATTACAGATCTACTTGAAGATTAGCCCAAGCCCAAAGTCAGGATCTAAACAAGCTCAGGTTGAGAAAACAGGTGGATCCAAATAGAATTAAGGCTAGTCTCCAGTGATGTCAAGGGGATACTCTGCAGCAGAGAAATTAGGAAACTCGTCCTCCTCTGAACAATGCATAAATTCTAGCAGAGTCCTTCCCGCAGATTAAATGGCTTTCTAGAATATCAGTACTTGTTGCATTTGATGTAAGCACTGTGCAAACCTTTAAGTTCATTAAGCTAAACAAGAAAAATGGAAAAATTTAGGGAAGAAATATACAAAATATCTTGAATGACTGTACACATATAGCCCTTGCTACAGCTTTATGAATTGAACAAACTTAAAAGCACAGAAAAATGCAGAATTTCAACAATTGTTTTCTATCCTGTATCTAAAATGTTGACACCTTTTAATATTTATCTGATAGATCAAAACACCAAACAGTTTCATTTTCATGTTGCCAAATCAAAACAAAACATCCTAATATTCTCAAAAATTCAACACCCTATTTTAATGCATTCGGCCAGCAGCCCAGGGAAGAGATTGTTCTCCTGTACTCAGCACTGGTGAGGCCAAACCTCAAATCCCATGTTCAGTTTTGGGCCCCACAAGACAAGAAAGACATTGAGGTGCTGGAGTGTGTCCAGAGAAGGGCAACAAAGCTGGGGAAGGGTCTGGAGCACAGGTCTGATGAGGAGCAGCTGAGGGAGCTGGGGGTGTTTAGCCTGGAGAAGAGGAGGCTCGAGGGAGTCCTTATCACTCTCTACAACTGCATAAAAGGAGGCTGCAACGAAGTGGGAGTTGGTCTCTTCTCCCAAGTAACAATTGATAGAACAAGAGGGAATGGCATGAAGTTGTGTCAGGTGAGGTTTAGATCAGATATTGGGAAAATTTTCTTCAAGGAAAGTGTTATCAAGTGTTGGAACCGGCTGCCCAGGGAAGTGTTTTGACCCAACCACTTCTCTGGGCAGCCTCCATCCCTGGATGTATTTAAAAGACATGCATATGTAGCACTTAGTGACGTGGTTTAGTGATGGACTTGGCAGCTCTTGGTTAGCAGTTGGACTTGATGATCTTAGAGGTCCTTTCCAACCTAAATGATTCTATCCTTGTATGATTTCTCACTATGTTGACACTAGACACTTCTCCATACTGCCTTATGGGCACTGTAGTTCTTGACCATTCTTCATCTTCTAATAGATCTGCAGAATACCGATTTTTGCAATGGATCAAACAAGAGATACAGGTATTGTAGTACAAAAATAGCCCATGGGAAAGAATGTAAGACTACACTATAACTAGTAGAAGGTGCTTGCTCCATTAATGGAAGCAACTTATTAACTTGTTGAACTGACTCAAAAAAAGTAAGTTGAGTCAGATTCAGTAAAACAACATATCTTAATTTGAATCATGCATACTCTAATAAAATTTCATTGGGATTTTCCCAATATTTTTTAGAATAATCAGAGGTTTTCTGAATTAATGTATTTATAATGTTATGGAAATTCCATTTTTCTATTAGAAAATGTCGCCGGGAAAAGTTTCCAAATAGGTTTCATAAACTTTGTTGGCTGAGGCAGCAACCATCTTTCTGTTCATTGTACACCAGGTCCTAGTTCATGCTGGGGCTCTTAGATGTTACCTTTTTGCCAATATAATTAAATACTAGAAAAAATATACTACCATTGCCTTGTTTTGTAATAGCTTTTTAGGTTTATTGTGGCATATTTCTTTCATCTCCAAGCCATAAGTCAATTTTACATTCATGAAGTTTCTTGCATTGCCAAATAAAGAACTTGTCCTTGGATCATGAAAGAAGCTGGCAAGGCTTACTGCTCCTGGCAAAACTTTACTAAACATGGCTCAAATGCCAAATTTACTATGAAAACACCCAGAAGAGAAGACTCACATTGATTTCTTGTATTTCACTGACACACCACCAAATAGGTCTTCTCCTGTGGTGAGCAGTTCACAGGCAGGCGAATAAGGGATATATTTGATGCTGGGTTTAATTCTCATGGCACACACCTACTCCACCAGGCAAGAGAAGTTATTTTCTGGGCCTGGGGGAAAGTATTTGACAGTAACTGATCAGGACGAATGGCTGTTGTGTGCCTCTCCCAGGCCAGTGAAACATGGTAACACGCCATCCAGAATTTGTAATACCGCAGCTTAAAACACATTAGGAAAATAGCCCGATCAATAAATCCTCAATGAATGCACCAGCACATTGCTGCGTTATCACACGAGTGGAAACAACAAATGTGTCACTCCAGTGATTGTTTGATGTGAAATCATGTGGAACGCCTCATTTGGAGAGCAGCCCAGTCGGCCTCTCTGAAACCGATCCCCCTCGCGCCATGTTAACGAACGCTGGAGCGTGAAATTCAACCTCCCATCTGCGCTGCCCCAATCTCATTTTGTGCCCGCTACGTGTCAGCGTCTGTTTTTATTTTCTGGCACCTTGAGCAAGTGTTAGCGACTCTAAATAATAAGTGACATACGGACACTTTGCTGGAAACAAGCACCTGGACTGGAGCACAGCATTCATTAAAGCCTGACACATTCACCCTCTGCACTCTTTTCGGTACCTTCCTTTCTTTCCCTTACCACACGATTAGTCATGTGCCTACTGGCAATGTGAGAAATGGAAAATACAGCATGCCCCGCTGGCCCAACTACTGGACCATGATTCCAGCAAAACTCTCCTCTTCTATGGTCCCTTTCATCCTTTCTGCACAGCACACTGAATAAAACCACAGGCATACCTTGGTCAGCTTCCTCAGTAGAGAAGAAACCCTAATGCTTTCTTCATTGCATGAAAACCAGGGAAGCCATACACAGGTGCACTCAAGCTAAAAGGGTATGTATGTTTTGCTTTAGATGAGAAAACAAATTTCAGGGGAAGTTAACTCCATCTCCAATGCTTTCTAACATGCAAAAACCCTGAATTTGTCATGCCCGTCTGGCATGAAGTTGAACTTCAGAGAAAATAAGAACAGTGTGCACTATGATGTTTTTGAGACTTGTTAGTGCTCTCTTACCCTGTGCAACCAACTGCTCACTCACCATCACAACATGAATAGAGAAGAAAAGGAGAAGACATACTACTCAATCATTTTACAAACTTGAAGACATGAAATTAACATTGAAATTTGTTTTCTTGTAGAAAACAAAACAAATGTACCTTGTCAGCTTGACTGGTATAGCCCATGGCATCCTAGTTTCTACTAAGGAACAAACTATACATCTCACACTTCACATACAAAGAACCTAAAGTAGCTTTCACATTTAGCTTCATATCTCAGTTTCTATCGCTGATGGGCAACAGAAACAGGAAGATGCAGCCGAAGATGTGTGTTGGATAACTTGTGGGTAATCAGGAAGTTTTAAGCAGTCACAGTCTCCATACAACTTCCTGAGGTAAACATCTACTGTCCTCTTCAGAGGAAGCTGTGTCTGGAAGGGTGGAGGGGTAGTAACGGCCATGCCATATTGCACTGGGTAATGCGGGACAAACTAAACATTTCCAGATGATGTAAAGGAGGAAGAGAGATTTACCCACAGCAAACTCAGCCCAGTGAGCTAAGGATGGGACAGCCCTAAGGATTTTTCACAGAGCATTTACTTTCATCAGCAGACCATCCACTGTCATCAGCAAAGACAATGACTTCTCCTTAAACTTCTAGTCATAACATGTGTGCATTTAGTTTTTCGGGGCTTATTTTGTCTAAAAAAAAAAATCTTTCCAGGGATTACTTGCAATATTTACCAGGGTACCCCATACTGCCTGACTGGCTGTATGATGTACTGGCTGAAATGATGTGTGAAAGTAATACTAAAACATTAAGATAAAGCATATAGATACACACACACATATATATACAGGTTTCCTGAAAAACAAGGAGAAGAGAAGATTGATGACAAAGAATGTCATTAGTCTTCAAAAAACACAGTCTGCAAAAAAAGTCAAGTTAAAGGAGTGAAACACCAGAGATTCATCAAGCCAAAATCAATAAAGCAGCAGTTAAAAATCCATTTCCAGTTCAGGATAAACCTGTTGCTCTGTGGGGAAGGAAAACCCATCAGCCGTAGCACAGAAAAGACAGAAGCAAAAGCAAACTGTGGAGAATGTATCATAGCCTGAGGAGAGAGATGACTGTTAGAGCATAAACTGCATCACTGAATAGGCAACCATTCAGCAGGGTGATGCAGGGAGCATGTATGTGAGGCTGGAAGAGTGCAAAGCTTCAGGTTATGAAACTCAGACTTCAAAAGCAGAGACTGTAAGATGACCAGCTCAACTTGAATTCTCAGGAAAAATCTGTGGCAAAAAGAGCTAATGCATTATTTGGACACAGAGCGAATACTGCACAGAAGTGGGTAGGTGATATGGCTGTGTAAACAATAGTATCTGAGATAGTATCTGTGTACAGACTTGATGTCATGGCTCAAAAATTAAATGGGAAAAATGAAGAGAAAAAAAAGATTTTAAGAGTGAGCCAAAAATAATTAAGAGAGCAAGAGAAAACACTTGTAAATGTTAAAAGTACTCAACACATCTAAATAGTCAGAAAGAAGGCTGAGAAGTGAGTTAAGCCTCTTTAAAGGATAATACTACATAAGCGACACATAAAATTGGTGTGTCTGCAGTCTTGGTGAACCAGGCAAAATATAAGGCAGTGGCTGGTGGTGGAAGTCAGCAAATGGCAAAGAAGCATTTGCAACAGTACAATTCTTCACATTTCATTCATGCCCTCAAGTAAAGAATTTTCCAACCTTTTCCTGCACACATACCTAGTCATAGAGCTGTAACATGGGAGTGAAGAAGTCAACTGCTTTTTACAACAGATCTTTCATGGACTCCTAAACCTGATATTTTTCATTAATGTTAATCTCTGCAGGTAGCAATTGTTTAATGCTATCTTCTTTGGGGAGGAAAAAAAAAGAAAAACCCAAATAACTAAACCTTAATATTTCACCATTTTTCAAACAAAAGAAACTAATGCAGTGTAGGTAGCAATTGTGATGACATTTGAGATTATCCTATAATCCAGTTTCAATCTTCCAGCTGGAGAGTGGAGATGGGATGGTTTGAAATCTTGAAGCTATTTGATTCTAAAGGCTTAACAGGCAAATAAAAGGCAGGGTAGGCCAATCAAATCAAATTTGCTGTAAAACGTGTAGTACACTGGATCCAGATTTTATACGTGTCCTCTGTGTGCTTACTCTGATATAAACAGTTACAGCAAACCAGAAATATGTGCTGTCTGTGCAAGATGGACTGGAATGCTGTCCTTACTCGGGTCTGATCTGTTCACACAGAAGTCACCAGGATCAGCCAAAGGAAGAGAAGTTCTCAAGACAGAAAGTATTCAATGACAAAAACAAAAAACCCTAAAAAATTTGATAATGAAGAAAGAAAGGTCACGGAAAGCAGAGTATGCATCTTTACACTCTCTGTATCATATTGTAATATGTGACTAGCTCTTGTCCACTAACTTAATCAGGAAGACATATTTTAGACAGTGACAAGCAGGAATGAATACAGTCAGTCATGTTTTCACCACAGGATACAAAGATTGGCTTTGGATGTCTTTCTGAAACATTCATTTGCCAGGCAGAATAGGAACCTGAGGGCAGAAGGCTTCAAAAAAGAAAAACATATATATCCCAAAAGTAATGTAAAATATAGGGCTACACTGTCAGCTAGTGTAAATGAATGTAACTCCACTAATGAGAAGAAGCATCTACAGCATAAGCCAGAGGAAGATATGTCCATGACAAACTGAACTGTGTCCTTGGTCACATCTGATCTATTCACAAAAATATGCACGCCTTATGGGGCAAATTTTACTATCTGTCAAGTTTGTTTGGGAAGTATATGCAGCTATGTCTGCTGGGAGAACTAGGAGGGGCAGAGGGAGTGCTCTGGCATAAAAAGCACTACATCATTAAACATCTTGAAAAGCAAATTCCCCCCTCAGTTGCACAAAGGACAATTAACCCTTCTGGAGTTCTAATCCAGATGATCATTCCAATGCCCAATTCTCACCCTCTTGCAGTGAAATTCTCATTAGAGCCATCATAGCCATTCTACCATAAAGCTGAGCTACCTGCAAGGGGAATGCAATTAGAAATAAGAGAGAATTTATCTGTCATGAGTGGCAGCATGCTCCAGTTCAGAGCAAATTCCTTGTCATTTACACATGCAGTTCTGTGTGGTTTTAACCTTAGCATAGTCACTGGTAAGTCAATAGTAACAGAAGGGGCGGGGGGGGGAAGATGATTTATTTTTCCTTCCTGCTGCTGCAGAGCAACTGCATATTTTCCTTGTCAACAGCTGTGGTTCATATACACTACAGAGATAGGCAGAAAGAGGGGAAAAACCCCACCCAATAAATAAGATGTAGGACTCCAAGGAATCGTTATTACATGCTGAGCATGCCAATATAATGCTATTTGCAGTCTCCTCTCTAGGTCACTAGAGATTCCAGCATCCTTTGTCCAAAACAGTTGCTCTTCCCCAGGAGCATGTGCAAACCCGTCTTTCTGCCATACTGCCAAACCTGATGAAGATTTTAACTAAGAAAGGGTGAACAAGTCTCACTTGTGCACCCAGATGAAATGCCTCTGCTCTTCACACCAGATTATCATGCACCTGTCTACAGTTTTCTTTTGTATCCCTCTTCCACACTTCTCTTCTGATGCCTTCCACGTGACTACTCATGTCTTTCAATTGTTTCCCAGTCCCAGTCCTCTAATGCCTTCCACACATTTCTGCTGGGAGATTTTATTGACCTTAAAGTCCACACAGACAGATAATGTGAACACTGACAGGCAGTGACACTCTTACTTGCTTTTCATCTTCTCCATACACTGTCTTGTTATGGCTTATGATATTGGAAGCTCCAAGAGGAAAACTCTGGCTTTTCTCTCTTTTTGCATAAAGGCTCACGAGCAAAGATAGCAGAGTTGCTGTGTCTATCCCTGCCACCTCTTTGTCACAGTAAATAATTACTCAGTATGTCCAAATGGCAAATTCAACATGGAAATGACTGTGAGGGTAGTGAGGCACTGGAACAGATTGTCCAGAGAAGTTGTGGATGCCCCATCCCTGGAAGTGTTCAAGGCCAGATTGAATGGGCCTTAGAACAATCTGGCATGCTGGAAGGTGTCCCTGAACATGGCAGGGAGTTGGAATGGGATGGTCTTTAAGGTCCCTTCCAATCCAAACCATTCCGTGGTTCCATGGTTCTGTAAGTGTCATTTCAGCTTCCATAGCTCAGTTGATCATGGGTAGCTCAATAAATGGGTGCTAAATAAATGGGTAGCTAAATAAATCAAATCTGCATTTTTCAAACAAAGCCTGGGATTTTACATTGCCTGAATTTAGCTGTAAGTTTGCTATCATGTTAGTGATATGAAAATACAAGTGCCTTCTGACTCAGTCCCTACCTCATTTGTTCTGGGTAGGACAGCAAATACTATCAGCTGTCTGTGAACACAGAACACAAGTGCTGACCTAAACCTTCACCCACCATCTGAGACAAACTAAAATTGTATTCAAAGAGGTATGAAGTCCTTGCTTTACCCTAAAAATTGTCTTGAATTATTAGGGCACTTTCCAAGAAAGCAGATGTCACAGTTTCATGACAGAGGCTGTTCATGAAATGTTGACTAACATTTACCTTGTGATACTGCCTCAAAAAAACCTCTGTCAGGTCCCCACCGCCTGCAGCCCTCTCTCCAGAAGCATTCAGCCTTCTGAAACACTAAATAATTTTAACTGCTGAAGTTAAGGTGGACAAGAAATTATGGTCAATTATTTCGAGCTCCAGTGAAATCCAAGCAAATCTATTTATATATGCAGTTTTAAGCTGATTTTTTTTCTGTAGAGGAGCTCAGCAGAAGCTGAGATCAGTAGAAAGAACAAAATTCAATTTTCCACTGCCTTGCTTTCACCAGAGAGGGCATTTCTTAGGGAAAAATAACACAGTATGAATGTCTTACAGCAACTAGGCAATCCAAGTTTTTCAGTCTGAGATCTCATTTCATGTTTTTAATACCGGCTCCATGAATGGCTCTTGGAAAAAAACACGTTACAAATACAAATGTATCAGGAATAGATGCAGTCCTCCAGGAAACTAGCTGTTTTCAGATGGAAGAGTAAGCATTTAGAGCACTCCAAACAACTTTAATATTCATCTTAATAAAGAAATAATATAAAACAGTTAGTGATAGTTACAGTGGTCCTGCAGCCAGGCTGAAACCTGATTTCAAACTAAACACTATGGAAAAGTGAACAGCACTGCAGGCATTCCCACAAGTTGGAAGGAACACCATAACCACTGACTGACACTTGACTCCTTCCCAATAACCTTCACGAATTGCACAAACCCAACACCTCTCTGCACCCACTTGCCTTCCAGTCCCAGTCCCTAGAGAAAAGCATTGCATCCTCCCAGATGGACTGAAGTTTGATACTGGCAGCTGCACCAATGAGAACAAGAAACACAAAAAAATCTTGCTCTCCTGGGCCAGGCACTGAGCTATGCCTACGTGTCCAGAGCCAGATAGTTTCCTGCCTGGCTTTCACAATGCCAGCTCCTCTTTTGTTGTGCAGCACGTCTTACACAAGGAACCACATATCTGCTTTCAGTCACAAAGAAAGATCACCCACCAAGCAGGACCTCTGTGTGCCTGGGAGGGAATCTTTCTCTTTCACTTGGTGGGGTTTATGAGGGCTATCTACCACTTTGCACAGCAAACATATGTCCCGATCCAAAGATCATTCAAGTCAGCAGAAAGGCTCCTCTTGACTTCTATAGGCTTTGGCTCTTGCTGCCCTGGAGAGCAAGGAACTATAGTCTTCACTCTGGGCCAGAAATAAGGTCACACAGATGACACAACTCTCACCCCTAACCCCATTCTCATCTCCCACCTGCTCCTACAGGTCACAGCTTTGTAGCCACAGGAAGATGTTTACATCATGGTCCTATTGACACAGGTCAGAGTTCAAGGAAGCTCAGTAAATCATGAGTCTAAATAGGGTAGGGCTGGAGCTGGGATGAGGAGAGAAGGGAATAAATGAGAACAGAACCATCTCTTTGAAGAGGAACAAATGTGAACATTTACAGTCCCCCTGGTGCATTCTCCCTCTGCTGAAAACATGTTCAGACGCTGGTTGGTTAATCTGCCTTCTGAGAAGTTGTGCTGAATGGCAAGGAGCCCTGTTCATGCCATCAGCAAGATCTTTGCCTATGCTTCAGTTTACTCTGCAAAAACCCCACTGGCATGGAAGGGAGCCAGTGCATTAGTCCTGTGTTTTCATACCTGCTACACCAAAGAGGCTGAGCTATGCATTGTGTATTCCCAAAAGGTTGGTGAAATTAGTCTTAGTCCTGGCACACAGTGAGATTCTTCTCAAAAAGAAGAAAATAAATAAATTTTAAAAAATCAAAAACCCAGTTAGCAAGCAAGACACGTCATGTTTCTGCACTAAACCACAGTACATAGTTTAATGATGTTTCACAAATCTTCTTCATTTATCGTTAATCTGAAGGCATCATCTTTTTTTCCCAGCAGAGGATGTTAGATTCAGCTCCATTTCTAAAGCTACATTTCTGGGTTTCCTATGCAGTTCAGAGGATCTCTCAGATATTCCCACTGTCTGTAATTACTCCACAGTGCATTAGCACCTCACTCTGTCACTCACTGATTCCCTCTGCCTCATTAAGACTCCAGGAACGTCTGATGAGAGCATTTAATTAAAGTGAGTGCAAACTGATAACAAAGCCTTGTGCTTCTTTTGTCCATCTCTTTGTAGACCAGTGATTAGTAAACTCAAGGGACTGAAGGGGACAGCACAGGACAAAATGAGTGAAGGGACACTAAAAAGGGAGAGGCAAAGTCCAGGTGTGGGACATGGACTCAACAAAATCAAATTTCATGCTGAGATCTACATAGCACGGGTGGACACAGTATTAGAAATGCTCGACCTTTCTTCCTTTTAAAAACAGTCCATGTTTGAAAGACATCTGAAAAGCATTTGTGAGACAGGACAGGGCTGTACACAGGGATAGGCTTCTAAAGGGATGTAAGGTCTCCCTGATGGGCTTCATCCACTTAGCAAACATAATCCAGCCTGTCTTCAGCACAGACTCTTTACTGATGCCTCATCTAACTAGAAACATTATACTTGCACAGCTTTATTGCCAGACTCTTCCTTGCTCAAACAAGCACAGAAAATTATCATATGAACAAAATCCTGCTATTGCTAGTAAAATTGATTTATTCCAGCTGAGCAGCTGGTCTTAGGTTTCATTTTCTCTGCAAGAAAGTCTCAGCAGAGATTCACACACAGAAAATGACGCCCAGGTAACAGCAACACTTCTTTGGCTCTCTGGCTGTAGCCTTGGCTGATATCACTGTTACTAGAAGGCTGTTTCAGTGAAGAAACCATGTGGGCAGTCAGTCTCCCACTTCTGTAATTTTCAGTGAAATCTCCAACTTGTCTTCAGCCCTTTTAAGCCACAAATACTGCTTCTGATCAAGTTTCTTTAGAAATTGCAAAGGCAGCTACTGCATTTTGCAGCAGACAGTGTTGACCTCACTTCACAGCTCTACAGTCAGACAAATCCTCACCCACAGAAGCTGAAAGACTCCTCTCTTGAGGCAACCACAGAGAAGTCTGTGGGATGAGAATGGCCTTTCCTACATAACCTGCACATTTAGATGTTGTAGGTGAAGGTCAAAAGTGATCACAGGCACATTTATACTGACCACTGACCTACCACGTGGCATGACACAGTGTATATACTCTTCACTGAAAACGAAAAAATCTTAGTTAACGCAGTTTCAGTTTTTCAGGCAATTACAACAAGCACAGCTAGGAAGGCCCAAGCACTGACTCCAGATCTCAATGAAGAACAGGATTAATTGCCTGAGGTAAGTCCCAGTATTACCAATATCTCTGACTGCAAACAGACACACAAAATATCTTGAGATCTTTGTGAAAAGCCCTAGACAAAAAAGTTGCTGGCTCCTACTCTGGCAATGAAAAGTCCTGGATGTGAGAAATATGCACAAGACAGACATTAAAACTGTTATAATGTCTCAGAAATAGGACAACAGTCCTCTATTTTGTTGGTAAGGTCTACTGGCTTGGGCTTGAAAACAGAATAATATGAATTCTCGAGCAGTAACAATTTTCCTTATTCTGTCCTGAATTTCTTCTATGTCACCTGTGAATTTCAGCAACGTAGTATCACAGTCATTGCAATGTTTTATTATTTTTTATTTACTCTGTAGCTATTGCTTAGAGACTCCATTCAGGCCAGGAGACAACAGACCAGGAGCACAAAGCACAAGGTGACATGATTGTGCAAACAAGGTTTTGAGTTCTTATTACTATTTTGTTGTTAGGTAACCAACTGTAAGATGCAATGGTATCAGTCATCCTTCCTGGCACCTGCCTGGCCACATGAGTGATAAGCACAGCCCACAGTTTCACTTTTAGTAGGGATATGCACAGTTCTCTCCTCTGGCTACCTGGAACAAAATACTTCAGTCCTATCTGCACAGGAGAAAAACCCTGTGTTAGCAAATGTACTTGTCAGCACAACATTCAACATAATTCGTCCTTCTGAAAAACAATTATTGCTTTTAAAAAAACACATTAAGTGATCTCAGTTATTTCACAGAAACCCAAGTGAGTGACTTGATAAATATGTTTAATTCTGTCTTGGCTCAGGCCTTCAGGAAAGTCAAGGACAAGCTTATCTCTCTACCCATAAATTACTTAACTTTACTTCTTTAACAAGAATTGGTTGTAAAATTTGGCTGTTGAATTCTCTGCTGCTCTCTGTTCCATGTACTCCAAGTCTCTGAGCTGCTGCAGGTATTTTTCAGGCAAAATGTCTTTTTCAGAGGCAATCCAACACAGGTCTGGATGGGCACCCAGCACATGGTGCTGCCTGCTCTGCTGAGAATGAAGTTCACCAGCTGCAGCTGCTCAGACAACTTTCCTAACACCATCCCGTGATGCAACGTCTCCTGCTCAGAAATTACTCAGAAATCCCCACTTACAACACAGGACACAGGAAGAATGTTTTTAGGACACCCAGGACAGCCTGGCATAATCACAGCTCTGTCAAAATATGTGCCCCTCTGTGGGCATAGTAGCTCTCCTGCCTGGTTAAGTGAAACAATCTGCCATTTTCCAATTTTCTCCATATTTTTAAAATTACATGTGGCTCTCAAGAGCCTGGCAGATTGTCAACACAGCCCCTGGTCTGGTGCAATTTAAGTGTCCTTAATCCAAATGGTATAAAAGGAAACAGTTACAGAAACTCTGAAAATAAAAGATGATGTTGGTTTGATAGCTTTTTAAATATTTCTTAAAATCCTGGGGGTGATTTCTTTAGATATTTATTTTCAGTCAAAACTATAAAAGCTGGAGCTGCCACCACTTTCTAGAGGAGCTACCTTAAAGGCTATATTCAGAAGATCTTGTCAAAAAAAGTTTCCTTTCAATCAGGCTGCTTTGCCCTACCTAGAAAAGGATGTCATTTTAACTCATTTGCTTAACTTTTAGCTGTTTCCATACACACACACATTTTTAAAAGGAGAGAGACGACGGAGCTACCTCCTAAACTTAAATTACACCATCATAAAAAGCCTGCAGAGAAAATGCCAGCTTTGTGACTAGTAAAAGCCAACATAATATTTTCCTGGCACTGTGCAAATGACTGATCCAGTGGTTGTTATCTTTGAAAAATGCTCGAAGTATAAAATTCTTCGTTGGTTGACAGTTGCAAAAAACTTGTGGGCAGAATTTGGCTTATGTGATTTGAGCACTGCTTAGCATCTGTCAAGAGAAAGGCTTAGGCCGAGTTTCCTTCTTTTGCAGAAGTGTCATGGAACTGAAGGAAAACCTGAAAGCACGAGGAAAGAAGCATGTGAACAGAACAGCTAAGATATTGGTACTGAATTGTTCTTCAGGCATCTTTAACCATCACAAATTAATATGATCCTGTCTTCTTCGGGATGATTAGATAACCTCTTTCTGTAAGTCTTTTCCAGCTCTTACATCTATGATTCATCCCTCTTGGGCAGAACATAAAAACCAGTGAGCTGATCATCCATCATCGTTAAAAATCTCATTGCAGTTTTCAAAAAAGCAAAGATGTTTGTTCTAGCCAAAATTCCAATTTGTGTAGTTACTGTACACTGCCTACCTAAAAAACTCCCTTTGGTTTGAATCACAGAGGCATTACTCTGGAATATGTTCTAATCAGAGGAAAGAACCTTCTTTCTTCACTTTCTTCAAGACTGTGCAGTCATTTACCCGAAGTAGGTAAAAAGCCCTATTTACACACATTTGTTTGAGTCCTACCAGGTAAAGCATCACACAAGATACTGTGCACAGGAGAAAAACATTTTGCAGGTCTTCATGATATGAATTCCTTCTTGCTCCAAAGCTAAAAACCTCCATGGTGAGTACGGGCCACAGCCTTCCCAGGAGATATCACCTTATACTAGTCCCTCACAGATATCAGCTTTTCTGCCCCTCCTTTGAGCTGATTTGGTCAGAAAGGCCTTACACACGATACATTCTGTTCAGGATGACATTGTCTGTGGAAGTATTTACCTTGCTATTTTTCTTACGGAAATGTAAATGTTTTTTAGCACAAAAGCCATATTCTCAGAGAAAATTCTCCTTGCACCCAACTCCAGAAAAATTTTAAAAAGAAAATTTGGGGCTTGCTCTCAGAATAACTAGTGTTCTAGGCACCACCACAATCTGCAGCAAATCTGAGCAAATGACTGCGTGTTACTATGAAAGAAACAAAGGTGGAGGAAAGGCTCTGGTACAGCACTCCCACCGTCATTCTGGGTGTCATTACCAGTATTTCACACACAGTACACCCCTCCCTACTATTGCAAGTCCATGGATTCCATGACCAAGGCACATCTGAAAAGACTTGTGAACAACTGTGAAGGAAAACAAAAAGATGAATCTTTGAAGCAGTAGATTCTGACCTGTGGCTAATGTAGAGCCAAATAGTGGCTTCTTAGCATTTAATTTGGCTGTTCCCGGCATGAAGGATCAGGCCCAGGGGGCCCTTGTTATAAAAATATTGAGCTGGGATGAAGTCTTCAAGGGCTTGTTGTGAGAGGTGAAGGAGTAACTTTTGCTACAAGCCACCCAGAGAGATGGTGACCCCCAGCAGCAGTCCTAATTCTGTTTGCAGTTATAGAAAGGAATATTCAGCTGTTGCAGCCTATTCTGACAGAAGAGTGAAGTCCATTGCTGCTCTCACAGCCAGTGAATTCCACAGCACAAAACCCAGCCACATCTCCCATGTGTCCCGTACAGGGACATTTACTAAGATTTTATTGCAACAATATTTCCTCTGTGTCGTTGATAGTGAACCAGCACGGGTTGGGCCCACTGCTTTGCATGCTGTACAGACACCACTCCTGTTTCAGGGAATTCCCAAGGAGCAGACTATTGGATCTTGGGCACTTATGTCACAGGAATACCAGGATATGCTTCACTGGGTGTCCACTACAGTGAGTGTTACAGACAGGAGACTGTGGTAGATGGATCTGACCTGGGCATGTCCGGGTTCTGATATCCTGTTCCAAAGGCCAGCATGTAAGACCCCAGCTAAGGACATTAATTCAGTAAGGTGTTAATATGGTTATCAGTGATAGTACAGATAATTTCATAGCACAGTGTCCAGCACAGATTCTAACCTCAAGGACTTCTCAAAAAAACAAAATCCCTAGGAAACACAAATTATACTTCACTTATTGTAATAAAGCTATAAATGCCGTAAAATTCTAAGACCAAACTGCAGAGGGTCGACAAGATTTATGGCACGTTCAGTGCATTGACACACTCTTAACAGATCCTTCTGGGGCCTTAATTTAACAACAAAAATATGGTAAACCCCATGCATGTAAAATAAATTTAGACAAAACAAATCCCACCAAACTACAAAGTCAAGTGGAAAATATGAACCTTCTAAATTTTAAAAAGATAGCATCCCCCACATTTGGGTCAGGTATGTCTATGAAAGCACTCGTCTCCTCTTCACACTGAGACATTATAGATTGCTTTAATATACTTTTCAAGCCTGTCTGATTGGCAAATTTTAATACATAGTACCTTCCATATGTGTTAGAAAAGTTTCCTGATGCACAAGGAGCCAACTGGTGTGTGCAGGAGCAAACCTGAGAGTCACTGTTCTCTATCATGAGAACATGTATGTTCTCATGTATGTGAGTAATACATTGCGGAAAGCCAGCTCTAAAGGGAATATTGAATTTTTTACAGTGTGTCTACCTCAAACTAGCAGAATGAAGTTCAAAAAGAAAATATTTACATTCTATACCAGGAAATAAAAAAAACTCCACAAAACGTCTCTGGAGAAAAATAATATCTGGACTTGTAATACAGGGGCTCAGTTTCTAGTTCTTGTACAAACTTCCTTTGGGACTTCAGGCAAATTCCCTCTCTAAATAAAATGGGACAAGGCCTGTCACTCATCATTTGTCTGTGTAGTTGACAAATGCAGTATCATTACATGATGCAGGTTCAATACATCCTGCAGTTCACTACTGTAGGATCATACAGGTTAGGTCTATTTCTTACTACATGTTAGAAAAATGACCAGCACAACTCGTCTCTGCTTTCCATATGAACACTTTCATATAAATAAGGAATAACCCAAATGTATTTAACGCTGGTTGAGACAAAAAAAAAATGGGCTGAGCGCGACAAAACACAAACCCTCCACACATGCTTCTTGCAATAAAGGAAGGCAAACAACACTTCCAGAAGAAGAAAAGACCAATTTTGGGGTGGGACACGTTCATAGGTGGGAATGGGCAGTAGACTCCCGGGATCTGGCAGACAGATGTTGCTGCCTTGATATCCAGCAGGATGGGAGCTGACAGCAACTCTGGATTTCTTCTAGGCTGCTCCTATTTTAGTTTCTGTCTGAAACCACTCTGAGATGCTTTTGGGGGCTCCGTCTCCTGTTCCTGCTCCGCCCCCCAGTACGTGGTCCCTCACAGGGCAACACCATGTCTTCTATCCTGGCACATACTCTTTCCTCAAGCTGTCCCTGAGGGTCTATCATATCACCTGCCTTTTCATCTAATGGATGCAATTATCTGCTGGTGTTTCCTCTGCTGCTGCTGCTCAGTGCAGGAGAGGCACGAGAGGACATAGAGAAGATAATTCCATAAGCCCTGTTCTCCCATGGTGTAAATCTTGGATCCTGAAAAACACATGCGAGATTTTTCCCTCAGACAGAAAGCAGATTTAAAAATTGAAGAGTCAAATTCAGCCTTGGCATATTCCCAAGCAAGTGGACAACTCAGGTTAGACTGAAGCCCATGGGACTGCACAAGGCAGCATCCTGTTTTTTAGCAATGCACTTCTGGCCATCACAGCACCACACTTCAAATTAAAGGTCTGAAAAAGCCTCCACTTCATAAACCTCTATCAGGTTATTCCATGTCATATCAAACTGTAAGTGACAGAGAGAGGTAAGTGGAGAGGGAGGGAGGAGAACTAATGCACTGAGGAAATCAAATGCCGTGCACAACTGACATAAGCACTAAATATTTACCTCCATTTAAAAACTTGAGGTATTTTCCTTTTCAGTCCTATCAAATCACCTTCCTAATCATACGCACTTGTTATTTTTCCCCAAGGACATGAACTCAGCTTGTAAAACACCTACTTGAGGAAAAGCAAAGTGTTGCTGGTGTGACGTGAATTGCTGAGGAAATGCTGCTGAGGGTCTGACACAAAGGTAAGAATGAGCCACGGCTCCCAGCAATACTGCAGAGAAGAGTCTGAGTACCACTCTTCTCTCCCTTTGCATCTTCTGATTCAGTACTATCCTTTCAGATTACCAGAACCCACATTTCACTTAATTCCCAAAACAAGAGAATCCTCATGGAAACTTCATCTCAGCTGCTTTTGCCTGAGCCTGAGATCTGCCACTTGAAGTAAAGGGACTGCTTTTTCAATTTCTATTAAATTTTTTTTGCAAGGAAATTGTTTTAGCAGAAGCTACGCAAATGCTGAACCTTTTGCAAGCTGTGAAGATCCACAGGAACTGAAGAACTTTTCTCCCATGAGTGTTGAATTGTTTTACACAAGGAAGGATGAACAGCAAGTCAAAAGCAATACAGGAACAGGAGCCTTTGGCCAGTTCTGTGTGCTGAGGACTAGGAAGTCCCTCTACAATTCAGTCTGATTTACACAAAGCAATATGGTTTCTTTTCAGTGTCCAAAAATCCTGCTCCACCTCTGCAACAGTGGTACATAGGCCCTAGAGCAAGCAAAAATTGCTTTAAAATATTTCATCCTGTGTTCTGGCTAAAGTGTTAAACCAGGCTTCCTTCCATCACTCAAACTCACTGAAAAAAAAAGCCCCAAGCTCTCTGCAAAGACAACATGCAGATATAGGTCTTTCAATTCTCCAGCATCCAGGACAGAAAGAAACAGAAATAAACCCCTATGTTCCAAGAATTAAACACAGAAATTAGGAAAAAATACTTTAAAATAGTCTTACATAATTTAAGTGTGACCCTGCACTAATGATGTCCTTTGAAACCTCATTAAAGAACTGCAAAGTATTATTGTTGTAGCATTAATAGCTCCATTGTTGTAGCATAAATAACTGTGTGAAATAATCCCAGATGTAATGAGGATGGAAAGGAAGAGGGTGCCTCACACTCCTTCAGAAATATATCTTCACATGGCTCTTTCCAGCTGAAATTTCCCATTCTTTGTCCCAGCAGTGGACGTCTGCACTGGAATTGCTAAAATGAAGCCCACGATGAATAATAGCACTTTTGTTTCAAACATTCCCATGGTTTCTTTTGAGATCTCTCTCCCCCTTCACAGATTCTATATTTTGCTGACTTTTCCTTACATTTAAGCATCAGCCAGCAAGGAATTGGCAACAATTGTGGGACAATTGCTTCTTCTCATCTCCCTCTTGCAGGAAAAAAAAAGAGAAAAAGGATTTTACAGAGATAGCCTGTGTGAAGCAGTGAAGCTCAAACTGTAAGCTGCCCAATTTTGGAAAGCATGAATCATAAAATCACAGAATGGCCTGGGTTGGAAAAGACCTGAAAAATCAGTTGCATCTATCCTTATTCAGTCCTCCCAGCATTCTCTGTGGGCACAGAAAAATCACGGCCAGAGAAAAATCACACTTCTGGTCTGGATGGAGGCTGCCCTGGTTAGATGTCCCTCCTTCCTCTGTACATGGTCAGAGGTGATGTTTTATCTCCACAATGCACAAGGGACTTGGAACAGCATCAAGGAAGAAGATGGGATGAGGACAAATAGGCTTAGACCTGGGAGCCAGACTAGCAAGAGGCATCCAATGCCCAGGAGACTAGGGAAAAGCTGGCTTAGGGATCTCTACCACTTTAGACTCTACAGGCATGAACTTGGTCCCTTTCTAATCTTTCTCACAAGTATCCCTGGGACAAACTGTCTGGTTTATTCACCTTCCTAACTTACTCTGTTCCATCTTCCCTAATGCCAATGAAATCCCAAGAGTCCCAAGAAACAGCTTTGCCATTTCTCTAGCATGAATATGCTGGTTGCACACAGGAATGAAATTTAGCCTGGAGACATAAACCCAAATATACAGCTGTGTATGGTATGCTGAAAACTAACCCAGCACAGAGAGCTGCTTTTATGGGCAGGATTTGTTTTTCCAAATGGGATTTATTTAAAAGAAAATTGAATGGTTATAAAGAGCTCACTCTAACAATAACACAGAAAATGAATCCAGTGTTCACTGCTGGCTCACAGCACAATCCAGAGAAATCTTCTTTAGAGGGTCCTGGCAGCAAATGACCTACAACCCATGGGGAAACAGCTGGCTGAAAACTGGGACCCTGTTAATGACTGTAGTAAAGGCAGGAATTTCACTGGGGGTGTTGCAATGCCAACTGAGGAAGTGACTATGGGAACACCCTGTTTCAATAACCCTGTTTCGTATCAATAGCATGGCAAGGCTCTAGGAGACAAACAGGATTTACCCCTCCAGGAAATTGTTGGCAATCCCCATTCCCCATTTCACTATCTTCATCATCAGGGCCAAGACTACTTAAGTCCAAAGGCCTCAACTTCCCTTGATGCTCCAGTCAGCTGCATAAAACTTCCTCTATACAATTTTGTTTCAGTTTTCATGGTATTTGGGAACTTACGGGTTCCACAGAATTATGTATCAATAAACCCTTGATCCTTTAGGTTTCAGCATAAAGTGTCCATAACTTGCCCCACAATAAAAAACACTTGGGACCTTTTAACCATCACCCTCTTCAAGCCCTCTACCTGTTTTTCCCAGTGCAGCACCATGTGCTGCTGCTTCCTTTGTCCTCTTTGTCTCAATCACAGAATCAATTAGGTTGGAAAAGACCTCAGAGATCAAGTCCAACCTATGACCAAACACCATCATATCAACTAGAAACTCCTTCAGTATGTGTCCCAACAGGCTCATAGACCCAGCCACAGCATTTTATCTGACTATATGAAGAACAGAAAAAAAATGGTTCAAAGGTGTGCCAGAGAAGGCTTAGACTGGACATTAAGGAGCATTTCTTTACTGAGAGGGTGGTCACAGACTGGAACAGCCTTCCCAGAGAGGTGCTTGATGCCTCAAGCCTGCCAATATTTTAAGAGGCATTTGGACAACGCTCTTAACATTTAACTTTTGGCCAGCCCTGAATTGGTCAGGCACTTGGAGTAGATGGTCACTGTAGGTCCCTTCCAATCAAAATAGTCTATTATATTCTAAAAATAATTAGCCATGACCATTAATGCTTCTGATACAACTTGATTTGGAAAGACAAATCTACTTCAGTGAGTAATTAGAGAGACTATCTGATGCCTTTAATCTGGGGCACATCAAAGACCTTCCTTCTCCAAATAGGCACTGGGGTTCACTCAGTCCTGCCCAGGACCGTGAGCCATGCACTGTTGCACAGATGTTTTCAAGTCACAAAGCAGAGTGGGTGTGGGGACAATTTTTACAGCTCTTACTGGAAACCTATTAAGGTCTTGATATTGAGAAAGAGCACAGTATGGCCTTCATATTTTAAGCTTTGGAAATATCAATCCCAGAGTTGAAAGATTATTTATACTGGAAGCTGGCTACTTAGGCAGCTGCCAGGGCAGAGCTAATCAAGGGACTGACTGGTCTATTAACCCTGACATATTCCCCAGCCTTCTCATAGCCTTCCATGGCTGCTTCACAGATAAACCAAAAAGTTTTGATGAAACCCCAAACACAACTAATTTTTTTAACCTGTTCCAACTAAACCTATGCAGGGAGGACATAGCTGTTATGGAAGGATACCAAGAAATGTGGATTAGCCCTTGAAAGACCTTTCTAGACCCTACAAGAGCTCCACCTTTCTAGAGAGATATCACCATTTTGGTCCTCCCCACAGTTCTCTAGTTATATCCAAATTAGCTCCCATCTCCTTGTCCCAGATCCACTGCCCCAGACTTCACTCATCAACAGCCTGGGATAACATCTCCATGGAGTAGAGGAGCATCCTTTCCTTCCCCTGCACTCCAAGTTCAACATCCAGCAACCATCCTGCACCTGACATAGCAGCCTCCATTGCCCCTATGTCACATTAGCAAAGCTCCACCTTTTCTCCAGCAAAGCTTGAGGGAAGATGTCCTGATTAAAAGGTGAGCCTGATGCTCCATGGCAACACAAAACCTACCAGACCCCACACTCTACAATTATCCAGATTTTAACAGTAATTCCAAATGTATCTGCCTTCTCTCAAGCCAAGTAGTTTTCTCCTGCATAAACTGACTGTGCTGATATTCCAAGCTCCATCTTGCCATCAAAAATATGCTGACTGGATTCCCTCCTGGGTTATTTGAGCATTAATTCTCTCAAAATTGTGTAACACCTTGAAGAGATGAGACACCTGGGCAACTGGTAGCACTGTATAACCAGCTGGTCAGAAGATATGATTGTCCCACTGTATTTAATGTTGCTGTGCCAGTACTGTGTGCAGTTCTGGGCCCCACAATTTAAGAACAATGTAAAGGTCTTTAATGTGTCCAGAGGAGGGCAATGAAGCTGGTGAAAGGGCTGGAAGGCATGTCCTATGAGGAGCAGCTAAGGACTTTGGGTTTGTTGAGCCTGGACAAAAGGAGGCTGAGGGACTACCTGGTTGCCCTCTGCAGCTTCCTGGGCAGTGGAAGTGGAGAGGGAGGTGTTGAGCTCTTCTACCAGGTATCCAGTGGTAGGACTCATGGGACTAGTTTAAAGCTGTGTCAGGGAAGATTTAGACTGGACATCTACCCAGAGAGTGGTCAAACACTGAAAAAAGCTTGTGAGAGAGATAGTCAAGTCTCAGGACTGTCAGTGTTTAAGAGGCATTTGGACAATGCCCCTAACAGCATTCTTGAACTTGGTCAGCCCTGACTTGGTCAAGCAGTTGGACTAGATGATTGTTGTAGGTCCCTTCCAACTGAAATATTCTTATTCTATTCTATTCTATTCCATTTTGTTCCATTCCACAATAGTGAAAATTAAATGGAGTACACCAATTATATGACACAAGCAGTTTTCTAAGACCTCTGTAGACAATTTGTAAGTAAATGTTTCTTTTACCATGATGTTGGCTCATTTTCTGGTGTTAGCCAGTGCTAAGGAAACCTTGTCAAATAGCTACTAGTGTTAAAAAAGAGAAATTTCCCTTACTTAACCTTTTGAGGAACAAGAGGTTAATAGAAAAGGTAAATTGTAAATCTTTCCAATTCAGAAAATAGGACCTTTTCAGCAACATTTTCAAGGAAAACTACTGCCAGAGTGTTCCCAGAATTAAAATGGAAAACCTGACACCTTTAACAATTTCCTGCCACTGTATAACTGTCAGCATTGCATGGATTTTATCAACCCAAAAGCTGAGTTTTAAGGTTAGGAAACCTTTGCATTCATATGCTTTTGGGTTGTTTTTGTACAGTTTTATTTTTTCTGCAGACCCAAGATGCCTGGCTGAGGAAAGGCAGCACTGTGGGGGTTTTACAGGTTCTTCCTTTCTCCATAAAACATCATACCATGAAGATCTGAACACGGTTTGGAATTGTTTGGACCACTCCCATGACCCAAAACAGCTCAAATATGTTGCCCTTCATGTCAAGTCACTAGATGAAACTTCCACAAGGGCCAGTGAAGAAGCAAACATCATTGGTGTTGTCACTATTTGCCATTAAAATATACTATTTGCCATTAAATCCAGATGCCATAACAAAAATTAGAGCCCCTTGAGGATGAACACCTTCCCTCTAGGAGTTTACAAGTGCCATATGTAAGACCCAGGTAGAAAGCAATAACCATTAGCTGTGGTTAAATGCCAGAACCAGATTAAAATCCAGGTTTCTTAACTCCTTGCCTTGTGTCCAGTATGCTATGCCACCTCTGTCTCTGGGGAAAAGTGGAAATTTGGCTTAGCTACCTGTGCTAAAGTCTCAGGTTAGGGAGGACTGAGGGGAAGTTATGTCTTGCTGGGTTCATCCCACATATGAATGCACAGAACTTTTACCACCTTATCAGCCTAGATAAACTTTTTCTTAAAATTGCAATTTCTCTATTTCTTGGCCTCTCACATGTAATTCAAATTCAAATCAGCATCACTGAGATCACAATGAACATGGAGAGTCACCAGCATGGAAAAGTCCCAGTAATTTAGTTCTCCATTCTCTTTATTACAGGAAAAAAAAAAAAGGGTGGTTTTCTTCTCCAGAGGTGTTCTAGGGTATATTATCAGCTTACTTTAATCACTGTGAAGACATTCATGTACCTGTGCCTCAGCCAGAGATGCTCAGGACACCAAGTGCTTGACTGATTTGATCAGTTATAATAACAAAAGCAATATAACATCATAAACACAACCCAAAAAGCACCCCAAAGCACATAATTCACTGAGAGTAGAAAAACAGATCTAAGAGAAAGGGAGCTTACATGGAAGGAAGAGACTACGACTATCAAAAATATTTCTGTGGTGGTGTTAATTAATTTACCCTCACCATCCCCTACGATTTGGTGCCTTTACATTTTTTTTTCACAACAGAAAGAGCATTTGAGACAGGAGAAGGCATTCAGTTCAGCTGTCCACTCTCAGCCTTGCAAAACCACAGGGCACTCTCTGTATTTCCACCTCCACCGTGCTGAGGAATGACATCACCTCTGCTCGAGGGGGCTGGCAAGCCAACAAAAATAACTGTTACTGACCAAGAGCGCTGTTGCAAGGAATATTTTTGGAACCATACTCCACATTCCTCTGAGTCCCCTGCTTCCTAGTCCAAACATATCATGGCCTAAAAATTCCTCACATTTTCTATGCAGTGTTTCCTTTGGGCTTGCACAATGGGGCAGTTCTTCTGCTCAGCAGCACTAGTGTTCTGGAAAGGGAAGGGGAAAAAAAAAGGCTGTAGCACTAAATAACCCTAATGGCAACCACAAGGCCCACAGTGTTATTTTTAGGTCAGAAAAATGATGCAGAAGGCAACAGAGTCACCTCAGATTTACCTTCCACTGCCCTTTACTGAACAAAAGGCCAAAGAATTTGGTTATTTTTTCCATGTGGTGGTAAAGGCGACTCACCTATACTTGTGGTGAAGACCCAGCTATTTAGTGGGGTTTTGCATGGAAGGAGGAGCTGGAGGATGTTGCATCTCCCTCTGACAGCACCTCTGGGACTGCACAGAGGTAACAGACCCAAAGCTTCCTCACCTCTATGCTCAGCTGCTCTTCACTTTAAGAGGCACAAAAGAACAGAGGCAAGATTTAGGTTGTGTGTAGGCTGTGTAGCTGCCATCATTTTCCCAGAAGAAAGAGCAGCAGGCCTCCTAACATCCCATCCAAATGACACTGTACAAATCCCTTCCACTCCCATGTCTGTTGGTGTATTGACATAAGGTCATTTTGGAGGCTTTCTATTAGCAAACAGAGGATTTGGGCAAAACGTATGTACCTAAAAATATTCCACCCTAGGCCAAGCAATGGAAAAATCTCATTCCTTCTTCATATGCATTTTCATCTTTTTTTTTCTCCTTCATTGGAAGAAAGCCATTTTCCTTATTATCAACATAAAAATCATGGCTGATCTTTCAGGGAGAAGTTACATGTATTTTCCAGTTCGCTCCAGCCCTGCTCTGTCCCAAGCAGCACTATTTACCCAGGCTTGGTATGAATATTTATTTGAATAGAAACAGAGGCTATCAAACAACATTTGCTTCACTGGCCAATATGTTGTTTCCTCTCTTAGCTGCCCAGATAAGAAACACAATGCAGAGAAAAAACTAATAGGGAGCATAAAGAGGCCACTTATCCCACCAATGCTCTGCACATGGTTTAGAAACTCCCTTTACCTTTTTGTACATCTGTTATTCCACCAGTCCTTTATCAGCTTCATCTGTTCAGACTATAAAGCCTAGGACTTGCTTTCTGCTATGCCCTACTCTCTCCACTCATAGCTGGGCCTGGAAGGATGTGTTTTTAAAAATCCTTATATTTTTAAAGGTATTTAGATTGACTGCACATCCACAAACAGAGCAATTGCCATAAAACTGTTTTCAAACACAAGGAGAGCAAAGCACATTCACTCTTTGGGGTGTTATAATTGAGAGACAAGGAATGGGCTGGGGAAATCAGTATTTAGGTGGAACTAATTAGCAACGACTAAAAGCTAAATGACAATGTAACCCATAGCCCCCTTGTGGGATATTCTAAAATGGCTATGCATGTCTGAAGCTTTTCAAGGACTTCCATTATCTGCTCGGTCTACTGCTTTTACAGCTCTGATAAATCAGTATTTTTCACCACAGCTTACTGCCCCACAGAATAATTCCCCAGCCAGACGTTCCAGAGATACAGAAGCACACAAAATATGATCTCTTTTACTAGGCTAATAAAAATCAGAAAGTGTACTGTATAAATTTTATAGACCTCAAAGGTCTATCTTCTGTAGGAAGAAACTGGGACTCCAGGCTACTGTCGGCAACGTAACAGAGAGAAAAATATTTATCAGCTGCTTTGGAAAACCCACCAGACAGAAGCCACCAGCAAAGCAAAACAACATAACTGTAAACTTACCTGAATCTTTCCTCTCTGAGGAGCATTTTCACGTTATGGTTTCAACTTCCAGATTAACACTTGTAGAGCCACAAGGGAAAAAGGGCCAACCAGCAAGTAAAATACTTCTGCCTCTTCGAGCCTACTCTGAGCAGGCAACTCTATACAATCAGAATGCAAAGTGCAAGGGGTGCACATGGCTGTGCTGAGCCTGCTCTGCACCACACGTGGGGTCACCAGCCCCTCCAGCTAAGCCGGGCTGGGGGTGTTCAAAGGAGAGAAGGCACCTGCTCTGTGCAGAAGGTCCTGCTGATTCGGTAGGATGATCCGAGGAACATATCCATGTTCCATTTCTGAAATGCACTGGCCCTTGAGGTATTACTGTAACACTGAGCACTCTGAGGTATGTCAAGCACAGCCCTCATGGCTGTGTTGCTCCTTGTTGAACTGGAGACAAAAGATTGGAAACCCAAATGCCTCCCAAAAACTCACAGCAGCTACGTCCCAGGCCAAGAAGATCTCCACACGGATTCAGCTTCTCCACAAAGTGGGGGGAGGCACAATGTGAAAATAAGGGAGGCAAGAAAATTAAAAGATCCATGCAATCTTCCCCAAGGGAACCAAGGTGCTGAGCTGATGCTAATATCAAGCTAAATGAGTAGCAAGAGGTGGAAGGAGGACCCCTCGACTGTCAAATTGGTGAAAGTAGAAAGATGCTGAATACTGGGGTCCCAAGGGAGAGGGAGATTGTGCTTCAAGCAGAAGCTGGGAGCTGCAGAAGGGTAACCCAGAAGAGGTGACCTGGAGATTCAGAGAGGCACTAATAGAGATTTTGGAGATCAGCTTCAGAGTGGGGAACACAATGGTTGTGAAAATAAAGCCACCCAGAGACCATCACTTTTTTTGCTTCTCTAATGATCAAGGAGATCAGAGACTATGGGGCAAAATGACCATGAGTTTTAAGCCAAAACATGCTTTTTATCTCCTCCATGATGACAGTTTGTTTGGGTTGTACAAAGAAATCTGATTCTTGCCAAGGTAAGAAAGCTCTTCTTGGCCCTGAGAAAAAGCCCCTGGGCTTTCAATCTCACCCACCATGGATGTGGACAGCACTGACCACTCTGCACTTCAGCCATGACTCAGGGAGGAGATTTGTTGCAAAGGGAGACATATGGGTATTTGTTGTGAATGGCTTCCACTTATTTAATTTGCAAGTAATTTGGGAGTTAGTCCTCAATTCATTAGCTGATTTTCTGTTTCTAAAAAATTAACAAACAAAATCCCTCCCTGGATTTGTAGAGCGGAAAGAGACTTCAGTAACCTTGACAAGGCTAGAGGAAACAGAGATGAGAAAGTATTGAGACAAAGTTCTTCTAGTGAGATTAACCTAACTAATCTGAAGTATTCTGTCTTCAAGGGAATCACATAACCAACTTAGCAAAGGTTAGTGAGATGAGGAACCCATTCCCACAGTCCAGTGGAAAAAACCAGTGGGTGTCTTCAGCCCAGCTTTAGTCCTAGTTTCAGTGCTAAAAGATGGAACAAATTGATCTAGCTCATGACTTTGACATTTGCTCTGCTATCATCATCAACTCTATCTGATAGGATGACACTGCTTAAGCTGTGGTAGTCAGAGGAAATCCAATGCTAAGGAAATGCACATTCATTTAATGTTTATCTAGGATCAGCTCCACCAATGAATTCCAGATGTTGGCTTTAATTGTCGCATTCTGGTATGTTTAAGCAGCAGGAGTTCGTAAGGCCAATTTGTAAATCAATCTGGCAGACTCATACTGAATCCCATCTCTGCCAGCTTTTCTAAGTCAGAAGATGCTCTTAAAATGTTAAGTACTTAATGTGTCTGCAATGCAAAAGGAAGGAAAGTTTTTTTTAAAAAAAATCCCTCCCCTAATGTTTTTCTCCTTTTGCTCCTTCTGTCCCTCATTTCCTCCCTGTAGAACTGCAAGACAAACCATTCCCTTCAGACGAGTCCAATGAATTTTAGCAGTCCTAAAGCTAAGGAGGGCAGGTATCAGGATGCAGCCCTCCAATATGGGTGGGGCACCCTGCTCATCATTCACATACATTCCTACTGACTAACTGCACCAATTTCCCACCACAGCCAATGGCAACTGCACACACGAACTACATCCAGCAACAGCATTCCTGATATTTGAGCCTCCAGTTCTTGTAAAGCAGGAAAAAATAATGGATTACTGCAACCCTGGGACCATATCAGTCCTCAGTTTCCATGTTCTTATTAGTTTGTATTTAACTGTTACAGCACTTACAGCTCATATCCAGAGGTGGTACAGAAATGGCTTTCCTATTCTGAATCCCAAAGTGTGAGACAAGCTCTGAGTCAGACACCATCAAACCTTGCAATGGTTTTGTGCTCAGCATGACTTCACACATCAGCTGAATGTGTTGGACTGGCGTTAGGGGATTGCTTATTGCCACAGCCAACTTACCAGTCAGGCCTTGCTTACAGGAGAGAAAACAATGTTAACAGCTTCAGCTTAAGTACTGTGTCCCTGCTGACCAGGGCAGGCACTATAGCTCATTAAAATTGCTTTAGAAATCCATTTTCTCAACTTCCTTTCAAAACACCTGCTTCTGAGAAAGCACCTCAGTATTCAACACATGTGAACCCTACTTACTTTTTCCCAGGAATGTGTGCTTAGTACACACATTTTTCAAGAAGTGTCACTGGATGGTTAGGTAAGGTTTCAAAAGCTTTCATCATTGGCAATACTCATCCCATGGAAGTTCATGGGAATTCTTCAAAATGGGGTTGACTCAGGCTCAGCTGACTGCTTTTGAAAAACACCTCTTTATCTCCCATCTCTGAGGGTCCCAGAGATAAAGTGCTGTAAGTTCAGTTTACCACCCTCCTTTAACAGTATAGGCATCACAGTGGGATCTACTTCTTCCCTCACTAATAATATGAAAAGCATTTCACTCATGACCTGAGTCATGCCGTATTTGAAGAGAGGTTTGAAAAAAGAAGTGGATAAAAATCCACCCATTACTTTACACTCTGAGCAGAGATCAAAGTATTGCCATAGAACTGGCTGTATCATCTAACATCTAGCAGTGATTTGGTATTTTAGGCTGTAGAAGAAATTCCACTGCATTACAATAGCAAATCCCCCAAAACAGGCAGGATGAAGTAAGCAGTCTCGAAAATACCTTCCAAGTCCATTGGACCGTAACTAAGCAAAGCCCAAAAGCAATGTCATCCCCAAAAGTTAAATCATTATTACTAGACATCCTGCAGAGTGCAGGGGTGGCACCAGGTGCCATGTCACATCTGAAATGTGAAAAGGAAAGTCAAAAATCCATAGGGGAATAAAAAAACCCAGATATTTCCCCACAGCAAAAAGGCTCTCTGTGCTAAGGGTCAAAAAAGCTATGTTGCACAAAAAAGTGCTCTATCCCTAGATAGGGATAGCTGTCAATAAGAAAACCAATTAAATACCCGAAAACAAACGTTGCTGCAGAAATAATGGGAACGACATGCAGACAACTTCTTGACTTTTATTCCTCATGTCTGAAACTATTTCTATGGTCCACGGCATATGAGTGAATATTAATAGATTTGGCCCAAAACAGAGAAGAGGGTTTTCTCCAAATACCAGGTCAGACAGATCTAGTGAAACTTTTAAAGAGTTTCCCCTTCAGGATATGCCAACATGACCTTGGAGAAGCAGAGATGCTGTCACAGAATCTGCAGTATTCCCTCCCTTGCTGCAGATGGTGAAGGGTGGCAAAAACGTCACTTGTGAGCAGTCCAGCCTGCAGCCCGTCCTCCTATTAAGTGTGGAGATCTGAACACAAGCAGGGCCAAAAATTCCTAAGAAAAGCTAACACAGGTCAAGCAAAAGAATAGCAATAACAACATGTAAGGCACAACTTCTGTATTTAAGGTTTAACAGTTTAATTTATAATTGAGTATGTCCATGACCCAGCTTTTGCCTAGAGCAAGGGTAAAATGTATCCAAATCATTCCTGGCAAAGGGATCTGAGATAAGGACAAGTGCTGACAGTACTGAGGATGTTGAGTGGCCAAATTCCTTTCTGATGCAATTCCATGGATCTACCCCTGAAAGCTGTTCCCCTTTTGTCTGTTTATCATGGCAAGGTCTCAAGAGGCCACCACAAAATTCTCCATAATTATCCAAGGACAGAGCACCCAGAGAACAACTTCATTTTTTTGAAGGTCACATAGGCATGTTTTTACAGTGGCCATGATTAGAGTTTCTCAGACCCCTCCCTAGAGACTCTGAAAACCATCCCAGAGCAAAGGGGGTCATGGAGACCCAACAGAGGAAGCCTAGCAATCCACCAGTGTGAGCAGGACACAGCTCACATGTCAGGAGCACGCTTGTCAGGGTGGGAGGAGCACACTTAGCACCTTGTTGGCATTTCAAGCCAAAGACACAGACTAGCTTCTCAAAATTCAATACTACTCACTTCCCAGAAATAAAGGCTGCTCCATCTTCCAATCTTCCTTGAAGGAAAGAGATTAACAAAACCACACTCAAAACAAAGCAGCTCACAAGAGACCTGGGCCAACACAACCATCTTGATTTCCAGTTCCCACAACTTTCTCCTGGTTTCGAGTTTCTCCTGCCAAAGCACACGCCAGGGCTACCAGAAGAAGCTGAAGTGGGCTTGCAGTCGTCAAAACAAAGCACAAACACTGGGTTGTGCTGTGGACTGGGGAGGCGCCATCCTTCTCCTCCATGAGATTCCTGGGATTGTTAGCAGGGAATCCCAGCCGGCATCTGAAGTGGATCCAACTCCCCTAGTTCCCTGCCAGTGATCAAGGAGGACGGTCACCAGTTCTTTTCTCTCCTGCTAGCTGCACATTCAAAGATCCTTGTCTACTTCAGTGGAAAGGTCACCATAATTTATTCCAGTTTGAAAAAAAAACCCACAAAACCAACACGCCAACTCACAAGGCTTTTCTTTAAGAAGAGAAACATCTAACATTGGACTAAAGAAAACTCAATAAATGATTTGGTGGTCATGCTTTTTCCAAATCAAAACAGTTTTGCAATGGAGGATTCAATCCCAAATATTTCAAAGTCCTTTGTTGACAACCAAGCAGAAAACTGAGTCAACTCAATAGTTCAACTGACTTGACAACATTTTTCAGGGAACAATGAATTGGAAGTAAAAAAAAAAAAAGGCAATAAAAGTCCTATGTGTAATTTCAATTGTGTGATAAACTCAGATTTAGTGGCTTGGTTGGCATGAAGAAATTAGAAAGTCACCCATATTTTGCATTTTTTGCATTTTTTGTCCTATAACCTTTGTAATGTGTCTGTAAGAGATTTACATACACACACAGGAATAAACATGTGTAGCATGATCAAAGAAAAGAAGAAAATAAGAAAAACATCAACTGCTTTTGTTGCACTGGATCATTGCAATGGAAAATAAAATAATTTGTTTCCCTTTAATTTATATGGAATGTTTTCTGTACAGGCCTGTTAATAATTTAGCTTGTTATTAAACAACAGCATTGTTCTTACTGTTTGTCCCCCTATTGTTCTGCCACTTGCAGTAATTTAAAACAACCCAGAAGAAATCACAGACAGATGCATTGTGCAGAGGACAGATGTGCTGACCCATTACAGCACTTTAACAGCTACACTTGCAAAGTATGTTTATGCTCTTTGCTTTTGCTGCACATTAGAAGAAGGTTCTCTTTAAAACACTAACTCAAGAGCTGCAAAATACATCATGGGAGTAGAAAGTGAAGGGATAAATTCTGTGCTATCTGATTCTTTTCACTGCTTATTTCTCCCCTCTTTTCCTTGGCTTCACTGCAAGGAGCAGGTTACACCACACCAGTGCGACCAGAGTAAAACTGACATTTTATGAGTTGAAACAGTCCAAGGCTGGTGGCTTATGCTCTTAACATCCTGACATCTCAACCTCTGAAAGCAGCAGCAGTGCTGCTTCCAGTGGCTGCAGAACACCTTAAAAAGCAGCACAAACTGACAATGAAAATAAACTACGGTTGCAGCACTGCTGGAGTCTGGCAGCCCCTAACAAATACAGCAGCGTCTGGGTGTTAAAATACATAAATCTGTCATCATTACCAGGCTAAGGGGTCGTCATCCTATTCACAAAATAAAAGAACTGTGCATAATCAGTAGGGCAGGGAGTTCAGAACAAAGTACGCCTTTTACAAACTCTCAACTGCTGATAGATGGATGTTTGCAAGGGACTTAATGTCTTTAACAGGGTAGGTTTAAGAAGGAGTGTAGGTTTCAGAACTCCTGGGATTAGTGGGCTTTTTTCCTCTTCTTTTCCAACTTTATTGCCAGAAAGTGTGTAATGTAAACATTCAGTTCTTCTGAATATGAAACACACATAATTATAAGGAAGAATCAAAGCATTCTAGCACAATGATATTATTCATCAAGCACACTGCTCTTCCTCTCATCAAACAAAAACAAATTGGATTTAAAAATAGGATTATACATCAATTTTCAGCAGTTTTGTTAGTTTTTATTTTCCTTTTTTCATCTTTTTCTTCATGTGGATGCCAAAGACAGCACAGGAAAGGTAGAGAACCAGACCCTACAGGAATGTAAAAATATACCTCCTCATCAACCATACATTTTAACAGGCAATGTACCTACATGTATGGATCAGGAAGTAGCACGCGAGCAATTGGTGCTGTGTACATGCACTTACACATAAAGAAGGAGTCTCCAAAATCAACATTCAAGCTACACCTTATAAACTAGTCCAACTTGGCGCTGCTCTCTCTATAATAAATATTCTTCACTGTGCCTTAATTTACAAGTGTGCCTTTTGTGTATTTCTGAGTTAACTGATACCGAAGGGACTAAAATTTGGCTAAAAAAACACCATCTGTGGTATTTACTGGGCAAACTAAGGACAGCAGGGCTGTCATTGAGGAATGAGGCACAGTGCTCTGGCACAGACCTCCTGGAGACACTGTGCCCATGAAGCTCAACCCAGCTGCAGTGGTCCTCTGAGTCCAGATGAAGCCACGCTAAATCCTTCACTTTGAGCCTTTGACAAGAAGCAGAGGCATGGAGCACAACTGCCAAGGAAGGACTGTCAGGAATAGGGGAGGACAGTTGTAGTTGTAGGAAAGTTAACAGAAAGTTCCTTTACTACTCGGAGAAGATAGTCATCTTGGATTGGCAAGATGGTAGATACCTCAAAAGTGCTGAGGTCCAGGTCTGCAATTACCTTAATGGCTTCTCATTACTTGAGGTGCTAGTAATTAGAAGACTCTTAACTACTATTCTTCGGTCATGGCAGACCTTGACTGGGAATCTAGACCATCTTCTGCAAGCCTGCCTTCCACACACATATGTATCACCTGCTTGGACCAGGGACTGCCTTGGCTTTACTCACAAATGCAGCTATTTCTAAGCATTACAGATATGCAGATGTGGACAAATTGTTGGCTGTGCACATCAGCATTGTGCTGTCAACAGCGAAATTCTACCACTGGCTGAATGGAGGATTGTAAAAAAGACAGCTCTGATTAATAAAGTCAGAGGCAAAAGATGTTTTTAGCCTCAGACAAACTGACGAGAAAAACCCAACATGTACACCACAAACTCGTTGGGATCAGAGGCTAATTCTATTAATATCATTTAACAGAAGGAAGCCATAAATTGCTCAGATCAAACACAATTTTAATGTCAGCCTGCCTGGTATTGTGTATTGCTTTCACTCCCAAACAATATTTATGCAGCAGACAGAGCTGCAGTTTGCTATTTGCATGGGTGTAGCAGCCACTACACACTCCAAAGCATCTGCAAAGGATTGTGGGCTAAATGCATCCATATGTCCTGCATGCCTCGAATATACACTGGCTGCAGCTCTGGTTTGCCACAGTCTGCCACAGGATGGAGTATGGGGGGAAATTATATATCCATACATACATGTAGGAATTTCATGCTTACATCCATGGAAAAAAATCTTTTCATTTCCTTTAAATTGTGAACAGGTGTTGTCACCTTCTTAACTTGGCTTCTATGTTACAGCTTCACAAAGGAGAAAAAGGAGATCTACCCGAAACAGTGAGGCTTTTGTTAGCCAGAACATGATGTATTGATAAACATACTGTAAAGTTTGTTATAAAATCAAATGAAACTAATAAAACCTAACAAAGATCTTATAAAAACTGTGGACATTATACAGTATTAGCACTGAGTTACATTATAGATCTGGACTTGGAAGAAACAAGACTGCTGCCCGACTGTGATATTTTCCAGCCTTTTACACCCATTCACTAAGACCATCACTCAAACCACTCGGTGTTACATTTTTGATCAGTCATTTTTAGGATAGTTACAGCTAATACTGGCACTCACATCATCACCTCTTTGGAGAAAGCTTTTCAAGAACAAATTGTTATGGGCTATTGTGACATTAGTCTAGTGCAGCACTCAAAAAAATGATGCAAACCAGTGAAATTGTTTCTCTGCAGCAATCCAGAAATGGTCACCTTTTCATTTTGGCATATTTATTTCTCCTCCTTTCCTCTCTTGGGACAGTGGACATTTTACAGGACTCAACATGCTGTATATGGAGACAGGGAGTTTGCTGAACTCACAAAGCATCCCTCAAAAGAAAGAGAAATGAAGCATCCCTGAAATTCAGGGGGTAGGAATACCTGATTGCTTATAGATTTCTTGTAACATGCTTGTGCTGTCCCTGAGCAACCCAAGCTTGGTCAGGGTGTGTGTCTTTATGCCCACATTAATAAACACTCAGAAGGAAGAGCCCTTGCTTGGGTGAGGGCATCATTAGTCAACCATGAGTCACTTCCAGTGGAAAAGGAGCTTCATTTCCAAGAGAACAACTTTCAGCTATGAGTTTCCACCAAGACATGAAAAAACATTTTATGCACCAACCATTTCACTGACTCCTCTACTCAGTGGGATCAGTTCATGCCCAATGCCAGTCTCTTCCCACAGGATCCCCTCACTTGGCAACACCACTAAGACAGGTCTCATTATGAACCAAAACTCTACCTGTGCCTTCACAGAGGGTGACTCAGTGGCACCACACCACAAGCTGACAGGAGTCCTTCTGCAATGATTGCCATAGGTAGGCCTTGAGTAGGCTCCCCTTTTCTGCTTGTCTCCCAGAGGCCCAAACCAATCTGAGCTTTAATTAGCAGCATAACCATTACTAAGCATCAGTGACTATGGCCAGATCCTCATCTGGTGTTAATCACACTGCGTGTGCACAGGAGGCCACCAACGTAGATCCAGCTGCCGGACTGGGGCCTTAACAAATTAAACATGAGAACTTTGTTACTGTTTATTGTCACAAGGAACTCTTCATTTCCATATAACAACTGACTAATCATCATTAGCCATGATTATGTGCCCTGTGATTGTGTTAATGGTCCCACACTGGATGGATTGTCCTTTGCACTTTGCGTTGAAATAAATGCACTAAAGACATTTTGCTAACTCCATACCATGACCAGCACAACCTATACCACCTTGTTCTCAAATGCAAAAACTGCACCTTTCACTCCTTTTTTTCCCAACTGTTGACTCATTTCAGTTTTTGCTTAGCATTAGCAGACCCTTGGTGCACACACTGCTGACTCAATGTTGATTCATATCTTCTTGCTGAGCACATCTCTCTCTGGTCCCCAGAGTTTATTAAGAGGCCAAAATCCAAACATAAATGAATTTGTCATGCTTTTCCAAGATGGCTGGTGGCACCTGACTCTGGGCTAGAAATGTTTTCTCAGCTTTTGCACTGTAAATGAGTTCTGAGACACGGATTGATGACTTCATTGGAGAAGTGTAATGCAAACCATATTTTACTGTACTCGACTTTTTTTCACACAGTATTTTCTACCACTGTGAGCAGAAAAAAACATAGTAGAATAAATATCCATTCAGACATGGCCATGATTTCTTTTCAGGATACTTATGCTGACTGTTTAAAAAAAATGGTAATTTTAATGTAAATTTTTCACACATGCCTGTTATCAAAGAGTGCTGTCTTTGGACAAGCTGTAAAAAAGCATAAAATAGCAGCTGGCTCAGCAGGAAAAAGCTACTTTAAAGATAAATCATCTGATGTCAGGGCAGATTCGCAAAGCAATCTATTGCAACAGACAGACAACAGACATTTAATAGCAAATTTGATTTGTTTGAGATGTAGTTCAAATTTCGAGCAGCCTATCAGAGGTTTAGGACAACAAGCTGCACTCTTCCTTCTGCTCACTGCAGCAAGACTTTATTCCTCTGCAGCCCAAATGGAGGGTCACTCAGAGGGCCAGGCACCAGAGAGGGATATGAACTGGAAAGATGACGGATTCTTCACCAAAATCTTTCTGCAAAAAACACCCAAAGAAAATAATAAACAACTCCAGCAGTCAGAGATATAGGGCAAGAAAAAGAAATACTGGAGAAGTTGTTCCTTGGATTTAAATGTTTATTTTTTTTTCATGCTGAGATGCACCTAAGCAGGATTTGTCCTTGGCAGTTTACAAACACCAAGTGAAGCAAGAAGGCTACAGTGCAGAGACAGTGTCAAACCCTGCTCTTCTTGCTGCTTTTTCTTCTGTGCTACAGAAGGTAATAAGAAACATTGATGCAGATGTGAAAACAGAGACAGTTTGATCTTTCATCACTTGATTGTGCAACTGATGCAAGATGAAGTATTTACCAGCAGCACCTGTAGCAATAGCCCCACATGTTGTAATGCTGGCACACCTTGCAGGATTTGGCCCATAGCACTTCTGCAAGTGAAAAGTCCTCTGTGTTGTGCATTTGTGAAAGAGGTCATTATGCTACAGCATAAATATTTACCTATAGTCCTTCCTACAGCTGCTCACCAACAATTTTCCCTTCAGAGAATGTCCAGACTTCTGGAACTAGGGATACTGTTTATTATTGCAAAAAGACATGAACATTCTTTCCACGGAGAATGGACATTCTCCAGCGCTTCCATGTTAAAATACTTTGTTTTCTAAGTTATTTATAAGTCAGGAAAATCTCACCCATTTGGGCTAGGATTTCCCAGCGAGGGCCCGATGGCTGGAGCGTGCGATGGCTCCACGTGTGCAACCTCACAGTTTCTCCAAGCTGGCCACAGCTTGATAGAGGCTTCAGTTACACCATCTGCTATTTTTTTTTTGCAGAACATGCCTCCATTTAGCACACAAGGTGGACAGTTTTCAAACAAGAAGCAGCTATTCAACACTTTGTTTCTTCGTCTTTGGCCCTAGGTTTCCTTTTAAAGCACACTGGCAAGGAATTTTTTCATTCTGCAGTAAAGAAACCACAAGTTTCAACCAAGTATAAACAAAATAAAGTTACTTTTCACACCTTCAGGTCATAAATCAGCTCTTCTGAATTGATTCAGCTGGGGAGAAAAACCTTAAAAATAAGATTTTTCATGGGCATCATTGTACACAAAATTTTCTGGGAAGGTACAGCGTATTTGTTTTGATGAGCTACACATAATTCTCCAAAATAAGGAACCATTGTACTTAATAACAGCAATGTGATTTAATACTGATTAAAGTTCCTCTTCCAGCATTTGTAAATCTGTCTGCAGTGTAATTGGCATCCCAAATCTTGTGGTGAGCCACAAAAACTATTAAGGATAGCTAAGAGAGGAAATTGTAGTTTTGACTTATATTGGTAATCTGCTTTTACTGGCTTACATTTCATGCAGGAGTGTATTAGAGCAGGATTCCTTGGATCTTTGGGATCCAGGCCCGGCAGTCTGAGAAGATGGGGAAATAAGCAGGGCAGAAACCAATTGCTACCATCTGGTTTGGCAAAACCTATGTCTGAGAAGGAAGATCAAAAATGTAGAATGAGAGAAGACTCCCTTCCAAGAGAGCAGTAGGAAGATGCTAAATTAGGAAGAAAAGACTTTAGTAAGTGTTATGAAGGAGGAATAGTCTTTTACGGTGAGATTTAAGAGGTTTAGACTCAACTCTGAGCCACAGCTCATATTTTTTGTGGTCTTGGCCTAATCACCTGGTCTCTCTCTGTCCTAGTTACCATCTGTAAAATCATTGTAAAATCATCTGCACTTGCAGACTAAGTTCTCCAGCCAGGCAATGCATAGGCATGTCTGCCAGGCATGTAGAGGCAGACCTAAGTCTGTTCTGCTCATGCACTGAGCTGGCTGGTTGCAAGCAAGATCTGCCCTGAAAGCCACAAGGCAACATTCAAACAGGCTTATAACTAAATTATTACATTTTACAGAGTCCAACCAAGTAGCTCACCTCTGCCATGTCTGCCAGTCGCCACCAATGTTGGTGGATCCACTGACCTTTTTATTACTTTGTGCAATGTCACAGATTTTTTTGGTTCTCTGTACTATAATGGAATGCAGAGGTTAGTAAGAGTTAAGATTAAGAGTTACATAGCACTGAATGCAGGCAGAGAGGTTGAAGACTGGTGGATTTAGTCTCAGCTCTCTGTAGGATCTTGGGTAAACCATCACCTTTTCCTGCTGCAGCCCACATGTCTATAACACAGGGGTGACAGCTCCTCACATGTCAGAGTTGTGGCAGAGCTCAGCTGAATGCAAACACCATAACTCCAAAGCCTTTCAATAAACTACTATATATTTTCCAGATATTACTGATTAAATTTCCAGAATGTTTTCATGTCAATATGAATTTTATTTTTTCAAGTACCAATGTTTAATGAATCATTTAATGCTATTCTAGATTTAATATCTTAACCACCTTGCCCATGTCTGACACCTGTGTGGTTTTACATGTTTGGTGTTAGCAGTAAAGCTGGAATAAGAGAGTTTTTTCTCCTTTGAAGAAGTGAGAGAATAGAGAGGCCATATGGTTCACAAAGCCACTCTGCCTAATGAAGTTTGTGCTTTCTGGAGCACAAACAAAACAGCTCCATCAATTTGATCTTCATTGTCAAAACTGACATGCAGTTGGTTTTAAAACACTGCCTCCTTCTCAAAAATCAACAAGGGATTGATTTTCTCTCAACCAAAAGCATTTTCACCAAGACGAACAAGAGCATCTGGTCAATGCATTAAATCTCGGGGTCCTTTGAAAGAGTAAGTCAGTGATACCTTGTGTTTACTTGCAGAGCTTGACAAGAAAGACACAAGGGGAACATTTGTTTTCAGAGGAAACTGTTCTAGTGAAAAGCAAGTGGTTTGAAACACCGCATGAACACAACGGTACCACTGGAGATGAGGGATGTAAGTAATCCATCAAAAATGGTCTGAGCAACAAGAATGCACAATGGTACACTGTGAGACAAGGAAGGTGCAAAAGAGTCTCAGAAGCACTGCTTTTAGCCAGCATTACAACAAGGATGCAAGGAAATGAACGATACCTCAGCCCATATGTGTCTGTCACAAAATTAGGTTAAAGTCACCCTTTTCTTGGCACTTGGTGATCAGTATTTGTTTGCATAGGGCTCAATCTCATACCCACAGATGCCAGTGGGAGCTTGCCATTTCCTTCCACAGCTGCCCGAGAAGGCTCTAAATAACTAGTGTTTGTGCCCAGGGTTTTTCAGTGCCAAATACAATGAACACTATTGTTCTTAACACAATTAAATTTGATAATCAAACTTCCCTGAGCAACTGGAGTTTTTGTCTCAATCTTTCCTGAATTCTAGTCCAACTTTTACCCTGTGCCTCCTGGCTTTTTGCTTCATTTGTTTCTGTTGTGCTACCAAGAATAGGCAGAGTTTCTTTGACTCACAGACGCCTTGATGCCTCTTTGCCTTGGAATAATGGGATCTAGCTTGGCCCCTGAGCTTTACAGAAGATACAAAATGACAGAGATGATCAAAGACTTTGGCAACCTCCACATTGCAAAAGCACAAACTGGACTGGAGCAGGCTCCTTAGCATTCCTTTCTCCACACCAAACAGTCTGGAAAGCATGTCCAAAAGGAGATTGTATAGACATGACTCTATAGATAGACTATTTCCACTTCACCCTTTTCGTTCAGTGTAGCATAGAGAAATGGATGAAGAGGTGAACAAGGAAAACCAAACACCCAAACTACGTTAACTATAAGATGACTTTTGCAGCTCTATCCCATTGATGATACAGGAATCATATCACCAGAGGGTTTCCCTCACCTAAGCATCTCTTTCCAGATAAGATATTTACATTCTGGTCTCTTTCCTATAGTGGCTGTGCAGCAAAGTGCATTCTCCAAGAATCACCCTGTTATCGGGTGATAATCCTCCATCAAGCAGCACCAAGTGTTTGTACATGCTCTGAGTCCACAGCAGTCCTATTACTGCAAAGGGGAAGAAGAAGAAATAGAACAAAACCAGGCCAAGTGGCAGCCAGCAGACAGCTGGAAACTGCCCTAAACTCTGTCCTCACTTCCACTGTCTCAGAGAAACAGAACTTTGTAGACCAGATACTTGGGATACTGAACAATTTCACATCCTGCTTTATAACCCTTCTCTTTGCTCCCTCAGCATCCTCTCGCATGCTGATTTTCACTCAGCTCTTTCTCTTCTCACAAACAAGGACCAATGACCGTATTTCTTTGGCAGCCACAGCAGAGGAATCTCTGAATACCCAGAAATGTGTCTTTGGGAGTCTTCAGGAATGCTCATTCCAGCAAGTAATCCCAAAATCTCTTTGCTGGGCCAAGTAAGCCCTTTGAAGATGGTCAAAAGCATTGCCAGTGGACCTACAGTCACTGAGACAGCATCTGAAGCTTTTTTAATCCTGCCTCCATCAGGAAGATTTCTCAGGAGCTGAGCATCCCTGGGTTACATGCCAGCTCTAAGATTAGTTTCAACCCAAATATTATTACTCCTGAAGACACCGTGCTTTGCAAAAGCTCACTACATGGATCTCCCCACTGTGCATTTTTATACGGGTGCCTCAACATTTGTTTTGAGAACTATCCTGTTCCAACAGCAAACATAAAGATCAGTGTGACCTCTCCTTATCACACAGCCTTTCCTGTGTGGAATTCATTGTGATCTGGACCCTAGTGACTATTGCATCATTTCTGTTTATTTGTAACCTTTGGCACCCTGCAATCTTATCTGCCTGCAGCCGGCTGCAGCAGAAGATGTGCAGCAACACAGCCAGCTCTGGCAATCCTCAAACACTAGAAAGGGCCAGTTAAGAGTGGAGGTCAGTAAATGATTAGCAAAGCAAATCTGCAGTGACAGCTATACAGACATCAGCTCGCTCTCTCTCGCCCCACAGCAGGTGAGGCCTGGCTTTCCTCCAGCTCTGCTCACCAATTACGATGAGGGTGTAGTTCACGTTGGTGCTCCCGAAGCCATTGGTGGCTTTGCAAATGTAGGTTCCCGCATCTTCGCTTTCCACCTCCTTGATTTTCAACCCTTGCTGAAGGATTCGGAACCTTGTCCAGCCGCTGTGGATAGTCCGTCCATCCTTCATCCACATGGTGAGAGGCGGGGGGTCGCCTTCCACTGGGCACAGGAGCTTGATGGTCCTCCCGAGCCTCACAGACTGACGGTGAATCACTTTGTCAGCAATCCTTGGGGGGCCTAAGAAAGAACAGAGGGAGGAAATGCTGTTACGACTTTTGCCAGTGATACAGCACTGATTCAAAGCTGAGTCATCCATCAGGCCATTACACTGGCTGCTATACAGAGCTATAGTAAAAGGTGCTTACCAAAAATCACTTACAACCAAGGCTAAAAATGCAGGCAGTTACACAGGGATACAACAAAGATACTGGTTTGTGCAAGACCCGAAGCTGTAGCCTTGCCATGCCATCAGCAGTCGCTCATGATAAACCCACCAGGGAAGCCTGGTTCTGAGGCTCTTTTGCTTTTCCAAAATTTACAGCATTCTCCTATCACAAGAAGGAGTGAAACACACCAACTGTTCAGCTGCATTTGGTAAAAAAACTGTAGTTGTTTTAAACTTAACACCTATCCTGAAGGCAAAATTAGTAACAGGACTGGTACTTAAAACAAAACATTGCCCTCCCCGTCCCCCCACCCCCCAAATGTTATAATCCTTTCATGTTGTATGTACAGTAATTCCCTTTAATAGTCACCAGATGGGCTTTATCTGAGACACATAAGCCTGCAGTTGTTGGACACAGAGCATTCACTGGGCAGTGCTTCACTGAAAGATACAGCTTAGCCTGACATGTTAACATTGCTTATAGTCCAAAAGAGGATATTTTTATAAATTGTTTTAGCAACCCTGCTGGTTTGACCTGCCTGACAAATATTTGCTCATTGTAAAAGGTGATAATTTCATGCAAAACAGAGTGACCCTGGAATGCCAGAGTGAACACACTGTTTGCCACATGATAACAGGATGCACTTAGACAGGCCAACACTCAGAAAAGAGAAGCAATAAAGACTCCAACAGTGAGAACGTTAGCATAGCTGAATTCCAATCAGAATTTTTTCCTAAGGCTCTGAAAAGTTGAGAGTAATTTTCCTGCATTTGCCTTTTCTGCCTTTTTATTAATTGCACAAGTTTCCCATATAAACTGCAATAGCAATGCTCTTCCCAGAACAGTCTATTAATGGGTGTAATAATAAGTGCCCTGTTCTTGCATAAGGACAAAATGTTTTGCTAAGGATTGCTGATGCTGAGTTGCACCCAAAACCCACAAGATGTTTGTGGGATTTGGAAATGTTCCCTCATATTTTACTCCTGTTCCTAGTGTTTTGCAGGATTGGACCCACAGGGGATAAGCTACAGAGCTCATATTTGCACTTCCTCATGACTAACTCCCATTATTCCAAAGTCTGCCTGATTTTTCCCCCGCATGACTAAGGTAGTACATACAGTCCAGATCATGAATTACTACAGAGCTGCTGTCACAGTTACTCATGTTGAATCGCACCCATGAATTTTGCAGCTTTGCTGGTGAACAGAAAGGCTGCTCAAGCTGAGAAAAGTCATGAACTAGCTTGAAACTCATTAATGATTTTAAAGAGCCTGGTTAATTCAATGGGTCTAAGACATACTCAGATTCTGCTGGACTTCTGATGACCTGAAGTGGGGATCTTGAGAGCACGTACTCTGAAAAAGTCAGTCCCTGGCAAAGACAACACCTACCCCTGTAGACCTTCTACAAGCCCCTGTGGGACAGCATCTGAGGTGATGGTGTCCTCCCAGATTCCAAGGGAACTGGCAAAACACCATGAGAAATCCTTCCTGTCCAAGTCTTTCTAATCACTCCAAACCACCTTCTTCACCTTGGGAGACCTCTGACCAACTCTGTGGATGGAGAGATAATCCCAAGATCCCTTCAATGGTGATCTGACACAAGTCACATTGCTGAATATTTTGAAGTGGAAATCTGCCCATCAGGTAGATATGTGTTGGCTTTGACAAGGCACAATTCACCAACATGGAGTGAGGATCCAGCCCCAAAATCTGCTACATCTCCCTACATGGTGCAGTGTCTCGCTCAGTGTAAAGGAGGTGAAATGTCCAGACAAATCCACAGACTTGTTGAGATTCTGAGTTGGCCCTTGGAGAGGTCCTTTCAGACCCAGAGCCCTATCAAACCAAGTCAAATTTTAAGAGTAGCTTCACCACAATCTGCTTGTGAGCCAGGATACTACTCTATGCATATTCAAATGACAAAAACAGATCTATAATTAGTGCTGAGGAAAAATGTTTGGCACAGGGCAAGCAGGGACAGTGGAGAAAGAGCACCCTCCTCCCAACTTGGAAACCTGCTGTAGCTCCTTCAAAATCCCTTTCCTTCCGACATTCAGGTTGACTCCTGATGAATTTTGAGACCTGGAGGAATCAGATAGTTTCCCAGTCACGTCATGTGCTTCTCTGGGGTAGGCTGCATGAGCAGTGCTCCTGATGGCACCAGAGTTGCCTCTGGATCTGTCACATGTTTGGGTCAGTGGTAAGCTTGGTACTCCTAAATGCCATTTTCCTTTGATTGACCTTTCGTTCTGAGGAATTGTTGGATCACTCTCTGTCACAGGATCTACTCGCAGATCTTTATGACATTTAGAAAAGGGTGCGTTTCTTAGAGCCATTCTGCCTGAAAAGAAAAACACCAGTGCAGCGCTTCATTAGCTCCTCCAGCAACTTTCTTGGCAAGAGGAATAAAAGTCTCCCCCCACTCTTTTACCTGCTGTGAATTTTGCCAGATACAGCATGCACTTCTCAGTAGTGTATAGCTCTAGGACAAAGACGCTAAAGTCTTGCTTCTGTTCACTTAGTGCTGTAAATATTCCCATTTTATTACCTATCATCTTTGCATTAATACCCTTCTGCTCAAACAGTACTCTCTGGAATCAGCACCTTTGCATATGCCAGAGGCCTCAGAGGCCCTGGCAAGCCGATAGTAGCTGGACCTTTTGAAGCTGGGCTACAGCAAGGATAAAATGTTGATATCATCACGGATCTCTGTCTCTCTTTCTCATGTACAGGCATTCATTGGGTCTTATTTCACTACATATCTGTAGAGCCCTGCCTTGGTACTGCAACAGTGATGCATGAATGCTTTTCCAGTCAAGACACACTTTGGCACATCTTGCCACTCTGTGCTGTCAGTATTTGGAGGGCAGGCAGCAGAGAGGGGGAAGTGTGTTTTGCAAAAAGGCTCTTCTCCAGTATCTCCTGGGCAGCGGGTGCTACTGACATAGAGCTGCCTTGCACAATGTACCATGGAAATCTCACACTATCCAGGCAAAAACATCTTCCCCCTCTGAATCCATACACTGAGCTGCCCAGCACTGCTCAGGTTCTCCTGGAGATTAATGTCCAGGGTTTCTCTATGGCAGTTCCATCTCCTACTATACAAACAGAGCAAAAAGATGTAGTAAAAACATGCTGAGCCCCCCCCAGTTTCCCATGTGCAGCACTGGTACTGATGGGTGCTCCCCACTTTGCAGAACTGGCCCACAGTATGCCACAGGGTGGCCAGAAGAGCAGAGTGCCTAGTTAGCTCTCCCAAGGTGCTGACTAGGGAGAGTCCCTGGTGTCTGACCCTGCAGGGTTGGGGCACGTGTGTGCTCACAGCTGAGTGCAGTGGCACAGGAGCAGACCCCAAGGCATGCAGGCTGGATACATTTCTACAGCTGCTTAGAGAGGCAAAATCCCAGGAAAGCACCTGCTGCTTCACCTACAGCTGCCAGGGAGGTAAAAACAGACTGAACCCTGGCTGCCGCTGATTTCCCACCTTCACTGCTGTCAGTATCAGTCCTGTGCTTAATGCAGCATTAAAAGGTAGATGAAATTACTCCTCGAGCAGCCAGTGTCAAGATCTCTGCTGTCCTAGACTCCAGCTTTGTGTTGTGTGTGAGCAGAAATGATCTAATGTATTGTAAGAGCAATACCCTATGGCTGGTCGCTGTGGTGCTGCTCTCGTCTTGTTTGTGGGCAGGGCAACACCCCAAGAACTGAAGGGTAACACCATAAGGGATCATTCTGAAACCTGAAAACATTTTGTTAAACCAGATCATTAAAATTGTGATTTCATATATTTACCAACACAAACTTAATGTCTGCACCTATGGGCCAAACCTCCAGATTGGATCCTTTCAAGACAGAGTAGCAGAGAGTAGTGCTCTCTGGTGCTGGGTATAAATCCCGAGGAATGAGTCTCTGTATCATGCTCTCCCTGATTTCTTATCCATGATTCTTGAAAACACCAGACTTTTTAAGTGCTGACCATCTGCAATCTGTGATACTCCTGGACACAGCAAGTACTTCTTGCAGCATTTTTCCATGGGATATGGGAGAAGGGGACACAAACAAGGCCATAGGTAGATAGTCCATCCAAATTACTTAGATTTTTGCACATTTTCAGGAAGGGATAGGGAATGGCAAGGAGAGAAGACAACAACCATTTCTCTCTTCCACTCTTGCAGTTTTCCATTAGGCAAAGGCAGTTCTCTATGGCCAAAAGGCACTCACTGCTTCTAAGCCCCATCACGGTGGAGAGGGCACAGCTGGCTCCACAGCCTGTGCCAACAGAAGGAGCTTTTACAGTAAGTTAAGCCCCACCTCAACACAACCCCAGTGGGGGCAGCTTTTCTTCAGTCTCCCTTGTCCTCAACCCAATAGTTTCAGAGAATCATTTCTTAATACTTTGGCCGAGAGGGAAGGGTGGGGTTTGACATCCATGGATGTGAGTTGGGAAGAAGTGACAAGAATGCAGCTGCCTCCCCCCTGTGCTTGGTTGTTATTCTTTCTCCCAACACAAACTAAATATAACTTTGCCCCATAACATTCAAATCATTTTGGTTGCTAGAAGGGATCATGCCTGGAGTTCCAAGGGCCAGGGTGCAATCAGGCTTAAAATATAATTTAAACAATCCAGAACCTACATTTTCCACAAAGTTATTTTCTTGCTTGGAGTTTCCCCATCTGCAAATACATATAAACACACCCAGAAAGAAATCAACAAGCCCAGCCAGATGCCAAGTTTTCTGTTCAAGATCATATAAATCCAGTCAAACATTAACAAGGAAATGCCATGATCACCTCATTTGTTTTAAATATTTCTGTTCATATACATGCAGACATGTGTGCAGATTTATTTGCCTCATTTACAAATACAAGCAACTGGAATCTCCATTCTGTTCCATTATATAAAAGACAGATCCTACACCTGTCTTACTGAACAGCTGGGCAATTTTCAATTTATATCCACTATCCTACACCACAGAAAAGCCCCACTTGCTGCTTTGCTGCTGACACTGCTTTACTATCATTATTCCTGCTCTCCTCCCCAGTGCCTCGGAAGGGATGGTGGTTGCCATTTCTTGGCAAAAGGAGTTATGTAAAACCCAAGAAAGCCTCTTTGCTTTAGCAAATAGCTATTTCCGGGAAGCAGCAAAAACAATTTCTAGAAGTGTATTTAAGGCACAACAGTGGAATAGCCTGGAGCTTCCTGTCCATATTTCTCACAGTCAAAAACACACACACATATAATTATATTTTCCTGGACTGCATTGCAAAGTTCATGCACTCATTCAACTCATACATGCAGTAAACATGATTTACAGCTCTGTGTGAAAACCCTCTAGATATATGGTGTTTTGATAGTGACTCAAACCTAGCACTATAATTTAGTAACACCTAGCAGTGAAAGCTAAATGATTTCCCACTCCACATTCCTAACTTCTCGTGAACCCCCTTTTACTGCTAACCTGGGGAGGAGATACTGCTTCTATAATTGTTTGGACTTAGCCTTGCTAGTCCTTCAACTAAACTGCATGCTAACGTCAAGCTTCACATATGGTGAACGCACCAGCACTGACCCATGTCCTAGGAGACCATTTGCCATCACACAGTTCAAAGTGAACTTTATTAACACATTAAACATAATTACAAAGAGGAAATTCCAAGGAAGGTCAACAAGCCCGGACAGTTTCTTGGAATGGAAAGTAATTTATAATATCCACATACTGTATTGTAAAGTTTATAAAGAAGTTAAATAAGTTTTAAGAGCCCCATGGGTTATGTATGGCTTATTATTTAATACCAAACTCATTCACTCTCCATGTAGATAAGATTTCTTTTGAAGTGCTGTGTTAGCAAATTAGCAAAATCATTTACCAAGAAGCATCCAAACAACCCACCAATACAAGCACGGGATTAGCTTCAGGAGCTGGAGTACCACAGATGGTGTGTATCCTATGAGGAGAATACAGCCAAGCACAGAAACCTTTCATTACAACAATGGGATGAAGAAATTGGACAAGGGTCACCAACCAAACCGCTCATTTGGTGTGAACACAATCTCTTACACCAACATCTGAGGCAACATTTGGCCTTCACCATACTCATCACTGTAAAACCCAAGCCTCCAAAGTCCTCAGTGTAAGGGTGCTCAGAGCAAAGTTGATTTCTTTCACCTTTCCCATGCTTCAAAATAAACATAGACAGCTGGAAAGGACCATCTAAAAGCCATGTTTGACACATGCAAACAGTAGGAGTTTAACCCTTTCTACAATAGTTTAACTCTCTTTGCAAGACCAGCATGATGATTATACACACACACTCTCTCCACATTATTATTACTACAATGATTTGTATTGGCATTCAGGTTGTAATGACGGATGAATGGATAGAGGCCTCACTACACTAAGGGCTGGGCAAACACAACCAAGGAGCAAATCCCACAGGGAAGGGCTTACAAAGCAAGGATGGCAACTGTTTCAACACACATGAGTAGGTATTCCTGCAAGAGAGGAACTCTTGGCTCTCTGCACAGTTGGAAGCCATTACATGGAGAGCAGAACTGATAAAAATACTTTTTGAGAGAGATAAAAGGATGAATGTGTTGCCCATGCATCCCATTAACTAATGGAATAAGCAGTTCAAAGGGCTGGTGAATCCAACATCTTTTCATATTTTCAAAACAAAACAGTTTGCATTTCCAAAAGGTATGCATTAGCCAAGTAAAGTAGGGGTCAGTGTGGGGGTAACTGGTCCAAATGCTTTGGTATGTGACATGAGGAGATGAGATTAGATGAGCTAATGGGTCCTTCTTGGCTTGAAAACATAGGCGCCCACAGACAAAAACAATGCTTATCAAAAACAATCAAAAGATTAAAGAAAAAACCAACAGCATCTCTGGAGAACAAAGACTCTTAGTGAGAGACACAAAAACACCACAAGTATTTGCTGACCAGCCCCGACGGCTGGTCAGGCTTAGATTTGGAAATAGCGGACTGTTTACAGGAGCAAGTTGTAGTCTTGGGCTGCATGGCTGAGCCAAACAAACTGATGGAGAAAACAGCCTTGTAGATCCATTTTACAGTAAGTGAAGTGCCATATTTTCTCTTCCCTACCTCTGTGGTTGGAGCTGCTTTCCTGATGAAATGGATATTTATTGATAGCACAAGAAGTGCTTGCCATATTTTCACATGAGTAATAACTAGTCCCCTGGGTGAAGGCTGCCAGTAAATTTCCTACTCTAGATGTTCCAAAACTAAGAAAAATAGAATATTTTGGAACATGTTCCATTTAATTAAGTGCCCTGCATACACATTTCACTGACATTTAATAAAACAGTTATTGTATATTAAACAATTGGCACCTGATTATTGCATAGATTTATTGCAGTTCAACAACAGCAGATGAGATACATATCTCTTACATGGTTTTTAAATCCTTTGAGCATATGTTTTCAATAATCAGTTGATATTTATTTAACATGAAATTACCATCTTATTAAATTAAATGTGTATGGGTGACATTCAATTTCAAGTGTCACCAAACACTTTTTCAGCAGCAAAAAATAGTAACTTTATCCCTTAGGTTTTGAGGTAGCAAACACAAAGGAGAGTTAGGATTACTTCAAATTACTTTTGAAGAAACAGACTTCATATGCTAGAGGGTTTCTCTTCTAGTGTGGATGAAAATATATTATTTATTGTTTCTTAAGTGCTGCCAGTGTGCTTAGCGTGAGCCAAAATAGAGGACTAATATTTCTACTTTAAGGCTAAAATTATACTGACAGTGCAGTTCAGGTATGCAGTTCAATGGATAACCAGAAAACTTTCTTTAGAGAAGAGGTAAGTAAAAAAAAGATGTGGTGGCAGACATACCCACACAATCTACCTTCTCCATTCCCATCAAAAAGGCAAGCCCATTCCTAATTTGTTGGGAATTTTTTTCTAAAGAAATGGCCTTAAAACATGTTTTCAAGGTTCTAAAATTAAAAGAATATTTTTTTTTTTAGCCTCCTGTTTCCGGGAAGGACAAACTGCCTAATTCTGGAAGAAAGCTAGAAATCCTCTGGCTTGAGGGAGACAAGAGGATCCAGAACCCAAACAAAAAATGTGCCCCATAGCCCAAATCTGCTCTCTGCAAACCTACCCCAAACCCCCAGCATCTCCTCCACAGGTCACACTGAGACCATTCCTGACAATGTAAGGCGTTTGTTTGTCATAATCTCTGGGAAACAATTCAGTCAGGCAGCCCTGAACTACCTTCTGAGGTGAATCTACCCCAATTTTAACATAAATATCATTGCACTATGCCCTTCTAACTGCTTCCCAACCATGCAAATCCTGCATCACAAGCCCAGTGGATTTCCCAGCCAAATAACCCACCATCTCCAACACTTTCAGTAAAACAAACCAGACATTCTAAAATCTCAGCTTAATTCACTTACTTTATAACAAATCTCCCCTTCAAGCCCCAGTTGCAATCACATTCCAAACCCCTAGGCTCCAAAGATAGGCATTTACTTCTGAGCCAACCTTCTCAGATTTTTGTCCCCTTCTTTGTCCCTCCTGCCTGCATGCAGTATTTTGTCACCCATACATTTCATGTGAACAGCTCCTAGAAAATAGGATGCCCAAGTTCATGTTTGGTGAGACAGATTCCCCTTGAACTGTGGTAGTATTGTGGTAGTCAATATTTAACCCAGTCTAAGCACTGTGCAAGGTTTAATAAGTAATTAGCCATTTCCCTTATAGACAGGCATTTGTGTGAGCACTGTGCAAGCAGGAAATTGTAAGTGTCATTGTTTATGTCTGCAGGAAAACAGAAACCACGATGATTGACTCTGTGCCATATGCGGGAACGATGTGAACGAAGACCTTTAAATAGCTGGTTTGCCCTTCTGCTAGTTCACAGGGGCAACTTCAGCCATATATTGACACAGAAGACTTTTTCATTTGTATCCAAGGATTTGGTTTTCCTCAAAATATTCTTAAAAATCTTTTTTAACAAATTCCTCTCTAAGGGATGAAATAGGAGAAGACTTCTAACTTTTTTAGCCAATGCTGGTTCCTACTGGCCTTTCTAGGAGGATAGAAAAGGTGTGATTAGCACACTAAGGGCTCAGAAAAAAAACCATCTTGAAACACACTCTCAAACATGAGACACTGTCAAAATATCCACAAGCCTTCTCCTGTTGGGAAATCATCAGTGCCCTGCTCTCAGCCCTCCCTTTCCTCTGCCCTCATCACTGAAGGCTTCTAAGTTTGGTCACCACAAAAGCGTGGTAACAACTGTTTGACGGTGACCACAAAGAGATAAACATTGTGGTATTTAAGAACTGAAGATATTTTTGGAGGCTTCTTCAGAACAGAAAGCATTTCTAGCTGAATGGCTGAAGAGCAGACTTGGTATGGAGCATTTGGCAGAAATGTTTTTCTATCAGAAAATTACATTTTTGTCAAGAACCAAAACCTTACGTGTTTTCCAATATTCCTCTTTTCAGTTTGAGAAATCTTTCGTGTAATAATTTTGGAAAATCATAATAGAACACAGGCAAACTAAAAAGTTGTGGTTTTAAAAGTAGATTGATTAAGCAATGGTAATATTTTTTTAATTGGTTGCTGTATCCCTAAAATATGAAAACCATTTTGATTTTGGGCAGGAATAAATTAAAATACATACATATAAATAAATACACACACACACAAAAAAAAAAACTTGTCTTGCTCCAAAAGAAAAATGCAAAGCACCTTCTAAAACAGCAGCATTTTAAAATTCTGGCTGAAACCATTCACTGTTGCCCTATCAAAACCTCCACTTCACGGTAGGTGTGATGGGAGCTGGCTCTTTCCAGCTCTCTCCAAATTAAACTGTTGTCATAAAGGTCTACCTTAAATTTGCCCACATCAGTGTCTTAATTTGGACCAGAGGTGTGCTTTAAAATTAATTTTTTGATCTTTCCCAACAATTATACTCTGCTTCACATCACAAAGCTGCTTTAGCACATGTGCACTGAGCAGCTTTTGTATGAAATTGAACTGCAGGGGGTATTCCAGTTCAAATGGGCATTTAGTTCACAGGACCAGACTAAAGCTATTCTGAAGTGAAACACCTTTGAAATAGGGGTGCCAAAGCACCAAATGCTTTGCTTTACTGAACCAATCTTACCAAACCCCACCAGCTGCTAAAGCAGACACAGTCAGCAATTGCAAGCTGGCTCCCTGGTAAAACAAAAGCAGAAGCTGTACTCTTGTATTTCCATTACTGAATACTCAATCTACACGACCAGACTGGAGCTGATCCAGAATAAACTTCTGAAATGCCTTTAGTGTGAACATCACCACCTCAGCACCAAATATTTCACTTTAAAGATTTGTTCCTGTTGTAACATTCTAGAGGCTAACTTAGAAATACCTGTACATCTCTTCCAGGAGGGGAAAATATTTAAATGCACTTTTAAATAAAGTTTTCACAAGGTTGAGTCAGTGAAAATTACATTTAAACTCGAGAGACACCAAGTTGTATATGAAAACAGGGAAACCATCACTGAATTCTTACAGCATTCACATCTGGTTGCTGTTCCCCAGACACTGAAGCACACACTACCTGCTGTAAAAACACGTGATACCTGTGTGTGTTGGCAGGATCCAGGACTTCTTAATGCATGAAACCTTCACACCTGCAGAATACTTTAAGATCTCACACAGGAAACAGCCTCAGCTCCAGGCCATACCCAAAGGAAAGTAGTAACATTTTCTTCATGTGGATCAACTCTGACCTGGTACCACAGCACAGCATCAAAACATGCAATGATGGCTGCACAAGCCCGTACACAAGTGACCTTCTGGCTGTGAAACTTGTATTATCTCTGGCACAGTCTGAGAGCTGAGAAGGTGCCTTGGACAGAGGCTGGTGCAGCTTTCTGCAACCTGCCCGCACCTGGGACAGTCTAAAATGGATCCACTTCCTCTGCTTCTCCTCTTCTACATGCTGCTTTGCTCACAAAGGGTTAGTGCATTCTTATATGGCTTTATTAGTTTTTCTATCAGGAGAGAGTGAAGACTTGTTGCTCTGTTAGACTTACTATGTTCCATTGCACCACCTAGGATTGCCAGAGGCTTTGCTGTAAAGTCCTAGGACTGTTCAGCTTCTAAAAATCAGATAAAATCAATGCACTTAATCTGGTAAGTCCAAAGCTTTGCTGCACCATTTACTGTTCAAAAGCTGCTTCAGTTCATCTGCAGGAAGGTACTCCTCCTATACCTCTCCTGTACACTGGTGTGGCATATCTCAGGATAAATGGTATCACCAAACCAGCACCTAAGAGTGGGTATATTCTGTCAAAACTGAAACACAGTAAATGTATTTTAAAAAATAGATCCATTTAAATTCCCCAAACTATCCAAAGGATTTGGAAATATTTCTCCTTTGTCGAAGATCCCGTATTGCCTGCCTTTTATCTCCATACATCTGCATGAGCGGGAAGATGGGGTTAATTATTACTCGATACATAAGCAAACTACCAACCCCCTGTTCTTAGCATAGCCTGTTGCTTTATTTGAGCTGCCCAAACCTCAGCAGCTACAAAGGCTACAGGAGTTTTGCTGACATCGATCGCTCTGTAATTTCAAATGATGCCATTCCACTGGCTACGCACTGGTATGTAACATCATATCCATCAGGTAGATAGAGCGACACTGGAATATCAATTAATGTGCAATCCTATTACCTCAGTGTCTGGTAATGTACAGCCCCAGCTACCCTCCTGCAAGTGTGTGAGGGGGAGAAGCCTGGAGAGCACAGCGGCTCTCCAGGAAAAGCTGCGCATGGAGAAATATTGTCTCGTCGTACGATTACAGAGCCGCTTCACACCCCGCCGCGCACGTGCAGGTACCAGCACACACACATCGCATCAGCTGTCAGCAGGAATTCCTGCCTGCAGAATAAAGCACTGACACAGTCTGTCTGCTCAGCCTGTCCTGCTCGATGCACGTCTGAGCAACTTGCCCACTCTCATAAACATTTCCCAGCTTCTTCGTTCACGGAAATAGGAGGTTTTACTATTGCAGTGACTTGAACTTGTTCTTGAGGGAAGCCACATCAGAAATCACTCTGTGCTGCTCACTGGCATTTCTAAGTGAGGAGTCAAGAGGTCAAAACCCAAGGTCAGAAACACAGACATGCAGGATCCCTCACTGTACCTGAGGCTGAAGAAATTAGCACACTCCTAATCAGTTGCTAATCCCCTAATCTTTATTGCATGTAAATTCCAATTCCTTCGCAGTGGCTGTGCCATGGTATTCTCCAATCTGATTACAGTGAAATCCCCCTTGGAAGACTCATCGATAAAAGATGGAAATGTGTAAAATCAATTTGCTGTATATCACAAACAGCGCTGCACACCCCTTCAGGGATCAAAGAACTGCCATCAAATAGCAACAAATAAAGGGCTGTTAAAAGCGCTTTTTATCTAATAGTGGATGTGATTATTTGACAAAAGACAAAATTCACTTCTGAACGGAAAACAGTGCTATATTGTTTTACAGACAGTAAAGCATCTGTTGGTGACTAAAGCAGAAAAAGCAACTTAAAAAAGGTCAACATTTAAGGCCATGCTATAAAGGTGAGAAGGCAGAAGACAAGAAGGACTAGATGCACTCAGACTAACAATTTACTGGCAGGAGCTCAAGCTCAGCCAACAATCTCAGCTCTACCTCCAGAAGGTACAACAAGAGCACTGTTGGCATGGGGCAGCTGGTCAATGAATTTATCATTTGACATTTATCTTGACATGAAGCAATAATCACTGGTAGGGCTTTCGGTCTCAAGTTCAATTGAGCTTTGCCTGAAATGGTTCCATCCAGAGAGTCCACAGCTCTGGCCCACCAGGAACAGCCTGGGCTCCATTATTGCTAAGTACAGTGGTTCTTAGTGCTGAAAACAATGAAAAATCAGTAACACTTATAAAAAATAAAATACCTTGGCAGGATTTCACTCTCCTGTCATTTTCCTATGGTGAGTAGAAGGGAAGCCAAAGCCTCCTTCGTGTAATTCACCAGAAGACAGAGAAAAATACTAAACTAACAAAAAGCAGAGGCCAATCCAACTCCTATGTTTCACCCAATGAGGGGAATTTGCCAGCATTCACAATTTTATTTTTTAAATCTTATGACATTAGGTGCTTGTTTCTTACTGTCTCCTTTCTGAGGGCATAAACCTGGAGGAGAATATTCTGTTTATTTGAACATGGGAGGAAATTTGTGACCTTTGTGATCATGGGGAATCACTAAATGCTCTAAAAACAGGAAGCAAATAAATAAAATCCAATTTGTTGTAACATCCATGCTATTTAAGCCAGAGTACTGGTTTTCTGGGGTTTGACCCAGGAGTGCTGAACACACAGGATTAGTAATGTAAGTGTTTCCCACGGATGTGTCTCATGTGATTTATTTAAGCATCTTTATGACATGCATTAACAAAAAGCTACACTGGCTGTGGGATCCAATAGCTATAGGATCTAAAATAGCTTATGCTGCATTCACCATAGAGAAGATTATAAGCAGGTGTCTCTCCTAGAAAAACTGGTACATTACAATCAAAAGGGAGCTGGCTCATATTCCCACATGTTTGTCATTATGGAAGAGGGGGAGAAAAAGGGACATTAGGGTTAATAAAACCACACTGCTACTCTTGCAGCACCTACAGTCCAAGAGGGACTTCAGTAGCTCAGCTCTGCCATTGATAAAAGTTTTACAAGACCTCTGCTCCAAACAGCCCTGAAATCAAAGGTCTGTTTACTTAGCCTTTGCTTGCTGGGCTTTAGGATAGTGCAAGGAAGATCAAAGCAGGGACCTCGTTTAACATGTTCAAGTACACAACTAGCAAGTCTGTTTATGTTGGATTCCTACACACTGAGAGTGCTGCTGTCTGTCAACACTTCAGGCTCATTTTCAGCAATATTGGGTGAGGAGGGAAATATTCCGAAAGGCCCCACAGATTTTGGTCCTGCTGAAACAGAAGTGAAAGTCAGAGCAGGGAGTTCTGCTTGTAACTGTGACTGCCATCAAATGATGCCATTCCACTGCCCAAGTCAAACACCAACTCCTTGCAGGGAAAAAGAAACCTTCACAGGTCAGAGACCTCTGACGAAGTGCCACACCATTAAAATGCAGCTAAAGTCTGTATAAAGAGCTGGGAAAGACAACTTGGTTCTGTATTATTTGGGTCCCACCTGTTTTTATTGCCAACGCACAGTGAAACTGAAGTACTTGGTTTGGCTCTGGTAAGGGATGACACCCTGAGCACCTCATGCACAGGAGGAACTGCAAAAGCCATCAGCAATTCATGTCTTTCTGCAGTCTCCCATTGTCACTTGTACCACACTGGGTATGGGGCAGTTTGCAATTGCAAGTAATTTATTACAAAAGCTTAGTTTCCAATGGCTCTGAATTCTGTGGCTTTATTTCCCAGTGCCTATTAGGGGACAAGAAAGTGATAACATCTTCATTTATTTGCTTGTTTGTCACTGCTGCATTAATGTCTATCTAGAAAATTCAACCACATATTTAGAAAAGGCTGAAGCTATGCAATGGCATTTGCCCCAAGCATGGTGGCAGTGGGAATGTAGCACTATTACAATCATTCCCTTATATGTGACTTCCCATTTTCACAAAGTTGGAGCTTAGTATCTCTCACATCACTCCTTCTCAAACAATGTGCGTGAAATTGGCTTATAGGCTTAAAAGCTATCAGAAGGGATGGAGATGGATCAACCCTCAAAAAATGTCACCACATGAATCTCATCTCTTTAGGACACCAACGTAAACATCCCAGACATGGATAGGTATGGAAAGAGCACTCAGAAAGAAGGAGACAGGTGGTATTTAACTTTTGAAGTAGGGCTCTTTCTTTGAAAGATTTATCTGAAGCTATAACCTCCATCTGGTATCACACCAGAATTCCACCAAAAAATCAAATCACAGAAGTTAGGATGGATCCACTTTACACAGATTTCTTTTACCTTTCTCAGTGCTTCTGCTGAAGTTTCCTAGAAAAACCCTCTCATGTTCTGACCAGTGTTGCTCAGAAGAAATAGAAATTCAGGACATAGAGAAGTCTGTAACCAGTGTTAGAAAACCAAGTCTCCCAACAGACAGCCTGTTCTGGAGCTGCCTCCTGCAGATGCCCTGCACCTTCCTCTGAAATTCCTGAACATGCTACAGGCAGAGTCAAGGTACTGGACTGCACAGCCCATAGATGAGCCCAGCAGACGACTGTGATTCAAAACAGATAATACATACTGTTTCTCCATCTCCCGCATCCTTTGACCTCAGATCACCTTTATTTCACCAGATGAGAAACTGACACATTTTTTGAAAAGCATTGCATATGTGCTGAGATCCTCAGGTGATGGAACCCAGAGTGACACTCCTGGGGCAGAAATGGAGCCATTTGTTCTGAATTAGACCAGACTGTCATTTGCTTTAGGAAAATGAACCATACAGCTGACAACCAAACCAACAATTACTACAGCTGTGACTAGAAGGGAATCAGTAACATCATTCAGCCATGCATGCACCCTACTCCCACTGCTGCTCAGGGCACTGATCAATTTTAGGTGTGTTTAGGGCAAAATTGCTTCAGTCCTAACTCCCATCTGAGAATGCCATTTCCAGTGGTTCCTCCCCACGTTTGCTCTCTTGCATTGATGGGAGGAGGTCATGTAGGAATGAGATTATGAGTACCTGAAATTAATACCTGCTGCTGTTTCCCTTGGCTTCACAAAGGAGTAAAATTTAAAAAAATAGTCAAAAAATTGTAAGAAACATGGTGAAACCACACAAACTGTGGGCTGGAGGAGCCCCATTAGGTCTTGTTCCCACTCATCTCATCTGTACTATCCACAGGACTGACCCTTTAAAGCAGAGACGAGTTAAATGAAAGAGACCCTACTGGTTAAGATACTTTCTTAGGTCCTTAACAGTCAGATAGCAAAGGTCACACGAGGTGTGCCACAACCACACAAAGCTGGGGACATCTTCCTCTCTTGGAGCGCTGTGAGGACACACATCAAATTGCCAGGCACCCTGTGATCATGGGGATGCAGGTGAGGACCTAGATAGATATGCAAGTCTCAAGACTCACCTAAGAATCTTCACACTTTTGCAGGGTGAAACACGAGGAAATACAGCCGGCTTTGCTCCACCTTATTCTACTGCCTCTAGCCAAAATCCTCAGCTACACTCCTAAACTGTTCCTTCCCCCTCCTCCTGGCTCCACTATCCAATCTCTTCATACACTTGCAGACAGTTATTGTCCCCTCAGGTGTCACTTAGCCAAGCTATACATATATTTACAAGCAGCTCTTTTAATCTTCTCACATAAATCAGTCCCCACAGTTGTCTGATCCAATCATCTGGGCCTGTCTCTCTCTGTCCAGACAAAAATCTTGTCTGTCTCCCTGACATCTCCTGGATGTTGAGCTGTCAGATCAAGCTCAGAGCTCTTAATCTTCCTCCCCCTTCCCACCTCCTTCCTTAATTGCTGCGGACACTGCTACTGTCCTGCCTGTCGCTCAGGCCCACAGCTCGAGTGTTATTTTTCACTCTGTTTTCCCTCTAGCCCTCCCCATCCTGGCTCAGACCCTGAGCCAGAGTCTTTCTGCAGCTCGTTGATAAGCCCAGCCCTGGCTGTCCATCCACTCACTTGCACTTGGCATACAGTCTCCCATCATATTTCATCATGACTCCTCTGCTCCAGCCTTGGTGAAACGCTCTCTTGCCTCAACCATTAATTTTTTTTCTAGGCAGTGCTCTGGCCACCTCTACTTCTCTTCACATCTACCTCTCCCTTTCCCTGCCACACCAAACAGCTGCTACTTTTTCTCACTTGTCAAGGCTTTTCCTGGCCTCTTCCCACCAGCTGTTCTATCACCTCTTCCCTCTGTACTTCTAGTGCAGAGGGTCCACGCTCTTCCAGCTATACCAGAAGTCTGGGCTCTCTCCTCCTTTTTTACATTTTTCAAAGAAAATCATATGGGTTTCCTGCCAGGCTGCCTGACTCGTGTGGGAGCAGCTCCCCTTTGAGACTGGAGAAGGGACTCAGCTCTCTCTCTGCACATGTCCCCTTAAAGCTTTCCTGCACCAGGTACCCATCAACAGCAAGCAGCTAAGTCTGGTCCTCATTGGCAACACCATTGGACAGTTCTAAACTAGAAGAGAAGTGATTTAGATTAGATGTTAGGAAGAAATTCTTGACTCAGAGGATAGTGAGGCACTGGTTGCCCAGAGAAGCTGTAGATGCCCCATCCTTGGAAGTGTTCAAATCCATGTTAGACAGGGTTTGAAGCAACCTGATCTAGTGGAAGGTGTCCCTGCCCATGGCAGGAGGGTTGGAACTAGATGATCTTTAAGGTCCCTTCCAACCCAAGCCATTCTGTGATTCTAAGATTCTACAGATCTCACTGCTGCTTTGTTCCACCCACCTCTCCACCTTCCTGCCATCACCCATCATCTCATATCCCCAGGTAACTCTTTGGGCACAGCCTTTTTGTGTTCAGACAACACCTTGCACATTGAGGTGAAGGCCCTGAGCACAGCAGTGACACACACAAATCATGCTAATCACAACAGCTTCACTAGCACCTCTCTGCTGATTATCCTCATTTCTGCATCCACAGCATTAACATATAATTGCATTTTAACAAGCTTCATTAGCACATTGCCTTAGTAAAGCTTAACACAGCTCAAGCGCCCAAGGAAACCTCATGGTGCTTTTTTTCTGCTCAATATAATTTTCAAGCCTTCTGTAACCTGATTTGTTAGGAATAACCTCAGGGCTGTAAAGCTTTTCTTCTGCCATCCAGCAATTAAGGAATAATTTGTCACGGAGCAAGTCAAGCTGCAGGGCAGGAAAGCCCTGTGCAATACAATGAAGCAGTGTAAACCCTTGGTGCAGGAACGAAGTGAGCATCCCTCCCCTCCTCCTTCAGCAGCCAGGAGCTGGTGCTTAGCTCCTGTAAATGCTGCAGAGTCTTCTCAGTAATGCAACTCCCAGGCTGCAGGCAGAGAAGTGCCTGTATGCACCCTGCCACTGTACACTAGCTGTGGCTCTGCTCCTCCTGCACTTTTTTTGGACATTATGCAGAAAGGTAAACAGCCAGTTGCCAAACTGTACTGTTGGCATGAGCTGTATAATGGAATAGGATTAAGAAATGGGCTGCAAAGGTTTTTTAAGCAAGTTTTATGAAGCTCCAAAGGGTAACTGAAACTCCATAATTTTTTAAAAAATAACTACCTTGGGAAGAAAAACGTTAGTAACTTAAGAATATGACAAAATGAGCAAAGGTAGGTGATGAGTTTGCAACACTCTGGATGCCTTGAACTGACTTAATTTATGGACACTGGTATCCATGACAGGCTATGGAGAGATATGGGTCCTCAGACAGACTGGGGCAGCCTGTGGTACATCCAGGACTGGATCAGGATGTGACCCTGAGCAGTGGTTCCCAAGGGACACACTCTACATTTCAATCATCTCATGATCTCCTGATTGTTCATGTGGCCATGGACAGATGTACACACACACACATGGAGGAGAAACCCATCTCACATTAGAAAGAAGAGACAGCTCTTATGTCTATTGAGCATGATGCGTATTTCTATCTGGCTAAACCTTTGCTAGCTTTAATACTTTCTCCAGTCATCTTAGTCACATAAAAGTCAAAGACTTACGCAAGTATTCCTAGAAAGATGCTTCCTGTTTTGGTGAGGGAGAGTGGATATTTTTAAATAAAATATTATCTGACTATGCTGTGTGTGATGCCCAGTGACAAAACCAAAAGTAGTTTTGCAGATGAAGGTTGTTACCTGATTTTTTCATTAACATCTATAGTAGTCAGATTAAGGAACTGCTAGCAAACCTCAGTCACTATTTCCAAATCCATATGTAGGAACGGCGTGGCAGGAATAGAAAGCTATAGAATATCAACTGCTACACAGCCCCAGACAGCTGTCTATGAAAGCAGAAAACATGGGGTTAATGGTTCTTTTATACTTTTCTTTTAGGACTTGCAGACAACTGAGGACTGTATGGAGATCACTGATCACTGCGGGAAATTCTCCATGCAAAGAGACACTCTGATCTTATGATGCATGAGCAACACTCAAATCCCATTAATTTAAAGGGAAATCAAAGTTGTCCAGCATTTTGTAGGGTATTCTAAATCCGTGGACAGATAGGCTCCCATCTCACTTTATAAACCCATCTCATATCTCTATTTAGCCTTAGCTAAATAGTGCACATAAAGAAGAAAAAAACCCAGTTGTTAACCATATGATATTACAATATTACAATAGGACATTCTTTAGGGATATGTACTTTTCACATCCTACTACCATTATTTTAACGTTCAGAGGTAGAGGAAAAACTTCATCCATCCCCACCTTCCTCCCCCTCAACCAGACAAATAAGGCATTCAGCTTGTCTGAATTTAAATTTTTATTGGAGTTGATCCAGCAACCAGAGCACATTGCTAGAAGCCAAAGTCCTGCTTTCTTCAATACACCTCCTTCATTCTGACTCCCTCCTTTTGTACAGCTTTGGTAATCTCAATCTGTGGTCAGGGATAGGATAAAATTTCAGCTATTTCCCCCCTCAACTGCACAGAGCAGGGCTTGCTCTTAAATCAAAAGCCCTGCACCCTAAACCTCTGGTTAAGTACTTAACTGTAGGCAAGTGAAATCATCACAGGGTTTTTTGGGTTTTGTTTGTTTTTTCTTAGATATAGCTCTGAAAACCACAGAAGCAAACTAAATTCTCGGGCATATCAAAGGTAAATTTTCCTGAGAAAACTGAGGGAAGGGGGCACATAAGGTGGCTCCCCAGCACTTTTTTGGCCTGATCCTCTGAAGTAGATGGCATTACCAGTCTTCATCAAGAATGTAAAATTTCCTTCCCTATCCTCTAGGGCATGAGAAGATATTGTTAACTTTTCTGGAAGCATTAGGAGCAGACAGCAACTGGAAACTAAGCAGAAGTCACATTTCTGTCATTGCCTTGGTAAATGACCTCCACCTTTCTGCACAGGATGGTGTGGGTTCCCACATAACTTCTATTAATGTTTAGATTTTCCTCTTTCTGCGTTTTCCCTTTTGTCCCCCCTATTCCCTCTCCTCTATACAAATAGTAATTCAAGAACCACGATCAACTCCTCACTTGGCTTCAGGTCTCTTGTATGGGCTAAAGTTACCTCCAATTCTCCAGCATGATTTGAGGAATTTATTTATATTCCTTGTTCTGGAGATAGACCCTATGTCTTGCCAAGGGCTCGCATGGGTCTTACAAAAGGAACACTGACAAATATTTATGGAACCTAAAGTGAAATTCAAGACACTGTTAAAATAAAGTTTGCTTTAGTTTTTTTATTTTCCTGAAGAATTGACCTGGCTTTCCTGGCAAAAAGACTAATCCAAATGCTATTGGTATCTTAACAGCTCATAAGAACCACATGCTTCAAATAAAGCCATTACTATCAGACACACTGAGTGGTTCAATTAAACAAATATGAAAATAGACACTTCATCCTGCTTTAACTAAGTGGGATCATTTCACTCCTGAATCCAGACTGACAATGAAAATTATATAGTATTTATAGAGTAGCTTTTTATCCTGAAAGATCCCAAAGGATTACACAGACCCTGCTTCACACACTACTGAGATGCTGCCACTTCCAGGGAGGAACACATGAGTTGTCCCACAGCCCCGAGGAATGGCACATGGCAGTTTAGACAGAGGAGCAGAAAAGAATTCCACATTCAGCTGAAACTATAGAAGGGAATTTAGGCAAGCAGAAAGGAGATTGTTTGGACTGGAGCACATCCAGCACAGAGGAGGTACAGCAATCTGGTGTTTTAAATATAGAAGTTAAAGGCAAAACAGTAAAGAAGTTCTGGTTTAAACTACCCAAAACCTAGAATTTAAGGTAGAAAGAGCAACATTGCCTTGATGGTGAACAGTTTCATTCCTTCCACTTCAGTTGTGCATGGGAAATTCTCTAGAAGATGTTCTTGCTCATTATTCCCTTCAGGAATACAAGAACCAGGACTAATAATACTTTGCATAGCTGCCTGTTCACATAAGGATGATACAGGATACATTATGAATTAAAGGCTTCAAAAAGCTTTGTCTGGTAGTCTCACAAAGATCATGAAGAGGAAAACACTGGGTCCATCTACATCACGTATTGACTGCTGCCAGGATCTCTGCTGGCATCTCTGCTCCATTTCACATTAGCTGCCTTGCAAATGTAATGCAGTCCAACCTGGAAAGAGAGAGAGACTTACCCCAGGCTGCCCTCTGAGTCTGTGCTGACAGCATCAGGAATCCAGTTTTGACCCCCAGTCCTCACAGTACTCACAGAACTCACATCACAGACAGCAGAGGGATTGTGCATTTCCCTGCTGTGACAGGGAACCTGTCCTCAGGTATGACAGAGGAGCAGATGCAGAGTGGTCAGTGCTCAGAGTTCCACAACACACAGGACAGCAGAACTCCAGATACACATGGCAGTGCAAAGGAGGCTGCAGGATATTTCACAGCTAAACAGGTAAGTAGGTGCCAACTCTGGTGGGGCGGTTTGGGAGATGCATTGGACCGAGGCCACCAGCTCTGCTGCTGTTTTGGAACAGGAAACCCTCTATTTTTGTTTCTTCTGAGCAAGAGCCAGATTGTACTAAAGGGCAGCAGTCTGACCTGTAAGACACTCTGTGAAGCAACCTTAAGGCAAAGCAGCCCACATAATCCACGGGACTCAGGATTTCATATAGAAGTGATTCCGTCCCTCCATTCCTGTGTGAACAAGCTGTTCATAGTGAGTAAAGCCTGTGTCATCCTGCAAGGCCAGGATGTTACAAACACACCCAGCCCCCAAACCTGGTGGACGGTGAACGTTTGCAATGCCAGTCTCTGAAATGCAGTGCAGGGCTGTGCAGAAAACCACACATCTGCAAGACAGGGCGTCTGCGGAGGTGTGGTGGTAAGGGCTTCTGCACAGATTAGCAGCCAAAATGTGTGCCTTGGAGAACCTCTGGCCGGTGTCCAAGGTAAGAAACCAAGCCTGGCAGAGAGCCTGCCTTCTCCCTCCCACCCTCCCAGTGCCTTTAGATGGTACACAGTGCTGTGGCTGTTGCTGGTGCCGATACACCCTTGCTGATACACCCATGCAGCAATAGCACCAGTGTTCCTGCTAATCCCCTGACTAAACTCCTCTGACCCTGGAAATGCCCAACAGGGCATCCATGCTGTGCTAAATAATGTTGACTGTTGCTGGGAATGGAGGGAAGGTGGAGAGGGCAGAGACGAAAAGAGATGTTTAAACAATGCAACAAATAACCGAAGATGCTAAAAATTATTTAAAATCTATTTTTATAAATAAAAAAAAAGATTATTGCAAAATTTAGCAGCTTATAATTGGTTCTTCTGCATGTGTATATACATGCACATGTGAACAGCGCAAATGACCTACATATAGAAGTGCTGCATTTCATTGCACAGCTCTGCAGGTCAGGACATGACATCATCCCACATACAAAAAATGTAAGCGTGTGTATTGTCACAGTTTTCATGACAGTAGAATTGGTATAGCACTGTATTAATGAAATGCATAACATTACTCTACAGCCACGAGAGCTCTCTTTCTGTATCCTGAAATACATGGCTATTTTAGCACATACAGAGCCTACTTTCTGCAACAGCATGACATCACCCACCCCACATTCAGAGAATAATTATGGCCTTGTCTGCACTGCAAAAAGTGGCCCCATAATTCAAAAAAAAAAAAAATGCAGTTCAGCCTGTAGCAGCAAGAGCAGTGCTCTAATGCAATACTGAACTCAGCTGTTTTTAGTATTGGATCATCCGACTCTGCTCAGAGTGGGGTTATAAAAACCACAAGGAAAAACTCCTGCACCCCAGCATGTCCCTGCCATAGTCTAATTGCAGCAGCAATGAAAAAAGTGAGGGGAAAATGGTTTTCCATTCTCTGGATATTTTTCTGAAACTTCAAAAGGAAAATTCTATTCCAAAGAGGGGTAACAAAAACAATGAAAAGTAAGAACCTCAGCTTTTTTTTCAAAATATTAATCTACGAACATTTTCCTATATGGTCAAATATTCTGTCAGCAGTATGGGTGTGTTTCATTTCAATTCTGGCAGTTGCTATTAATTTCTAATCTTTTCAAGCTTTTTGGTAAGAAGTAACCTAAATCGCAGATCACACCCAAACTATGCCAAAACAGAAAATGTTGCTTTTCATTTGAAGAAAGTAAACAGCAATCACAACCTCCCTGGGAGACAATTTTATTCCTACCATTATTTATTTGTACAACAATTAGCCTTCTTCTGATCCAAGATAAAGTCCCCCAGGCACAGTTGTGAAACAGATAGCAGTGTGTTAGGGTTTTTTAAATGAATTTGATGAATTACCAAAATCAATCACTCCCTCAAAATTTTAGTTATGATGAGTTGGCATCTTGTACTCCAAAAGCGTTACCTCCACAAATTCTCAGCTAGACTCAAGCATGATATAGGAACACCCCAAACTTCCATGTCTTGCAGCAGTTCATGGGTGTTATGTTATTCTACGGTGCTTCTGCAGCTGTGCATTGGCACAGCCACTAGCTACTCTTCTTAAACACAGAATACATAAGATTTCATGCACATCTGACTTTAAAAAGCAAAAGTAACCCCTTCCTCTATATGGCAATGTCAACGAGAGATGAAATTAATCGACTTCTTTCACGCACAGAGCCAATAAGCCATAACTCAGGGCAGCACACCAGCTCACCATGTCAGGCAATAAGGGAGAAACGCTCTGAGACCTTGTGCCAGATGCACCTTATCATTTCACTTGCAGGCAGTGACAGACAAATGCATCAGTAAAGCACCTCTTCCCTCTAGTATGTCTCTATTCCTCAACTGCCTGTCAGGGAAAGCAAAACCACCGCAAAGTGACCCCCTCTCTGCAAGCACCTGGGAGGCTGCCCTGCACAGCGAGCTGTCGGCATGGCCTTCAAGATCTTCCATCCCTCTGCACAGATTGCTTCAGTCATTCAGATAAAAGCAGAGGGAGATGAAGAAGCACTTGTGTCTGGAATTCCCTGAATTTCATTACCAACCACCAAGGGCTTAGCCAGGGCCAAGCTCTGTGGTTATTGCACAGCCACGCTCTGATTTCAGGGTGATAAAGGTCCATTCACTACCACCGGCGAGCCTTGGGGGGTGTGATACGGGTGCAACGAGGGGCAAGGAAACAGCCTCCACAGTGACATTGGACTGAACTCTCACAAACGGCCGGGACACACACACTGCCACGGTACTTCTGCTGCTCTTGCAGTGCTTAACCTATGTCAACTGTTTTCTGAGCCGTTCGCTTCAAGACCTGACAGTGACAGACGTGTAATTCGGTTCGGGAAGGCGTGAGACCCAACGCCTGCTCTCCCTCACCACCTCCCTCCCACGTCTATCCACTTTCGCTGCTGCTGGGTTATGTCAGCCCAAAAGCTTCTCTGGGGAGGACAAAAACAGTTGGTTCTCACCAAACCACCTCACCCAATTAAAGAAAAATCTGCAAGCAATGCTTACATGCTTTTATTGTTGACGAGGGCACAAGGTGGATGAGGAGCTCACCCTCACCCTCCCTTGGCTGTGCTGACCTTAAAGAATTGCTGAAAAAAATCATCTCAACAAAAAAGTGTCACTGGTAGCCCGCAGTTTACAAGATCAGAGCCAGGCTTATAATGTTAGGGCTTATGTAAAACTGTCCAAGATGCCAACTGTGCTCTTTTCATCCTAAGTTAATGACATTTAAAATGTTTTCCTGTAGACACAGCTTCTAGAGTCATAGGATAAGACGAAAGGATGAACCTTAAGGAATTTTTTAGTTGTTGTGTTGACAAGCTTATGGAAAGCTTGAGAATTTGAACTGTTAGCCAGAAAACAAGTAACAAGTGCCTAAATGGGAATTTTAAAATACCTTAATATCCTCTCGAGTACTGGAGACTGAGTCATGGTTCTGGGAAGGGCAACTTTACAGCTTTATGGTCTGCTGCAAGACTTGGCTAAGATGAAATTAGAGATTTTCTGTAATAATTTTGAGCCTCTGTTCCTTCTGTGGAGGGGATGGTTCTCAGCAAGTAGCAGAGGATAACTGCCTTTTAAACTGGCATAGAATTACAACTGCTTAACAGACTTCACAGATCAGGACAAGACAGCACATTGAGGTGTCTCTATACATTTAAGCATCTGTCATTAAACATGTGAGTTTGAAGGCTTGGATACTAACTTATTAGTGTTATTTCTTCCCTATGAGTTAGGTCTAAATCTAAATCTGTATGTCACCACTGCATCATGAGATTATTCTAATGCCTGGAAAGCAACCTGAGATTGAATGAGAGGGGCAATGAAAGAAGTATTTTGCAGTAGGGACACAACAAGGTAACGTCAGAAGAGCAATTCTGAGCAACTCCTCGGGAATCCCAAGTACAGCTCCTCTAGCAAGAGGCCAACTAGACTGACATGGCCACTGCAGTGTGAATCCAAGATCAACAAATGGGCACTTGGCCAGGTCAGGGCTTCAGTGGCTAAAGCTGTGACAGGTCACTTGAAGACAATATGTCAACTATACTTTTCATTGTTCCCTGACCCTTCCATCCCCACCCTCTCTCCTCCTTCCAAAACATAAGCAAGGGGCACTTCTGAAGAAACTCACAAACCAATTTCCTGTATTTACAGAGCAAAGTATGACATGTGCTGAGAGGTATGGCAGGGATTCACCTTTCTCTCTGAGCCCTTTCACACAAGTATCTGCAAAGCCCAGGCTCTCGTAGCGCCAAGTGATTGTGTATTTGTACCATTCTCTGTAAGAGTCAGCTCAGCAACCCTCGTGCCCATCTGCTTTTAACTAGGACTTTACACATTTCAATACACCCCCATATCACTGTGGCACACAAAAGCCTCAGTTCTCTTGGAACAGAATCCTCAACTCTGCATGCACGCAGCCTGGACCTGCTGCAGCCCCCTACACAATATTCACATAATCCTTGTTATTTATTAACAGAGCCATGTATTTCCTGCCAAATATGGTTCTCCTTCATACAGATCATGGTGCCATTCATCTCTTTGCCAAGCAGACCTTTCAAATACATAGTATTAAAACTAAAAGGGCCCTTGTAGTTGTGCAGTGTTGCTCGGAGAAATGTTTCTTCTCTGATATATGTTGTACTCCAAGTACAGCTACAGCCTTACTCAGGGGGAGCCAAGGGCCTCATGTTGACATTGCTGTTATTACCCCAATGCACAGGGAACAAGCAGCGTTGGGGCACAGGTCCACTCCCAAAAGGACAACCTTACAGCCTGGATGTGGCAGGGAACAGTTCACCCGTATCAGCTAAGAGTCAGGAGACAACAGGGGTTAAGGCCTGGGTGCATCACACCAGATTTTGGATTCTGCAGGAGACATACTCAGCTCTGCAGAGTGCCTGGTCTTGGATGCCAAACTGCTCAAGAGGAAGTGCCAAATTTTGACCAAGCTGGCATGCAGAGCTCCACAAAACTCAAAACTTTAGGCATTAGTCACCTTCAAGCCACCACATGAGACGAGTTCAGTGCATGAAGGAAGAGATTCCTTTCCTGTAAAAATCCCCAGTAATAATCACCAACCTAAAAAGCCCTTACACGGGTAGGAATCTCAGCAGGGCCAACCAGGCTGCTTTCATTGTTCACGAAGAGCAGGAGGCAAACGGCACTTTGATTATCAGTCATCTTCATTACATTCACAATTGGGAGCAGGGTGGGGGATTTTCGGTAGCGCCGGATCACCTGGCAAGCACGACTAGTGCTGAAAGACGAAGGGACTTTTGCTCCTCAGCCAGCCAGGAACTTCAAAGCCTTTTTCATTCAGTTGCTGTTACAGCAGTACACACATACACAACTGCTGTTAAGGTATCACAAGCCTTGGCGGAGGTCAGAGCTGCCTGACTCACGCTGCAACTGCCTGCTGCAAACACTAAGTAGACAGCTTTCTGAAAGGTTTTTTATCTACATACAGCTAATGTTCTATGCCCAACAGAAATGCTGCAGAAAGAACCATGTGAGATTTTGTGAAGCACATTATGTAAGAGGGCAGATGAGATTACAGCACAACCATTTTTCAGCTGCCTGCATTTCATCCAGAAGATGCCAATTTGAAGAAAAGTACAAATTTGGGATGAAAGTATATAAAAATTGATATACTATAAAAAACTTTCTAGGTCCAGGATGGAAATTTATGTTTCCCAGAACAGCCACAGCCTAGATCACAAAAATCTCATTTCAAGCCATGTAATAAATCAGTGAGAATAAGACTTACATATTTTCTCACAGCTCTAGTGCACACACAGATGCACTCGTACAGCTTTCCTCTCTTTATGCCATGAGGAATATTGACTTTATAATAATAAGAAAGAACTCCAAGAAGTGAGATTCAGAGAGTGTCACCTCAAACCAGCTTGTCTGGTGAGAACCAACTTCCCATCCACCTCAATGACTTCCCTAGTATAGAATAGGCTGGTGCACCTTTCTGTCTCTTTTGTTTTTTTGCTTGCCATAACATCACCTAATTGCAAAATACAACGCAAAAACTGAAAAGCCTACTTGTGATAAAAGAATTCAAATGATCCCTTTTGCCTCTACAGTCTAGGAAAGATGTTTCTTACTTCCAAGGTTTTAGGATCAAAGTGGTTTTTATAGGGGATCTCCCTGCAGTGTAAAGCCCCAGTTAAGGTAAGATGCAACAGGTAAGTGCAAATCTGCAAAGGAGAAGGGGTGAGACAGGGAAGAGGGCTACTATAACTTTGTATCATGAAACGAAGAGAATAAATAAAACAAAACACGTTTAAACCCTTCCTAGATTGGTTGTTTTGTTGGCTACTTGTTTTTCCCTGAAGTGTTAACAAGACGAGGAATGAAGATACTTAGTCAGGAGGTTTAAGCCCATGGCTCCCTTTAAAAAGAAATACCCTCCTCTGCTCTCAGTAGGTTTTTATTGAGCAATTGGAGGATGCTATTTTCAAAGCCAGGACTCAAGTCGGTTAATTGTTACACCTCTTTGTGTTGCCTTTTCTTTCATTGAGAACCAGCTAAAGGTTTGCAGGAAGGAGCCTCAGGGCTGCAACAGATGTCATGAGCCACTTCCTACAAATTAGAAAAGGAAAGTAACCCCCTCAGGTTAATTATGGGGAGAGGCCACACACGGAGCTGTGTAATGAGCCTGTGGGATGGAGAGAAGGCAACTGCTTCATATTGGATTTCAGGAGACAGAGCATGAAATCTCTCGTGCTGACTACAAGCTTTCACACTGGAAGAGCAGTGCCTCCTGCTCGGGAAGGACATAAGCCGTACTGTCTGGGGCAGCAGCAGAGGTAAGGAAGGACACACTGACATTGTTCAACCACCCTCTGACGACATCTCTTTGCGTACATGCCTGCCCGATGGACGGCGACCACAGCACTCCGGGACTTTGCACCTGCCTCCCTCCCTATTTACACAGGTGCAAGGCAGTTAGAAAGCCATGGGCTAAGGACCAAAGTGTAAAGACGAGGACTTGACTGACCTGGATGTTGTTGTTTTCCTGGTGGGCTAAACAGGCCAAAGTCCTTTCATCTTTCTCTGCCTCAATTCCCCATCTATAAAATGGAGATGGATTTTTTTTTTTTTTTCAAATTTTTTGGTGGTGGTGGTTTGGGTTTTTTTTGGTTGTTTTAAATAAAGTGATCAGATTTTCACTAAGGAAAAGCAACAAAACAGTCCTGAATAATAGGACTATGAGAGCACGGTTTATGCCTTTTTTCTCTCTTCCATTCCCCTGATCCCAGCAGGTTGATCCAGGCTTGTCTTGTTTCTTGAAACTGTTTTCTTAGGGATTGGGTCACTTTAGAAAGTCGATGATGCCTGTTGAAAGTAAATTGGTGCAGCTGAGCAATTGCAACTCAGGCATGGACCTCAGATGAAAAACCAGCTCCATGTTTCCTTCAACTAAAATATACATCTATTGTCAGGTTAGGATGACCTGACAACAAAACCAGCAACAACCAACTAGTGTGCCTAGAAGATTTATTTTAGTGGGGTGAAATAGCTTGAGGTTTATTTAAACTATGATTTGCAGCTGAGTGTGTTACGTGACAGTTAATGTGTTCATCTACAAACAGGGAGAATCCTGGCAAAACTGAGCTACAGCTTCATATGGGAAGGCATTGCTGTCATCTGAGGAGAGGTCACTGGGATCCAGGCAACATAGCACAGGCATAGCTGAACATCCTACTGCCAGGATGGCCTCGGGTAATTGTTCCTGAAGAAGGAGGGGTAAGTAACTGCATGTTTCAGTGAACTCATACAGTTCAGGCAGTGCAGGCCAGGAGGAATGGAAAAGGTCAAGATTTTCGTCCAAAAGGGACATTTTGTTGACATTCCATCTTGTGGTGGAAAATAAAGTAAAACAGTTTGGGTTTCTTCCAGTGCAGAACAGTAGGTTTTCTTTCATCTCAGAAAAGCAATGGAAGATAGGTCCACCATAACAACAGCTCCTCCTGTAGCATCTTCCCAGTTGTGTTCCCACTTCCAACACTTTTGTTGACATTGTGCTCAAAACAGAGGCCAAGAAACAAAGTTTGAATAATTTCAAACTTTTCAGAAAGCAAGACCAGTGTGGAATAATACACAGTCCCCTCACTGACAAAAGCACTGAGCAGTGCATGTGGCAGTGGATTTTCACTAACACCGATCTTTTCAAAGTGCACAGGAGGATATTCACTCTAAAAATTACTATTGGTCAATGAATATTAAGTGTCTTCCAATTTTTCCACACCCAATGACAAACAAACAATCTCCAGATTGAACTGTCAGTTTGCACGTCATATTACTTCCCCCTTCTTCCAAAACAAGGCACACCAAATCCAACCTAGTTTCAGCAGGTAGATTAGAAGGTAAGAAAAACTGGTTTTCTTGAGCAGGATTAGCTTGAGGTGCTCCTGAGATAATCTGTCTGCCTTCCAGGCACCCTCTAAATACTTAGAGGCACCCATTTGTCATCACTACTGCATTATCCTTGCAAAATGCATCATCCTTGGATGGTGGAGCTACCTGAGCTGCAGGGTGGGAGTGTGCACGCCTGTTACCTTGCATGTGTCTACTGGGGAAGAAAAAAAAGTTTGTGGTCTGCATACTTCAAGGTGAACACCAAGACTGCTCTGATATTACAGGGAGACACATGGCTGAACTCTGATCACTCTGTCCCAGCCACTAAGGATGGCACCCAGCTGAGCTACAGGAATGTGCATGGTAGGTCAAAAGGAGCAGATTCAGTTTCTCGAAGCAGAAATGAGGGGTACAAGCAGTCCACCTGGGCGGCCAGCAATGTCCTGGTAAGTGCGACAGGATGGCAAGGCAGCCTGGAAAACTGAAAAAACACAGCAAGTCCTGTTCATGCTTGTAGCAAATTTTCTTGGGCTCAAAGGATTTCTCTAAGATTTAAACAAATAACAGGATCAGAAGGTTTTAAGAAGCTCCCACGGGCTTGTAAGGGGCTCAGTCCAGCCCCCAGTGCAGTCAATAACTTTTTTAAAAAAGAAATCTCCAACTTATATGCAGCTATTGTGATTTACACCAGCTGAGGATCTCTCAGCCTGCCTGTAATGGGAACAGGGCCAGGCTGCTTTCCAGCACTTTTGGCTTTGCTGCAGTAGGAGTGACGTTCAGGTATGCGTGACCACTCACCATCAGATTTCTTTACAATGACAAGCTTTGAAGTCAGAGCACTTTGCTCTCCTTCCACAAACCATTTTCACTCAAAACAATAACTATTTAAATGGGAGCCTCACTAAAGCCATTTCAGATTTTTTTTGTTAACTCCTTTGTCAATGATAAAATATAGTTAAATCACAGAAAGAGACAGACCTGCCTCCTCCATAGCACCTATTTATCACAGGCTGGGATATTCATCATATCCCAACACTAAAGCACCTCCATTAATTTTCAGCAATGGGAGAGAAGGCACCAGAGGCTTCACCCAATAATGCAATGAAACCTAGAAAGAATAAAATTGAGCCAATGACTCTTTTTGCTGAAAATCTCGTTAAACTCCTCCCTACAAAACCCACTAAAAGTTGTCTTTTCATAGCCAGTGGGGCTGCTAGAGGCTTGAATGAGATTTGTGGACCTCATCCTGCCTATTCAGAGCAAAAGATAACACCTGCGGGAAGCAGGCGAAAGGTTAAAACCTGGTACCTCTGTGTTTTCCTAAGTGCAGAGTTTGGCACCAGAACAGAGGCTGGGAACAATGGCAGGAGCATTGTGCCTGTTTTCTTTTCCCTTAAAGTAACATTTTTGCTGCAGTGTCATCTTTCTGCTCAGCCAAGCAGGCGCTCTGGGTCAAATCAGCTGCGTGAGCCGTCAGCAGATTTTTCTGGCCCTTTCAAAAGATCTTCAGGCATTGTATTAAGAAGCCAAATCGGTGAAAAAACAGGAAAAAAAAAAGTGGACAGACTGCCCACACGTTTTACCGGTCAGGCGCTCTCATGACTGTGAAATAATCAGCATTCTTTTGGTGAAATGTAGCAGCTTTAAACCAGCAATCTGGCTTCGCTCTCTGGAAAACAGCGTGCTTTCTCGAAAAAGCTAAACCCAGGGTATTACAGCCTGACAGCTTCAAAGTTCCTCAGACCTCCCATAGGAATCACTCACAAAAGAGGAGGCTATTCCCCAGGGCTGGATGTCAGGGAAACAGACCCTCTGATGGAAAACCCTAAGGGAAGGCATACTTCCATTTACACCATCTTTTATGTTTTGACTAAGTGGCTTGTTTATAATTGCTGGATTTAGGAGAGAAAGGCTTCACCTCTCCTCACAGTTCCTGTAATGCAACAATAAGAGCTTTGGGGCCTGTTGAGTCACTTCTCAAATAGAGAATATAGGAGAAAATTTCCTAGAGTTATTTCACGTATTTTGGCAAGCATCCTCCAGCAGACATGGACACAAACAGCATGGAGGACAGTCCCGCCTTCACGGCCTTTTGCATAAACCATACCATTTCTAGGAGCCACCATGCACCAACCTTGCAGAGAGACAAGAGGCACTGAACAAACTTCATTGCTGTATACCAGGATTTCCATAAATCCATAAAAAAGAACCAGCATTTTTAAAACTAAGTGGCATTTTTAAAAAGAAACAGCATTTTTTTAAAAAAACCCACCCCTTCTATACAAAATTTCTTCAAAGGCTTTTGCTATCCCAAACAAAAGTAACCAAGGAGTTATATATAAGACTTCCATGCATAATAGCTACGATGAGCCCTGTGGTTGTGGTGAGAATCAACAGTTTGCTAAAATTGATGAAGGCAGAAGTTTAATTGCTCATAATTTTGCCACACAGAATTGTTTGGGCTAAGACTTTCCAGTGCTTCGAACACATAACCACATCCTTTTGAGAGAAAAATAATAGGAGAACATCTAATTAGAAATTCTATGATTTGGCATGTTCACACATGAGCTGAATCAAGGCAGAGAAGGGCATTTCCTTCAATTCTTTGTTTTGCAAGCATAATAACTTGTTTCATTTAATTTTATGTACTTGTAAATTTATTTCATTTGGTAATGTGATGGTAAGTGAATGCTAATTCCTAGGACTTGTGGAGCAGAGGAGTTGACCTTATCATTGCTGCACATTAAATAACAGATTATGGCCTAAACTTCTATTTGTGTGGTAATAGAAGAGTAGCCTCTAAGCTTACGCTCTCCCAGCTGCCTCTTCTCATGTGAACTTCCTCCGGTTTGCACTATAGTGAAAGCCAGATAAAATCATTTCTAAAATGAGATGCAGGCCTGAAATGTAAATCAGGTGACGAAGTTGTCAGAAAAGGGTCTTCATACTGATTTGGTAGGTTATCAGGTCTTTACCTGCCTGGTAATCAATCCTGGTGCCCGATCAGCTTCAGGGGATGGACCCAGGAGGAGCACAAAGGCTCTTTATTCCCTCTGCTCATGTTGTGACTCTGCTATAAAGCCTGGTTAGCCAGGAAGGGCAAGGTGGAGCTGGACATAGGGCCTATCAGGTGACATTAATGTTCAGTCAAGATATGGACCTTGTGTTTGAACGAGACAGACAGCCTTTGAAGAACATAATCTGTGTTGCCAACAATGGCTGGAGTGAAAGGAACTCGCTCTGGTTACCTTATAGGATGGACTGGTAAAGCAAAGTTGGATTCTTATCAAGATGTTGGGTTTGGGTTTTCTTAATCATTGATTCATATGGTAATGGCTGTGAATACACAATGCAAGGTCTTCAAAGGGAGGAAATATAAGAAGGGTACAGTTTCACCCAGTTCATGTTAAGGTTCCACACTTCAGATTGCTGTGATTTCTTTTTTTTTTTCTTTTAAATACATAAACTCTGCTATCTTCCCAGGGACTAATCTATCCATGTCTTTTCAGATTCCCTCCAACTCCAGTCGGACACAGGCTTGCCAGCAGCAGTGAAAAGCAGCAGCTCTCCTGGGGTGCTGTATTTCTTAGATTGACCTTAGCTCTGTTTACCCTTGCCTCAAAAGTTTGGGCCAACATCTGCTAAATAAACTGTTGAGTGCAGGAGTGATGGGGAGAGGGAGGAGGAGTTAAAAACAAATAGAATTGTTCTGAACTGAGAGAATAGCGAGGGGAGCTTTAGGGAGATCGTTGTGGGTCAGAATACAGAGGCAAATCCCTTTGAATCAATAGAAAACCTTCTTCTGGCATCTCTGACCCAAGTTTTGAAGCGTGCAGAACATACCTATCCAAAGGTCACATTTCCAATTTATACTGAAGCACTCTTCTGAACACCCAGCCAAGCCACACTGGTATCTCTTGTTTCCTCTTCATTTCCAGCACACTGGAAATACCCAGGTACTTCAGCCATGCAGGCAGTAGTGGCTTCGCCCATACAGTGTGGTTAAGAAGGACAGTAGTTTATATTTAAAACAGCATAATCTGTTTTCTCTTCTACCTAAAATCAAGTTAATAATCCCAGCAGCAGCCAGCTGCAAGCATGGGGGCTAGAAAGGTGTTTTCAAAGCTGATGGTGTGTTCATTTCAACACATCATAATGGTTTAGACCCTCACTACCAACAACCACAACATTTCACAAGCCATCACAGTTCCTCCCTGATACAAGAGGTGCTTGACTATGTCACACTTAGGACTTTAGGTTTGGTCCCCAGGCCAGTGGTCTGCACAACACCATTGGGACAGGCTGCCTGGGGAAGTGGTGGAATCACCATCCCTAGAAGTATTCAAAAGGCATGTGGATGTGGCACTTAGGGACATGGTTTAGTGGTGAACACAGTGGTGCTCGGTTAACAGCTGAACTCAACAATCTTGGAGGTCTTTAACAACCTTAACAATTCTATGATTCTATCATATGGCCATGCTTTCTTTGCTGTTTGGCAGAGGCACACTAAACAAAGCTCACTCACTCCTGGGGAGCGTGAGGATGCTCATCGTGTTGCTGAAAAAGCTTCAGTGTCTCATATCTACAGCCTTTCCCATTTGAAGGTTTTGCCAGCCAGGTTATCATTTAGGCACTAATTCTGAAGAGTGCTTTAGTTGTGTAGACCAAAGCATGGCTTTGTGGAAGCAGCTATATTCACACTGGGAAGCCACTGACTGCATAGCACTCCTTAAATAACTGTATCCTCAGTATTCAGTATATGCCTTTAAAGCATCAGGATTAACATCCCTTAAAAAAGAAAAACTGGGTAATATGAGAGCAGATATTCCCATTATCAACATATCTACATATTTTTTAATCCCAACCAGCACATGGCCCTGGTATTATCTCATGGCAATATGTTCCAGAGCTTATCTAGAATAACTTTGCTTTTCATCACCTTCAAAGTTCCCTGAATATTTCCTTGTTTGTCTTTGGGTCTTTGGACAGCTCTGTTCATAATGAAAGCATCTGAGAAACAGATTCCAGCTGACTCTAAGACACTACCTAGGGGGAAAAAAAGGTAAATGAGGCTCTCCTGGACAACTAACTGTCTGATAGACAGTGTTTGTGGAACCAGCACAGTGTCATCCAAGGTGAGTACAAGCCCAAGAATACCATCTCACTACTATACAGGGCTTTACAGCAAATCTTAAAGCCCTGAGCATTCAAAGGGAGTAAGCAACCAAGAAAATTGGGTAAAATGCAACATTTCTTAATCAAAGATGCCAGCTAACTGGGAATCTGTTTTAGATATGAAAACTGATTGTCTAGACATGAAAAGGTGACAGTGAGTTTGAACAAAGCTTTGCTAGCTCATGCCAGAAAAATGAAGTGGAACTCATCTTATCTGAAAGCACATTGCTGAGCCACACTGGAAATCATCGGTGAGCATGAAGAGATGGGGACCAGTAAGGTGATCTGGTCAGTCACTGAGCAGGAAATCACCCGGCATCATCTTGAAGATGTCAATCTCTAGGAAATTTCCTAGCACAGTCCTTCCAAAAGGGTTCAAAAGGCAAATCTTGCTAAAGGATACCACTAACAGTTTTGACACTAGAACATAACATGATGTTTAGAGGCTGGAAGGCTCTGTCTCAGCATCTCCAACCCATTCCAAGCTACTCCAATAGCTCAGCTTAAATGCCACATCTCTCCAGAGAAAGCTGATTACAGGCAATCTGGTGTTTTCCAGTTGAAGTATCTCTATGAAGCATTATCTTTGTTTCACACTTGGAAAACTTGTCCGTGTGCTGGTAACAGCAAAGACAAAAGGGATTTCTCTCAGATCAGTCAGATTCACAGATTTAAACACTGGTTTGTTAATCACCAGATGACAATGGTAACCACCAAACCAGTCTTTCTTCCCCTGAGGTTACAAGTCCTTGAATTCCTCTCTTGGAACATATCTCAGGTATGTCAGTCCTACACGGGGATATTTAAGGGTTAAATATTTGCTGATGTTAAAGCATTCAAACTATATTACAAATAAAATCAACAAAATGGAGGTCTTTAACAACCTCAATTACTGTCACAGTGGGAACTCTCTGAACTATATTTGTAGTCAAAAGCAGCAAAATAGTAATCTAAGCCTGTTCCTCTCACCTTTAAAAGAAGAAAACCAGAAGAAGTAGGGAGTTGAAATCTGTGTCACTCGATAGCTCCTGGCAAACTCTTCTTGGCTTTATGGTTATGCTTCTAAATCCTCTCAATTTAGTGGTGTAGGTTTCCCTGTTTTTAGACCACAAATTAAGGCAGCTCTGCTTTTTCCCCTGCATTATTTTTTAACCATACCATGGTTATTAAACTTAGCAGCAAAGATGCTAGAGTGCTCTTTAAATAAAAATAAAAATAAAAAAAACACCAACCCCACACTGTACATGCAGAATAACCACATGGCTGGAGAAAGCAAATCGCTCCCAGGGGCTGACAGACCTCTTGAGTTTCCACTTCACTGGCCCACGAGGCAGGTTTGGTGCTGGGACTCCAGAGACCCCAGAGGTGCCAGGATGTTTGGCAGCCGAAGGAGGAGCTGCCTTGGCACAAGTCTCCCATCGAGCACAGGTCACCCACAGGTCTGCAGCAAGTGTCAGCCCACAACACTTCAGCTGGGTTGTAACCAAATAACCCCCAGTTTAATGCAATAATCAGGGTGAATTTGGCACCTTGCCGGCTCCTCTGTGCCCAGCTGCAGTCAGGCTGGGGGGGTGTCTGCACAGGGAGGGCATGCTGTCCTCCAGATTGTTTTGAAACAACAAGAAAAAAGCTTATCGTAATCCTCCTGGCAATTAGAGTCTAGCTGGCTGTAAAGTGTAATGCATTTATCAAAACCTCCTTTGAAGGCGCTGAGGGAAGTGAATTTGAAGCTGTTGGGGACTGAGGGAGTAAGAGAGCCCAGCTGCTCCTCGGGAGCCTGAACTGAGGCGAGGGGGCAGAGAGAAGAGGGAGAATTCCCTTGTCTGAGATATGCACATTTTCCATCAGCCTGTTTGTGCAATGATAAATAAAACGTTATCTCTCTCAGTGTCTCTCGAAAGCTTGGCTGATTACAGCTGGCATGCTCCAGGGGCTCTTCCTGTAAGGTTTGCCAAAAAGTTAGCCACCCCTGGAGCCATAAATTATCCCAAACCAGGCTTCTTCTCTCCTTATCCCCATCAATATGAGAAAACCCTAAACATTAAAAAAAAAGAGAGAGAGAATGTTGGCAGTTTTGTGAAACATCAGGAGGACAAAACTGGCAGTTTTTGCCTTTTATACAACACGCATCAGCACGAGCTTCTTAAAGGCAATTCATACACAGCAACATCTTGAAGGGGCTCATCTCTCTTTGTCACACAACACGGCTCTGGCCCAGCTGTGTGAGGTGGGATTGCAACGGTGCAGTTTTGTATAAAACACCTAGAGTAACACTGGAACACTGTTCTGGACATCTACCACCATAGACTGGGAATTGACATCTGATTAAACTCTCCAGACCCCTTTAATTTCCAACCTAGGGCTTACTGCTCTCTCTGTAGCTCTACAGACCTCTGGACGTCGTTTTCCCTCTCCCTGGCACACACTAATTGTTTCCTTAGAGGGTAGGGGGAAGAAAATTGCTCATGATTCTCATCTTCTTCCCTCTATCCATTGTGGGCATGCAAATTTTGGTCGCAGGACACCCTTCTTCTCTTGGAGAAAAGACTATCTTCCCTTTGAGTAAAGACCATAACCCTGGATTTTTATGCTGTAACATAAGTTGTCTCTCTACAGCAACCAGAGAGGTTGATCAGGACATCATGCCTCTCCTGCCTCAAGGAAAAGAGTTGAGTCCATAGTGTAGCCACCCAAAACTGCTAGGGCTCTTTGCAAAACCTTGTTGCACACATGAGCCCTTGGCAAGAAAAAGTGTTAGAATAGGGAGTTAAAGTCATGGAAGGATGGGAAAGTAAAGATGACCCCTGTGTCATTTCCCTGCATCTCTACACCCCCTTCCAAAATAGCTTCTCTCCTCTGCAAGGTTTTGTTCATCCAAAACCACTGAACAATCAGTGCCTTGAGTATTATTTTAATCATTCCCAAATGCCTTGCCTTTGAGGGATTCCTGCTGAGATCCCAAGCTGGGTTCTTCACTGGAGTAAATCAGCCTATCTACTCTGAGCTGCTGATTTTTATCTACTAGAGATCTACCTTCCTCCCAGCCAAATCCACTCCCTACACTCACCTCTGCCCAAGCCCTGTCTAAAAACCTGGTGAAACCTTGCAGCGCATCCTCCCCTGCACAGGGCTATTCTTGGGATTTAAGGAATGTGGGCATTATATTGCTATGAAAAGGGGCACTGTACTGAATTTATACACGGGAAGGTTGCAGGGATGAGAGCCAGAGTGTAGTAGCCTTACATCTGTGACAATGTTACAGGGGTGACAACAGCAAAAAAACTTTGATCAATCCCAGAGTACAAACGCAGGTTTATATTCTTGCCATCTGGCAGAGTATCATGTTAAGAGCTGAGCAGACAACAGTGGCTGCTACTACACAGTGTACTATATACCAATAAAAGCTGAATGGATCTACAATAAAGCAGACTTTTGAAATAGCTGTGAAAGGAAAATCTAGGCCACTAAGTGCTGTTAGAAACAATGTTCTTATACTTTTTCCCTTCCCTTCCTATTCTCCTCTGTCTTGCTTCTTGGGATTCCTCTTCCCTCCCTTTTCCCAGCCCCAGTAGCTGCACAGAGAGCTATCAAGTGAAATGCTGAACCTAAACTAAAAGTTGTGTTCATTTAACAAGCATTAAATAACGGTCAGGAGGGGCAGCTGCCTTCACTGCTGAGGCCAATCCCCCTCCATAAATGGTGAAGCACAGCATCCCCACTAATGGAGGAGGTGGCTACAGTCTCTTCTTTCCTTCTTCCTCCCCTACTCAGCACAAAGGCATACAAGATCCATGCTGAGCCAGAGAGGCACGGATAAAATCCTGGACTAGTGTAATCATTGTTTTTTGCACTTCAGAGTTTCTTCAGCATGAGATGCTTCAATCATTCCCTGGACCTTGCCCACGCCACCTATGATCAAGCCAAATATGATCAAGCCACCACTGCTTAGGAGTCACTGTTCTGCATACATCTCAAATGCAAATGTCTTGGCTCACATGTCTTTTATTAGAAATTGAGTGGATACAGTCCTGCACTTTCCACATGTCTGCTCAGACACATGCAATAGTGCCTTGCACATTGTTATTCAGGCTCCCAAGAGGAGGAACAAAACCTTATTTCACTCATGAGTTCACTGTAGCTTAAAGATATTTGTCCAAGTTAGTAGTAAAGTCAGGAAGAGACTTTATCTATCCTGGTTCCCAGAAATCGGTTTCAACACCAAGACCACCACTCCTGTGTTATTCAACTGCACAGGCCATAGACCCCAACACAAAACATGGTTGGTATCATTCTTCACACCAAGCTGTATAAAATGTCTCAGCTACCAAATCATCACACCCACTGTACACGGACAGACATGAACACAGAAATGCCAAGATGCACACTCCAGTGACACACTGGTGAAAATACCATGGACAATGGCACGTCTTCTAAGGGACCCCACAGTATCCCTTCTCTCTGAGTATGTATTTCCCACGAAATGAATAATACCCAGCAATTAGACAGAAGAAAAGTTTAGCCTGGCAGTTAGGTCTCATTGTTACTAAGTTTTCCTATCAGGAAATACAAGGGTCTTAGAAGGGAAGCAATGGAAATGATCACTCAAAACAATTGAACGGGTTGCTAGTCTAGACACGACAGGGAACAGTTCCTGACCTGGCAGGAAGATCCAATAGCCCTATTCTTCCTCTTTGGCATCTGCAATCCTACAATCGCTCAGTCATTCCAATAAATCCTTCAGCTCATCTATCTAATTTGATTTTTTTTATGGGCTTAATTCTCAAAAGAACTCACTGCCCATCATTCAGGCCAACTTTTCATATTCAGTTGCAACTGTGAACTTCCCAAATGTGCTCAGTTGCCAAGAGGCCATCTTCATAAAGTCACAGACGAGGTGCCATTGTCTTGCCAAGACTCTGAAGCACTAAGGGCATATTTGATGGTTGCCTGACTCTTCAACAGGAAGAAATGTTTGCATGATGTTCTTGTGGATGTTCACACTGTCAAAAGGGCTAGATACTGTTTTCCCAAAGTAACTTGACCCATTTAAAGAACTCCGGGAAAGCCAGTTGAGTATCTCTGACATCTGCATTGCCACAGACACTCTCGTTTTAACCATCCCCTTTATCTCGCTATATTTTTGTTGATAGCTGAACTATGCAATGCAGTGGTTCTGGCATCCCAGCAATGACTAGTTATCAGGAGCAAGAAAACACGAGGTCTGGGAACTCACTGAAAACATTCAGAGGCGATATGTGAGGGACTGGGAGAGATTAGACAGGGTTTTCTGGGACTCCAGGAATTCCTGCAATTCAGGAGTTACATGGTGCAATTTCTTTCCTGTATGGGACAGCAGAAAGCAGGAAGGTGGAGTTTCCATTTCTCTTTAAAGTTGTTTTCCCAAAACTCACACAAATACAGCTTCTCCTGTTTTTTCTACAGTTTCAACCAGCTGGGGTACCCAGGGCAAGCCCTCAGAGTAACAACCCTCATGTACACTGGAGAGGCTCAACTAAGCTCTCATTTCACCAGGAGCTAGACTTTGGAGCCTGACTGACAACATCCACAGCTGCTGCCTCCCCAGCAATTCACCACTTAGGAAGGGCTAATTAGTATGAAGTAATCAGTTTCAGGCAAAGAATGTTTGAAAAATCATCTGTGTGTGTAAGGTTTGCCATCCTACATTTTGTTCAACACACTTTTTTTCTTCTCTGCTGCTGAAAGAGATCCCAGAGAGATGATGTAAGACACCTAAACTAGGCAGATGCTGGAGATTCAGAGAATCAAGTGTTAAACATACTAAAATGCCTGAAGATGCAACTTCAACCCTAAATGCTTCTGATGTAACAGGCATATAAAATGTGGAAGTTTCACGGTTGATGCTAATTATCCTAAAAGCTCATCTCCCTTTCCCATATGCCTCCACACCTCGGTTCTTGCTTTTCCAGGGGGAACAAACAAGACAACACAAAGTGATCCAGCTGAAGACAGATATGCTGACAACAAGGTCTTGCCAGAGTTGTGGCTACATTCATTTGCCACTCGGCTCCTGCCCGGTCATGGGGCAGCTGCGAAAACAAGTCCACTGGGAAAGCACCACGTGAAGCCAGAATGGAAATGCCAACACAACCTCAAAGTAATAGCAGCCAACCTCAGCCACAGACACTGCAGTGGAAGCTTTCTTGCACTATTGTTGTTTTTCCCTAAAATAGGCTTCAGATAAAGAGTCAGTGATTAGCTAAGTGCCATCCTCCCTGATATGTGTTTGCCCATTATCTGCTCCTAACACTTAATATCTAATTGCACTGCAACGCCCCAGCAGGACAGCCTGTTCTAAGAGAGACTGAATTGACTGACTGGGGGAGGAAATAAAAGGAAAAATAAAGCTTGCTGGCACATCCAAGAAATGAAAAGAGTGCACTACAGCCGGATGAATATGTCACTACAGGGGTTTCAACAGCAGAAGTGCAAAAGGTTACTTTTAGGAAAGATTGGCTACCTCTCAGAAGTACCTCCATGTTCCAAACTATCAGGTCTGAAAAGGTTCCCCACCAGTAAAAATAGCCACACACTCTGTCAACAAAACCTAGGCTCTTCCCTCTGCTGCCTGTTTACAACACATCTCTCCAAGGACGCCAACAAGATCAGAGGCTCTCTGTGCTTTAGAGACAGACAGTCCCTGCCTCACCATGCTTAAAATCTCCACAGAAAAAGTAACAGGGGAAAAGAAGCATTATAAGCTCTCAAGGAGCTTTCTGTTGTTGTCTATTTTTTCAACTGCCTTTTTTTCATGGTTCATTTCAATGATACTATTTGCCAAGCAAACACATGAACAACCTGATCAGTATGGTGGAAGAGCAACACACCAAGGCCTGTGGTATTGTCTTCTACAACATCCTCATCGATAAATTGATTAAATACGGATGAGAGAAATGGATAGCAAGGTGAAAACTGACTGAACTTCCAGACACAACAGGTGATCAGCAGCCCAAAGCCCAGCTGGAGGCCAGTCACTACCCAGAGGTCAATACAGGGGCAGGTACTGTTTGACATCTTCATCAGTGACCTGGACAATGAGACCTAGGGCACCCTCAACAAGTTTGCAGACGATACGAAACTGTGAGGAGTGATTATTGTACCAAATGGTCATCCTGCTATGCAGAGGGACCTCAACAGGTTGGAGAATGGGCAAATTGAAGCCTTACAGAGTTTAGGAATAGAATATGTGAAGTCAAACAGCTGGGGAGGAACCAAGCACCAGGACAGACTGAGGATATCACAGTCTTGGATATATTAAAAACCAGACTGGTCATGGCCTCGAGGGACTTGCTCCAGCTGCCCTTGTTGTGAGCAGGGCATTTGGTCTCCAGAGGTCCCCTCCCACCTCAGCTATGTGTCCACCCGTGATTCTGTTCTTATTGAGTCTATGAAGAGTATGCAAATACTCTGGCTTTACATTACATGAATAAACAATTTAGATACTGTGACTGCCTAATAGCTATTGTACCTTCAAGAGAAAGCTGACTCTGAGAGCTGTCAAAATTATGAAGGCTGCCACAAGAGACACCAGAGAGAAGACTGTGTAACTGCACAAGCACAGCAAGCAATGCAAAAATACATACTGCACCAGCTAGGGCCAAATGTGAAATCCCCTCTGTCTCTTGCTTTTCTCATTTTATTCTTATTTCAGCTTTTACTCAGGAATGAGGTTACAGTTTACCACCTGTCAGAGATGCAGGGTCAAGTTTCTCTCATTTTTCGTCTTCTAAAAGTAAATTTCTTTTCAGATCAGAGATTTGATCCTGGAGTTCCATATCCTGAGCCAGCAATCTGAACTCAGGATAAGGAGCACCACACTGTCTTGCTCTTCTTTTGTCTTGGCCTTTGCTGAGCTATTCCTATCTACAGTTTCTTCTAACACAAGTATGTTGGTCTCAACAAAAGTACCAAAACAATTTCAGGAAAGCTTCATTTCCCAAAAATATTCCCGTCACCTCTAGTGGAGACTTAACTTTCTCTAAGTATGCACAGTATGAGTCCAGCTGCAATGTGTGTATTGTGTGACTCTGCTGAAGTCAGCAGATGTGGTGTGGATTTCCAGTACTTTCTTGGAATGAAGAACTTTGCCTTCTATTTATCATACACTTCCTTGCTAAAGAAACACCCTTAAAATGGCATTCACATTTTCAGTAAATGCTTTAGAAGAAGAAACAAAAAAGACCATCAATTACAAAAAAAACCCACCCTTTCTATGCAAAGGCAAAAAATAGCCTGTAGTCCAAGTTTTGCTGTTACACTGACACAAAGTTGGACTCATCCTGATCCTGTCCTTAACATGACTGTACAGTCACTCTAATTTAAACAGACAGCAATAATGCTTTTCTCATGCAAATAATATACAAATCTGCCATGAATTGGTAATACTTAGCTCAATTTGACAGCTATTCATACCATCAGGAAAGTATTGATGAAAAACAAAGATAATGAATGAGAAACTTATGTTTAAATCCCAAGCAATTAATAACTAAAGACAGACAGACAGATGAGATCTGTCAGCACATGGAAAGGATCAACTAATTGCACTACATATAAGTTGCAAAGTGGACAGCTTTCACTGTTTTGTTTTTCAGAAGACAAACTTGGAAGAAAGTTTAAAATGATGATGCTTATTTGTGGCAGCAGCTCCCTTCTGAACAGGGTGATGCCCTATCTGCCAGGCATCTTTCAGGTGTCCTACCCCAGCTCCTCTGCTCCACAAAGGAAGTGGGACACCAAGATCATCTCCCTCAGATTTTCCTCCTATTAGTCCGGCAACTTTCCTGTTGACTTAACTCCCTTTTCTTAAAAGCCTCTATGGTTGAGCTTTCCAACATAAGTTCCATTCATATTTAATCTCTACCCCTATTTAACTTGTCAAGGCTCTAATAAATGAGGAGAGCACTCCTGGCTGAAGGTTTTCCTCTGATCTGCTTGGTCCAAACAGGTACACAGAAGTGGATACACATTTCACATGATACAGCTCATATCTTGGAAGATGCAGGCAGCAGCAGGGAATGCAGACACCCCGGCCACACAGCAGACCCACCACAGAATCACAGAATCAATTAGGTTGGAAAAGACCTCTGAGATCATCAAGTCCAATGTATGACCAAACACCACCATGTCAACCAGACCACGGCACTAAGTGCCACCTCCAGTCTTTCCTTAAACATCTCCAGACACCATGAGTGTACCCCTTCAGTCTGAGACAGATACCAGGCTCCAGCTCCCACCTTAGCCTTGCTTCTATGTCCCAGTTAATCCCTGGGAGAAGGAAGAGAACATTCACATGGTGAAAACGGCCACTTAGTAGGTTAAGTAAAAGCAATTTCGAGGACTGCAGGAGGCTGGGATGCTGGGTTCACCAGGGAAAGAAACCACTTCAGAGGGTCCCTCCACATTTTTTTCAGGAGTAGGGACTTATCCCGCTCCCTCGGCCCCAGGGAGCCACTTTGGCTTTGAGGCCATTAGTGCAAGTTCTGCTGAACCTTTTTCCATCATCCCTTTTCCCCCGAAAACCTTGGTGTCCTCGTTGCTCACAGCTCCAGAGCTGGCTCCCAATCACCTGGACCTTCCCTGCTCTCCCTTCTGTCATGCACTGCCACAATCTCCATCCTCACTCACTGCCACTGGCCCTTCCCACACACACAGGGCATTTCAGCCCTACACACCATGTCGTGTTACATCCACCACGTGTGTTCCATCTGTCATGTCACGCCCTACCCACCACTCAACCCAGCTCCTCATGGCACCCACTGTGGCAAGTCTGCACCATGACCTCAGCTGACAGAATGAAACACAGGCCCTTCTCTGCCTCAGCTGACAGTTTTTCCTCCCCCAATCTCCACACCAATAGACATTTATCAGAAAAAAGTCACCTTTGAGGCCAAAATCTGTGTAAGGGCTGGACTCTGGGAAGTGGGGGCCCTTTCCATGCATGCCATCCAGACACCTTGGCAAGCAACACTCTCTCAGCTGGGCTCTCTCCTCAGCCCCAGACAAACATGGTTTCCCTCTTGACTTGCTGTTTAAAAATTGTCCCATGACTGGCATAGGGTGCTTTCAGATTATGAGCTGGAGCCAACAGTAGGCAGGCAGTGTCCCTGTCCCCTGTGCCATGCCAGGTGCCCCCACAGCAGGGCTGCTGCCTCCTCCATGTCACACCAGTCCATTTATCTACCGGTGGCTTTGTCTTAATTTTTAATTTAAGGACGATCACTTCCTGAAACAGCTTCAACTGCAGGGGAGAGCAGGCTCAGCCATGGGTATATATTGCATAACTTTAAGGTTTTATTGCATTTACACATCCCCTCTTAGCACACTTTACCAGAATAGCTCTTTATCTGCAGACACAGCTCATTGACCCGGGCTGAGTGCGGAGCCCATACCGAGGTGAACAGCACAACTGAAACCACTTGGCCCCCTGAGTTGTGTCCCTCCATCCAGCCTGTCACCTCAAAAGCCCACAGCTGCCAAACCCACAGTACTGAAAGACTCCTTCATCCAGAGTTTGGCAGAAGATATTTTGTTTTACGTACTATTCCAGAGATTTTGAAATCTGGATTGAGGTGGAGCACCAGCAACATCTGAAGTGTGGAAATTGTCCTAATAGGAAAACCTCATTTTCCTTTAGAAAATAATGGACCTGCTAGAGCAAGTCCAGAGGACACCATGAAATGTTCAGAGGGCTGGAGCACCTCTGTTATGGATGCAAGCTGAGAGAGCTGGGGTTGTTCAACCTGCAGAAGCAAAGGCTCCATGGAGACCTTCTAGCAGCCTTCCAGTACCTAACAGGGACTTATAAAAAAGAGAGCTACTTCTTACACGAGCAGATAGGACAAGGGGGAATGGCTTTAAACTAAAAAAAGGAGAGACTTGGATTAAATGTTAGGAAGAAATTCTTTACTGTGAGGGTGGTGAGGCACTGGAACAGGTTGCCCAGAGAAGCTGTGGATGCTCCATCCCTGAAAGTGTTCAAAGCCAGGTTGGATGGGGTTTTGATCCAGTGGGTGACAACCTTGCCAATGGCAGGAGGGTTGGAATGAGATGATCTTTAAGGTCCCTTCCAATCCATGGCTGATTCTGTGATGATTTTCAAGAGGATCATCTAGGTCTGAAGTTCAGTAAAGCCCAAACGACTCTGAGAAGCACTTTAATTTCAATAGGATGGGACTTGAATTTCTGAAGGAAAATAGTTCTTTCCCAATTGTTTTGGGTTTTTTTTTTATCTCTCTATATCAGAGGTAATGTAATTACATACACAGAAAATAGAACAGTGCGTATTTGTCATTCTGAAACGCCCAGGACAGTAATTTGTAGTGATGCAAAACAGGTTAAAGCCCTGTCACACCAACACAGTAAGGTTTTATATCATGACTATTATGGCAGTTGCCCCAAGGTCCCAGCCACCATCAGGACCCTAATCGAACAAGGTACAGTGCAAACACACAATGAGGGAGCATGTCCAAACAGAAAGACCAGAAAGAAAGCAGAAGGATGAACAGAACTATGAAATGGATTGGCCAAGGCCCCATAGCAGGTCAATTCCAGGGCCAGGAATCATCCCAAGGGCAGGTGTGAACAAAGTTTCACACAGGTTTGCATAACTGTAACTGAGCAGACACTTTAAAATCAGACTCACTGGATAGGGAAACATGGCTTTGGGGCACCACCAATCCAGAAGTATGTGCCAGGGGCCCCCTCTTTACAGCTCACAGCTGCACTCTTGCTTTCTGTAGCAAACCAGGACCAAAAGAGCACTATCAGTAGATGGTGACATCATTTAATACCTTTGCTTTCTTACTGCACCTGGCCAAGAAAAACTGCAGACATTTTATATTGATTTGGGATGCAGGTGAAGAGTCAAATGCTCTCAGGACTTAGCTGTATGGCAGGATGACAAGCCTGGGGAGACCAGTGCTGGGTAGAGGAAAAGAAATAGCCAGCAAGAGGATTAACATAAGCAATTCCAAGAAGATTGACAGTGGTGGACCCTCGTGATAAAAACTATGCACAAAACACAAAATTACTTTAACATTCAGAAGCAACTAAAAAAAAAACCCGCAGGACATGGACACCACAAGGCAGCAACACACAGATGGGGAACAGCTCAGGCTGTAACAACCCCCAAAGCTGGGGAATGAGAAGAGCCTCAATTTGTAGGACCTGCTTGGTATTCCACACAGCCAAGCTGTATCCTACATGCTATGGAGTGTGTGCTGCTTTCCACATGTTCAGCAATGGCAGCACAGCAATGAGATGACGTCATGTCTCAAGTAATGCCATCAAGTCACAGCATGCAAAGAGAGGGGCTGGAAGCTGGAGGGACAACTTGTGAGGCTGCACTAACTTTGTTACCTCCTGAAGTTGTTGGTGCATGCTAAATAAACAGCTGCTCTGGAAGACATCAGAATAAAAAAGAACAGGAATTGTATTTTAACCCTGAGAGTTGTGTGGTTGAAGTCTATTGAAAAGCTGGTTTAGGATCCCTAGAAGATGAGCCACATCCTAGGATAAAAAGCTGTTTTGGTGAGTCCTTGGCGGGTAATATTTTGTTTCCAACCCAGCACACACCATCTTTAAATAACCCTGTCAAACAGCAACCTCATCCACACCATTCCCCAAGAGCAGTCTTTGGAACAGCCACTCACATAACCTCCTCCATCTCCCACCAGTGCCCACCCAGCAGCACAAGGACCATAGGGAAGCTGTGCCATCTTCAACCCAGGCTGGCACAGGGTTTGGAGGTGGAGGGCAGAAGCAACGCTGCCCACCCCAAACAGCACAGATACACATGCAGCCCAGATATTTACCAGGACCATTTGTGTCCTGCAATTTCTGAAAGTAGTTTTTAGGGGCCAACATTAGAAAGGAACCAAAAGATTACAAAGGGTGGACAGCCACAGTCAGGACCAGCAGAACTGAAACTCTGGGTGCCTCAAACAGTGGACAGAGAATCCCCAGGACTCTCAAGCCCATCGACAGGTGCCGGCTCTCTGGTATCCCTTCAGATTCACATGAGTAGAACAGGCATTAAACCCACAACACATCTGCAGTTTAGGACTCCAGCCATAAAACAGAGGCTTTGCCTTACTTATTCTTACATTCCAGCCATACATAAACAAAGAATAAAATCTGGTTTTGAGGATTTAAAGTCTGTGGATCTTGCTGTTATGTTAAGGTCAATGTTAAGGTGCTTGGCTGTTGCCACCATCAGGTCTGATGTGCCAGGTTTGGTTTTTTTCACCATTAATGTTTTAGAAAGAGAGGGAGCACTAGAAAAGGGAAAACCGAGGTTGGTTTTGAAGAATTTGCTGCTGTTAGGGAAATCAGGGAAACACTTTTGGTTCAGGTTAGCAGGGCTGGGTAACGACTGAGGAGACCTTTGGCTACGAGCCCTTGTGTTTCATCAGCAGATAAGCTCTCTGCTGGTGTACTGTCCAGCCTAGTTCCAACCATTAAAGCAATGGCATTTTCATCACTGGTTCCCTCCAGAGGCTGTCCTGGTGCTATTTCCACTGCCTAACTTTACCTTTCTGCGCAGCTAACAGAGTAGACAACACTGAGTCTGTATCTAACTGAGTCCTCAGTTAGATACTCAAATTAGATGCCTCCGGTTAGATGACACCTCCACTTTCTCATACACTCCCTTTAACATCTGTCTCACACTGTCATATCAGTGCTAACAAACCCAAGCATCCACAAAACTGTGTCCCTGCTTCTACGATTACATTATGCCAGGAATAAACAGCATCCCTTGCCTGGGACCTGTGGTTCAACTGGTTGTTGACTATCAGTTGGGGCAGAGTACAAAAGAAGGCTCATCGACTTCTCTGCACGATAAAGAGAAACCATGGATGAAATGCAGGACCAGCCTCCTGCACTCTGTTTATACAGGCAGTGTCTTGCACCTGGAGGTTGGTTTGTATAAGAAGGGGAAGAAGAGAGAGAAACCTCTCTTCAAACTCACGCATCACCTGCCCAAGTGGTCAGCTTGTCTCTGGTGGTCTCACTTTGACACACTACATAGGGAATCTGGGCTGTGAAACTTTGGGTTGCAACACATCTGTAAAAGCAACAGCCACCATAAAGGGATGGTGGGGAGCTCTGGGAATCCTGCAAAATGTAACTAGCAGGAATTAAAACGTAAAAGAAACACCCTCCAGGGTCTTCACAGAAGCTATAAACCCAAGCAACTGTTTTGCCAGGTGTTATTGTGCAGCACCTGCTGTTAAAGCGACTCTTTGCTGGCATCTTGCCTGTCTCATCTTCCCAGTATCCCTGAGCCCACTGGGCAGGCAGTGCTGAGTGAGGCAGCCGGGGAAGTTATTAGCCAGTCCTGCTCGGCAAGGGCTGAACCGGTGCCGGGCTTTGAGCAGCTGAATGAAGTGTTGTCATTTCCCAGCTGGGAGCGGGAAAGAGCACGGTGCCGCTTCCTGATGCTGTTATTTTATTTTGCAGCAGCTTCCCCTTCCCGCTGTCTGAATGTCACAGATTACTTCACTGCTGTGCGAGCCTTGGAGGGGGGAGCAGAGGGGGAAGTGAAAAATCTGGCAAGTGCTTCCCAAAGTGTCGGCATTCCCGATGCCCCAGCTGCTGCACAGAAACCAGAGACTGGAAGGGATGGGTGGCAAATTCATGGCAAATTCACCTTTTGGGGAAGCAAGAGCCATGCACAGATGAGTAACACATCTGCCATGGTCTGCAAACCCCCGAGGATCCCGCTCTCACCCCCATCTATTTAACCCCTCTGCACTAAGGCTGGGGATGTCTTGCTGGCTCAGGAAATATAAGCCCCTGGCTGCTTTTTGGAGCCTGTCAGCCGTGCTCTTTTGTCAAGCAGAGGCCTTCCTGTCAAGTGACACAAAGTGTTCACTCTCCTTTTCCCCTTGGGATCTGCACACGCTTCCTCCCGCAGCAGCCCCAGCCTTTGTCAGCCCAAGGGAGAGGGGCAGCTGGCAGGACGCCCGAGTGTCTGGCAGGGAGACCACTCTGCACAGCCCTGGAGCTCACACCACACTGCATGCAAGGGGCCTGGGCAGGAGAGACAGTGGGGAATTTGGGGGACCAGGCTGGAGAATGGCAAAGATCACTAGTCTGGGTGAACACAAGGATCTGATGATGGTTTTGGAGCAAAGCATCTCAGCTGATCCTGCCTGCAGCAGCTCAGGGTTGATGTCCCCATGCTAAGGACGGACCCAATGCTGGGAGACAGCAAGCCAGAATGGGAAAAGCAGCAGTGAGGGCTGCATCCAGAGGTTCTGTATGACACTTTCCAACCTGTCTAGCTTCAAACTAGAGGCAGAGGGCAAGGCAGAGGGTCTATTTGATCAAATCAGAACAAATGCAGCACCCCTATGATTTCATACACCCTACAGAAAGCTCCTTCCCACAGCAGGAGCAACCTGTCCAACCAGGACTGAACTGGAGCATTCCAAGAACTAACACAAATAACCAAGATTAAGAAACAAAAGATCCATAACATGATTTCCCCAATGATGCTACACAGCTATAGCAACAGCAGTGAGAACATCAAGTTCTCCAGCACCTGGGAGAAGCCTCTTTCACCAGAGCATCCTTGTTTTCACTTATTTCTGGAATTTTATCTGGTCATGACCCTATTTTGAGGAATTGGCTCTATATCTGGAAATTTACACAGCTGGGATGATCTAATATGGACCTACAATGCTGTCACTACCAGGCAGGTCATATTCTCTTTCCCTTGCTGCTTTGTTTAGTAAAAGCTTTCCCCTGTGTCTAGGATTTGTAAAACAGGGACATGTGTGCCAACTGCCTCTGTAAAGCATTTTAAGACCTCTCCACTACAAGGTGCAACACCCATGAATTTCAGCAGGACTGTTGCCTGAATAAGGTAGCACACAGAGAGCTCAGAGGGTGGGCTAAGGCTACTAAAATCATCCTTTGTTTTCAGACAAAGGAAGATGCAAATAAAAGTATCATCCTTAATGTACCCATTCTGAACAAGATGGAAGGTGCTTTCTTCAGTATGCAACCACAGTAAGGATAATTAAACAGTGGAGATTGGGGCAGCATGGTATGGCATTGTGATAGTCTTGTTCATAAGTTCCCTGGGTAATTGTCCTGTCAGAAACAACTGTCATATCTGTAACATCTAGTAAGAGTTGTACACTGTCAGAAGAATTGAATTTACAACATTTTCAATTTTTAAGCTTAAAGAGCACATTAAAATCACTGCAGAAAATGCAGAAAGTCAAACTTGATGGCAAAATTAGTGTCTCAAGAAAGCCGTCTCCTCCATTTCCAAGGGTGGTCCTGAACCACATTCTCCTCTAAGTAATTTTTCCTTTTACTTCCACAGTTGAAAAGACAATTCATTTCAACAGATAACACCAACTGCAAATCCTGTGGCTCATGTGCATCATGGCATCAAAAGAGGAAGACCACAACAGCAGTCTGGAGCTCTTTCTTCTGTGTAAAGCTTCTGGCCATCTATCCTGAGGTTCTGCAGGACAAGCAGTAATCTGTACCAATCTCTTGGTGAATTTCCCCATACTAGGCAAAGAGATGTGTTAGTGTATCAGCACTGTGTAGGAAAGGGTTGAGCTCCCAGACTGCTCTTAAGTCATTAAGCCTCATCCTGAATCCATGTGAAACAGCAGGAGAGGAGAACAGGCCTGTAGCTGCACAGCTTACATTGGCCTAAATCACTGCTGTGGCTGAAGCTGGGTGTCAGTCAGGTCAGTTTACTACAACTGCTTACAGCAGCACTAAGGGAGGGGTAGAGCAGGGCTGGTAGGCACTCAGGGCAGCAAGCAGGTGGGACCACTTCTCAGCCATGGTACCAGCTTGTGAAGGCTGAAAGTAGTAACTTTAAACACTGTCATGCTCCAGGACTAAGGACAGATAACATTTGGTAGTGCACAGCACTGCTTTGCAGTAATTCAGGCTAAGAAGCACTCACCACCACACAGCCCAGTGGTTTCAAGGAGAATTTAAGCAGACAGGTTGCATTAAATCCCATGTCAACACGCAGCCTCCGGCTCTGATGTCTGGATTGAGTGAGTGTAACTCTCCACTGATCTCTGGGGTGATGGGGAAAACACTATCCTCACATCCCCCAAGGCACAAAGAAAATCTTTTCATTCTCACTTCTTTTTCACCCTTCTTAAAGTGATGGCATTCCTCACCAGCTGTAATCAGCACGCACACCCTCCCAAAGTGCCATTTAATACCGTCACACAAAACCACTGCGTGACCCACTTTGGGTTATTATGTGCAATAATTACAAGACACAGCAGTCCTGGTCTTCCAGACTCCAAGAGGCTTTCTGCAAGGGCACTCACTCAATTCCCCCTTTCTGTGGACTCTCAGCTACATGCCTAGGAGATGGACAGTATTTCTCTCCATCACATCCACCCCCACCTCCACTTAATTTCATGCCTGGACTGTGACTACACTAACAGGGCATATCGAGTTTCTCCCTCGTACACTGATTAGACCGACATGGTGCTTTGCACAGTCTTCCACGGACTCCTTATCTCAGTAACAAGAGGGAGGAAAAAGCACAAGGACAACTCTGAGCAGGGCAACACTGTCTCCTTTCCTGGCACTGGCAGAAGTCTCTTTGGGAAATGGTGCGCACCCTCTGTCAGGAAGCTGAGAGGGAAAAGTTTCGATGGCTCAAGGGCTTATCAGGGCAGGTTGGCCCTGGTAAATGTGAAATTCTGGAAGTCTATTTAACAACAATGTTTTGCGATCTTTTCACAGGATTTTTCAATTGTATTGAAATTTCAATTTCAATTGTTAAGGAGGTGGGTAGAGATCAGTGGCTTGGAGAGATTGTGCTCAAAGTTTTTCAGAAATGCTTCTGAAAGCAAGAAAAGATGCATTTCCCTTCATCCCCTCTGCAAGAGATGTCCAGGAGTGGATGGTACCCTGCCATACCTACAGTGTATGCCTATGGCAATCAGCATCATGGCTATAGATGCAGAGCACTGAAATCACAGCTGAGTGCTGTTACTTCCCATCAGTCCAAAACTCACTAGTTCAGTTTTAACCAAGTGATTTTTCCCAATACTGCCTTCTTGTCATCCAGGTTTTGGTGTTATTGAATGTAACCTAGCAAGCTTACAAAGCTTTCCTAGAAAAACATCTTGCTTTAGGACTAAAAAATACTTTAAAAATATGAAATGGGAGATTTTAATCTCATCCAATTTCTTTGACTTTTCGAAAGGTCATAAAGGAAGGAAATATTCCAAAGCCCACAATAATTAAAAAGGGAATTGCCAACATAGCAGAGTAAATCAGTCACAGATAGAGGCAGGGATGGCAGACAGCTCTCCTGACTTTAGGCATTGAGTCACTCCAAACATAAAATGTTCAGAGCAGCACAAGATACATCAGGTCATGCATACGGAACTGGCAGACAGAACACTGAACCTATGGGATGCCTATATTCTTGCAGGGTAACAGCCTTGGGTAAATGTGCTCATGTACCACTTATCTGTGTTTGGGGAAGCAAATAACAGCCCAGATTTCCACAATGCAGCTGTTCATGTTCAAGCTAGTTCCTTTGATCCCCCTGCACCATAAGTATAGAGAGACTCTGTTCATCTCACCATAATACAGGCACTGAAAACAGGTCAGATGATTCCCACACCAGGTCTCCCTGCCCACAACCCAGCACGCTCTCAGCAAAGGCTCCTCAGGCACCAACAGAGCAACAAGAGCACTCGCCGTAAAATAAGGATGGCCCCAAATCAAAGACTTCATCAACCCTAGGATTTGAAGCTCTAAGAGACCTTTGGAAACTGCAAAGGCATACACTTGCTTTTCTCTCCTGTCTCATTCTTGGGCTAGAGCCAGCTACAAAACTGCTTTGGTACCACAAGACAGACTTTTCACTCCTCGTGGGCTTGTGAAGCACTCACAGCTCCTTTCAGCTCCTACTAGAACCATTCAACACCTTTGCAAGCTCCTTGGTTTCTCAAAGGAGACAGCCCAGCATCTGCAGAGCCAATTATAGGAAAGCACAATGCAAGTATAAAAGAACAGACTCCATTTCCAACCCACACGTTATAGGCTTTCTTTTAGAGAACCTCCAAACCCCATCACAAGCATATTCACTGCCTTCAAACCCCCTTGCCATGACTCTTGCAGTGCCTGGAAGAGGAATGGGGAGACTTGATTTCAGAGGTGGATTGGTCACCTGGGACACATCTCACTGATGTGAAAGTACCACTCTGACCTCAGCTTTCCCAGCAGTTCCTTTGTTTGTCACACAAAGCTACATTTTGAGAGAGACTTGTTCTACTCACACAGACCTAGAGGTGACGTGTGCAATTTAAAACAGGCTATTTTCCAGAGGAAATTTATTTGTTTGACTTGTGTTTTTTGATGGGAGAGAATTGCAGCTGATACCACTACTGAACGGAGCTAGGTTATCATTCCAGATAGATGGTCTGCTGGAGAGTGCTTTCACATATGCACGTGCATACAGAGTTTGGCTGGGCTGGTTAAAACACCACAGCACTTATTGCTCCTTGAGGCCTATGAGTTCACTTCTAGGCTCTCAGCCAGCTTGGAAATCACAAACCCACGTGAGCAGCAAGGTTGTAAGGAGACGTTTGTCAAGAAAAAAGATAGTTCCTGAGTGCTGTTCCCTGCAGGACACATCTCAGCAACCCTGAAACCAAGATAGTAACTAGTCAACACTTTGGGGACTATCCTTGGCGAGGTCAGCCAAAAATGACTGCCCACCACCACAAGTGAGAGGGCTGCTATGCTGGGGGATTAAAGGAGAAAGCCCCTCTTAGGCCTGGCTCTTTTGTGCAGAGAAGCACAGAAATTTTTAGTCATGTCCTTGTGTTTTTATGACATGCAAAAGGGCAAAAGAGGCATAAAAGGGACATAAATAATTTGTGCTGTCTGTGCAGCAGAGCACAGAGCACCATTCAAAGACCTCCTTGCAAGCACCAGCCCAAGGGACAAGGGGAGGATGCTGGGTAACCAGAGGATGGCATGCTGAGGGGGCATGGAGCAACAGTGGTCCACAGGGCACTTCATTTATAGACTTCCTCCTGAAGGAGTCTGCAAACCACCATGGGTCTCTCTCCTCCACCAGAGCAACACATGATGGGCAGACAGCAAGGCAGAGAAATATGTCTCAGAGCTCGATATTCATCTACAAAAAGAACAAGGTCCTTTTCCCCAAATAGTGCTGGCCCTTCAAAAATCCTTCCCACTGTGTCCTCCCTCTCCAGCACCTGGTGCATCAGCTTCAGGAGGTGAGAACTGGTTCTGAGACATGAAGGGGATTAGGCCACCTTGTCAGGCCAAATTCAGATACCTCACAAGCACATGGCATCACTGAGGAGTTTTGCCCATCACATGGGGATGAAATTTACGCTAAAGACAAGCTAGAGTAAGGGCAAACCCCTCTTGCATCATGGTGTACCAATCTGCACGAAAACACAGCTACTGATGTCATCAGGTTTGCCATCCCTAACATTCATCTTTTTCTTCTTTTGTTTTAATTTTTGCTGATAAGAGGTAGCTCATTATTCGGGGGGAGGGGGAGGCTGCTTATGTTTTTTTCAAATTAAATTGTGGCAGCAGTGCAGAGAGGCACAGCACTTCCCCTCTCTCACTGGGTAAGCTGCAGCACAAAGGCTCGGGGCTGATCTCACATCCTCTTCAACAATTAAAAGTCAAGGCCAGCAGCACAGCCAAAACTTGACACGCTCTTTAGAGAACAAAGGTCACTAGATTGAAGTCTTCACTCCCCGCTTTGGCTGAAGCAGCATGAAACATCCTCTTCAAAACCTAAGGCAGTTGAATCTTTATCAGGTGATGATGGCTTTTTGGAGAATAAAGACAACTGACCTCTGTGTCTTCCCTCCTACTGTTCCACAAGAAACCTTCAAGCCACCTAATTAGTATAAATCATTTTCCAGTAAGTGCTCCTGCCCCATGACGGCCTCATCAGACACCAGGTCCAGAGATAAAGTTGCTGATGGCTGTGATAGCAGCTGGGCCAGCACTGGGTATGACGGATGAAGGAAGCCAGAAGCCGGACGGTCACAGCTATGGTTGGCCCCAGCCCCCCGAGGAGCAGAGTGGGCTGAGGTGATCACTGCAGATGTGCAGGTGTGACCTCTGCACAGCTGCAGGCCACATCACCGCCCAGCCATGGGACAGGGGCTGGACAGGACAACAGCTGGGCAGGAAATGAGCCAGAGAAATGCTGCATTAGAAACCCCAGTACACCTAGTGCTTTTGTATAAACAGCATTTTTGGAAGATTAAATAAAATAAAAAGTCATTACACCATTAAAAGGTTAATTTCACAGCTACAGTCATAAAGCTGTCAGAAGTCAGGGCAGCCACAGGGAGGCCCTGTCCAAGTCTGACAGCATCAATACCCTCTAAAGAATGAGGCTTCACTAAGTAATTTTGTTTTGGCTAATTTAAAATTAATCCTCAGAGCTTGTTCTTGGTTAGCTCAGGAGTGGCACTCTTGAAGGAGTCCAAAACACAGACTCATAGGACAACAGTCATGCATCTTCTTGCCAATTATGGTGCAGGACTAAAATCCACCTCAGAGTGTTCAGAGGTCCTTCCTGCCTGCTGTCCCTTCTTAGTGCTCCCTGCTTCTTCCAGCACACTGAAATCCTTACTTGATTCAAAGGTTTCCTCAATTTGAGGGAACTTTGTGTGACTGGTCAACAAGACCTAACACGGTCCCAATTCCACCTTATTTGGTCAAGGCAAGGATGACTCAAGAGAAGGACCTACAGTGGCGGACTTAAATTGCCATGGGTTTCATCCTACTCCTTCCCACCACCTTGGACAGACTGTGGAAGTGGAGGGCAGACAGACTGCATTTCCCCACACGCTTCAATTTGCTTCTAGCGTAGCTCTTGTCTCAGCAGACAGCCTTCCCAACATCTCTCCACCAGACAGGGAAAACCCTCACAAAAATGGTATTTTGGGGGGCTGTTCCGTTCTATCAATCTGAAGAGCAAGAGGTACTTCCATATCATTAGCCTAACAAAAATAGAAAGCACAAGACACCACAGCATCAGACCTCTCTCTTCCATAAAGAACCCAAAGACCTAAACCTGGGCTCTTTGAAATTTAGGCTCAGACTGCAGTGATGAAACCAAGCAACCCCCACCAGCACCAGGAAAGCATTTGGATTCTGCTATGAACTTGGAGAGATCTAAGTCCAAAGCAACGCTAAAGCAAAAATCAAACTGACTTCTTCCTCTCCTCAATATGGTCACTCCCTAGGTACTGATGTGGTAAGAAGGAAGATCCAGGTCATTAAATCATCGGAAAATATCTTGTTGCATTAGTCTTCAGTCATGTTTATGAGTCCGATTGGCCCAGTGCAGGCAGGGAAGTGTGAGATGGCAGCAGGCAGCCAGCAACAGGACAGGACACGGGGGAGAAGGGCCTCCAAAATGAAACTCACCCGAAAATATCATTTTTATATAAAACAGCCTCTGCTGACAAGTAGTTCTTTGTCCCAACACAAAGAGCGTGCTTCAGGCATGACTTGCTAAGGCAGAATTTCCATCGTGCAATTCCCTGCTCCAGATACGATGCAGAAGCCAGTGCTGCCTCCATGTGCCCTACCTGCTCTGGGGTTAAGACAAAACATTTCCAGCCGTGTTCTTAAAAACACAAGTTCTCCATTTCATGTATTGATCTACTCCACTTTTGCTAAGACAAACTCAAAACACTGAAGTCAGTGAGGCTGCATTGCTGAGGCCTGGGCAGAACCATTCCTCTCCTCAAAGCCTCAGCTGTGTTAACTGAGGCTCAGAAAACAAGACATTGGACAAAACATGATGTAGCTCTGATCAGGCTACACTAATTGATACCTTAAATTTCAGTGTGTAATTTTAGTTTTAAAAAATCTAAGAGGAGGGAAAAAATCCTGAATTTTTTTTTTCAATTTTCTTCCATTGTATACAAAAAAAATTCTAAGAGATGGATGGATACAATAGAATAAATTGTATTTTAACTCTGTAATCAACTCACTTAATGCTGCTAGGATCCACCATCAAAGTTTATCCCAAGAAAACTGGATTCGGGTTTATCAGATATTAATCACCTGCATAAAAAAAAATAATCCCACCTCTTCCTAAAAACTAGTGATTAAAAAAATAAAATTGTTAAAGAAGTCATAATGGATAAACACACACATGCATTCACCCTGTTCCTTACTAACCACAGCCCCTAATAGAAGATAATGGAAACTGCTTTCAAATGAAATGTCTAAATGGGCCTAGAGCTTGTTTTCTCCAAACTCAGCCAGGCATTACTGCTGCCACAGCCACTTTCAATCAAGCTTTTACTGCAAAGGAAAACAAAGGAAGAAGTTAAATCCATGGGAGATTTCCAATGAATACTTAAAAATCTTTTCATGGGACAGAGTAAGGGAACTCTGTACCAGCAATGACCTCAGAAATCTTGGGAGTTCACTCCATTGCAGACTGTTCCCTCTCTTCGCTAGATTTTAATTAGCTAATTCAAGGCCTTGTATGGAGGAGGAAAGAGCAGAAACTTAAGCAGCAGAAACTTCAGCTAAATTTGCTATGTGCTTGGAATTTAATAGACAAATACCAAGATCTTTTGGGGACTGTCATGCCCCACAGTTAAAGGTAGACATACAGTCATTTGGAGCCTTTCAAAGGACCAGGGACACAGACAGTGTGCCCATGTGTGCCCACAGCTCTTCTTATATTACGTATATGCCCAGATTTGTGTGCCATCATACACCCTCCAACGCAATGTGGATGTAGGCCTGGGGAGAGGTGTTACTGTGTTCTACCCATGCAAAGTTGTGACTGTGCAGACACACAACACACACCCAAGGCATTTTCCCTGCCCGCCTGTTTCTCCCTCGTAAGCTCCCGTCTGAGGAACAAAGCCAGTGGCTGAAAGATCCAGCAAAAATGCCTTGTTACGCAGAAGAAAGAGATACTTTAACTCAGCTGTCAATAAGTTTTGCCCATTTACATGTGTGCGGAACACTTTGAATAAATTACGTTTCCAGGATTTAGCTCCACAACACTGGCCTAACAAAAGCAGAGTTACAGCTCCAGGGGAGGGGAGGGGGCCAAGGGGGAAACACATTCTGCACAAGACAAAGTCCCTTCCAGAACCCTGAGGGCAAACTGGGTTGGCATTTTTCTTTGATGAGCATGGCTTTTGCATCACTTGCAATCTATTTTCAGACACATTTTCTGCATTTGCATCAACCATAGAGAGTCACTTCCACATATGGTCTCTGTGGGGGTGAGGATGGAATGGTTTTTCTTTTTAATTACAGACCCAGCAAAAGTAAAAACAATAGGGGAACCATGGGATGCTGCTGATGTCAGGTGGAGATATGCCCCTTGAGGGACCAATTTTTTTCTTGGAGAGTGAAATCTGCTGTTCCAGCTTTTAGCAGAACCAGCAGCCAACAGAAGTGCTTACAAGACACTGGCTAGGGTTTGTATCTTATTTTAAATATGCACACATATGTCCCCAGGTGACTCCTCTGAAGGAAATGTACCTGTGGCGTGAGAGGAGGACACAGTCTGTCACATCACCATGGGGCAGGAAAAGCAGCTTTCTCATGGACCAGCCCTACACCAGGGGAATCATTTCAGCATTCTGCTGAGCAAGAGACTCTAAAGAAGAAAAACTCACTTGAGTAAAGTCAGTGGGATTTGTTAAGAAAAAAAATTGGGAAATTACATTTTCTGCTTATTGAAAGGAGACTGACAGATATTGGAGCTTTACCTCTATCCTCTACTTGCCTCCAGGGAAATAATCATATAGAGAGATTGAATTGATTTAATCAAACACGAGTTTGTGCTCCCATAAGAGACTCAGCAGATGAAGCTCCCAGCTCTGTGCCAGGCAGGACAGACCAGCCACTCTAATGGTACTCGCTCATCTTTGCATCCCTCAAATTGTAATGCCACGAAATAAAGCCTGGCTGTCTTCCAGGGTTGCACTGGTCACTGACTTTAATAAAAATAAGTAAAGTAAAATATATCCATGAGGCTGAAGGCTCAGTCAGGTTCCCCCCAAAAACAGCAACTGAAAATATCCCCAGCTGACAAGGCTCTACAGCACTTCGATGACAGCAGTTTGGGATGGGCAGCCAGAAAGAGCTAAAGACAACCCAAACCCTTCCTCCTCAAAGGCAGCAAACATGCATTCCTGACCTCCCTGATACAAAAACCAAATACACTGAAAGCAAGAGAAAAGGAAACCACCGACGTTGCAGCTTCATGTTCAATATCAATGGGAACATGCAGAACCTTTCTTCACTCCTTCAAACAAATGAGTGACTCATTCCCTTTGCAGCAGCAACCCTCACAGCCACTGCAAGCCAAAGAAATAACGTGGAAAAAGAAAAATCCATCTCAATTAGTTGAATTCTCTGCCCCTAGCACCTACCACCGAATGGTGCTTGACAAATGATACAGGAGATCTTTTGAAAAATTTTGCATTGTCCGAAACAGCCTCTCTGTAATTACCACCTTGGGCCAGTAAAAACCACTGCCAAACGCGTGCCGATTTCCATGCCCTTAATCTTATCTGCGGAAGAGGATCCAGGGCATCAACTTCATTGATGTTTCCAGGAAGAGGAGCCCTAATCAAGCATTTCTGCCCATGAATAACAGACAAGGAATGTCTCCACTTGGCCAGCGGTAGCCTGTGAAAAATTAAAAAAACATTGTAAAATATGCTTTGGAAGGAGGGGGAGCTTGCAGAGGGTGTGATTGCTGTCTTATCTCCACCAGCACAGATGCTGCAAGGGCAAGGCTGACCCACAGACAGCCTGTTGCTCTGACACAGCCTAACCAAATCCACAAGGGAACTGGTCTACAACGCTGGATGGCCATCACTCAAAATGGAGTTCTCCGCCCAACAGACGCTGGGTTTTTTATTAAGAGAGTTGTAATCATCACACGTTTTCTTAAAGCTTTAGCTGCTGCAGTACTGCAGCAACGTGAAAGTTGCACTCAAAAAACACCCATGTTTTTTTAGAGAACTCTGAACATGCATCAGAAATAGTCAAAGGATCGCAAACTACTCTGGGGATGAATCTGAGACTAACCAGACCCAGACTGGGGACTTGACCCATGAATCCACAAGCCACCAAGTGGGCCATGTTGACTTTCTACTAGAGGATACCCCTGAAAAAGAAAAGCAAATGTTTACAAGCTCTTCTTCATGCCTACTGGGCCTGCTCATTCCCAAACAAACTCCATGATCCCACACGGTTACCAGATAGTACTGCACTTGCCAGGAAAAATTGCTAATGTTGGGGTAGCTGCTCCTAAGTAAGTAAAAGCACTTCCAAGAGCACATGCGCATGCAGGTTTGTCATGGCACGTCTTAGAGATCTGACAACACGCAGCAAAAGGTCAACAGTTCTCTCTGGAAGTCTGTGTTGATATCTGCTGCAAGATAACACACCCTGAAGTCAAAGGGACTTACTTTCTAGGCTTATTATCAGTTGTTATTGTAAGTAAAGCAGTTCTGTGTCAAATGCCCCTTCCTTTTGACCTTACCATGGGCAGGACCCACTAAGATCTCACAGAATGTGAAATAATCATTAATACAGTCTCTGTGGCAGCGCCAATAAATCGTATAGCTCAATGTCTTTTAACAAAGTCATAAAACTCTATCAAAGACACACCAATAAACTGCACATACAAGAACCATTCCACTCCCAGCCTCTTCCCTCACATTCCAAAAATGCAGAAAATCAGCACTGACATTGGCTCCATCCTCTAATCCCCAAATCCCCAGTTACACTGAGGAAGCTGAAGATAACACAGATTAAAGACCTAGAAGGAAGCTTCTTTCAGAGGTAGAAGAAAGGTGTTATATCAACAAACCTGGATAATGGATTCATTTACCATGCCACTTCTCAGTGTGCAGACAGACAGGCAGCATAATGTCTATAGACCTTTGGCCTCCCATGCAAGCCCTTAAGAGAGGGGTTTGGTGGTATCTGAGCCTTCTGCAATGAGCTGAATTTCACGGCATAAGGAAAAGTTTTGCCTGAGTAAGGAAATGGGCTGGCTCATATACTAATCTTTCTAACTCTCACTGAAGCCTGAGGGTGAATTCACATTTATTGGCTTTAAATTAGCCTTTCCTCTTCCACTTCAAAGAAGCCATTCCCAATCTACACCAGGATGTGCTCAAAACCAGATCTCATCAGGCCTCCTTCACCTCTAACTTCAGACACACACATGTCTCTCTTGACGGGAGGAAAGGGTGTGATGCATCTCAATCCCATTCAGGTAAAGACTGGGATGAATAAATCCTATTCTGTGGCACAGCAGGGGCTGGACAAGCTCCCCTCATTCCCACTGTTGAAAGGACCACTGGGGCTCTGCACAGAGCACTTTTTGTTAGTGTTTTTTTCCAACTGCAAGATTTGATGCTCCCTTTCATGACCATGGCACTCCAGGCCATTGTATCCATCTTTTTCAGTTCACATGAAGCAGGAGTTGCTGTATCAATCCTGTATCTAACCATGGTGAAGGCCACAAGTCCCCTGCGTGCGTCACCAGCCTTGTCAGCAAGGGCAGATTTGCAGCAGTAAAGCAGAGAGGAACGTTTTGCTTCCAGATCCTGATCAACCACCCACAACTCCTCCTTCTGGATCCAACTACAACCCCTCTGCTAGGATTCTAAAAAAAAAAAAAAAGTTGTTTTCAGGGTCACTGTGAAATTATTTTGTTTTCAGCAAGCAGAACTGCCTGAACCTAATTTACTGTACATCCTGTCTGTGCTTCACAATGAAAACACCACACAAGGTTGCAGGTCAGACCTCTGAGCCCCTCCTGCTTGGGATGCTAATTCCTGCACAGTGATGAGAAAGCCCTAAGTGCTATTAATCCTTCTCACTCTGGGGTATAAATTGATCACCAGGAGGGAGGAAAACCATCTCTTCCCTTAAATACATATAACATTACACACTTAGGAGGAACAAGCCTGCATATGAAGCTCCCAGACACAGCTACTTGGATGTCCTTAGATGTTTAATTCCAATGTGTTCTCAGGACCACCACCTGGCAGGGAGGAGTTGGGGGCTCTGGGTAAGAGTGTTGTAGTGTTCTGTTCCAGAGACTCAGACACCTGTCACAGCACCACCTCCACCAGTAACTCAGCAAGGGACATTAAAGTCCCCACATAGGAAAAGACAGCGTGGCTGCTTTATTTGTTCGCAGCCAGGACACTTTGCAGCAAGCTGTCCCAGCAACTCACATAAGAAAAATGCAAAACCTGCATCTAACACACAGCAAAAAAACTGAAAATTGAGCGCATTCTGCCCTTGTGTGAAGACAGAAATGGGGAAGGGCAAAAGACAAACGGGGGAAGGAGAAACACCAAACCCACACGGGCTTGGAACTGTAATATTGGACTTGACAATGTTTGTGTTAAACCCTATGTTTCTTCCAAATGCAGGAAGAATGTTCAAGTTGCAGCTTTCCCGAAGGACTGGGAGACCAAAGAGCCCTTCCACCGTAAAGTTTTAACNATGCAAAACCTGCATCTAACACACGGCAAAAAAACTGAAAATTGAGAGCATTCCGCCCTTGTGTGAAGACAGAAATGGGGAAGGGCAAAAGACAAAGGGGGGAAGGAGAAACACCAAACCCACACGGGCTTGGAACTGTAATATTGGACTTGACAATGTTTGTGTTAAACCCTATGTTTCTTCCAAATGCAGGAAGAATGTTCAAGTTGCAGCTTTCCCGAAGGACTGGGAGACCAAAGAGCCCTTCCACCACAAAGTTTTAATATCCAAGTATCTAACCCTTTGTTCTTCTGTTTCAGACCCTCAGACAGCACCTTAATCAATCCCTCACGCAGCAGCAATGACTGTTCCTTGGTTACTACAGTTCTCAATGCAGCGACAGCACCTGGATGTCACTACTCCAGATTCCTACCTCGACCTGACCCCCCAGTAAGTGGAGAGTCAGCCACCAGCTTCAAATATATAAGAGAAGAGAGGGAATTGTTGTAGTGTTCTGTTTATCTGTTTCTATGTTTCTATGTTTTAATATGTAATTCTGTAAACCTTAGCTTTAGACTGTTCTAGAATTGTATCCCCTCCCCAGTTTAATCCTACCCTCACTCCTCCCATTATCCCCACATATGGATTCTAACCACTCCCATCCCTCCCTAAACCACTCCCACCTCCCCTTCCCATTGGCCATTCCCTAATTCCCTCCCAGAATCCTGGACCCTTACAAACCCATGCAGACAGGAAGTCAGGTGAGATCCTGTTCTGGACCCCCATGGGGTTTGATCTCCTCTGGAGCCTCACGGCAACAGAGAATCAATAAACCATACGTGTCCACCACGAGGGTGTCCGTGAAACCTTTTTACCCTTCGTTGATGCTTTCCTGGTCTGACTGAGCTAGCAAGACCATGAACCAACCCAGGAATCGCATCAGTAAGAATGGCTGAGGATATTAGGTGGCTATGGAGTGAACTAGAGCTCATCCAGGCTCAAACTCAGGGGCAAAAACTCAGTGGGGACTTCTCCCTGATTTACCTGGAGGCTTTAATTACTGGTACTGCATACAGATATATATGGGTAGTGACTACAGCAGCATCGCCATTAGCTATCCCAGGAACTTAAACATGGCCAGGACTCAGCTCTTGGATTCACCTAAATTTAGGTGTTTAACTCCCATTACAGTCTGCAGAGAGATGGTCAGTGCTGGCTGAATGCCCTACTTACTAATATCCCCATCAGCCTTGAGGGCAGCTCAGACACTGACACGTAAATAACTTCGTCTATGAGTTGAACACCCCTCCTGGTGCCTTGGTTTCACGACACAGGACAGCATTCCCATACCTGGTGGGGTGAGCTACATGGAGAGGAAAAAGGGGTCCCCTGGAGCACCTTCCTCACATGTACCCACCTTCTCACGCTCCTCAGTGGTGCAGAGGCTCCTTGTTCACACCCAGACTCAATGCACCAGCACAGCTGGATTGGAAAATAATCTACATACCTGCAGATGCAATGGGGTTAGTTCTACCTAAGCAGGAGCACATGGAGGGACCCAAGTGCATGGGTTCCTCTGGGCTCTCCTGGAGCTCCTTACAGGCAGAAGGCAGCATGAAGAGGGAGGCAGTGAGGGGAGCCCAAAAGGCAGGCAGTAGTTTTCAGAAACACTTTTTCATTCTCACTAAATCCTCCATCCAAACCTTTCCCTTTCGCTAAAAGTCTTTGCAAACACTAGCAAAATCTTTCCCGTTAATCTTTCTTCATCTTGCTAAAACAACACAGACTGTCTGTCTCCAGGGAAGGCTGTCACAGGATATGGGGGAGGAATCTATCATTTGTAATGCACGGAAATATAACTTACATATATCAAAGGCATTTGCTGTAAAAAAAACAAATAAGCGGCAGAGATTGGGAGGCCAAACCCTCATTGCCTTCAAGCTACTGTGCTTAGCAATCGTGTGAGCAACAGCCTGAGCAAACCCAATTAATTTGATTTGTAGATTGCACAGATTAGCAATTTTGTTCCAGTGGTGAATCCCACAAGGAGCCCCTCTCGCTTACATTTCTGTACAGCTCCTCATTTGTCACCCTAATACATCAGGGCACCTATCTAAATCCCTTCAATTTATGTACTGCCAGGTATGCATCCCTGGCTTCCAAAAGCATCTTCCAACCAAGATTTGTGGAGATCTCTGCAAATTTTAGTTCTGAAAGCTCTTCAATGTCTGTGTCAGGAACACAAGCAAAAAAAAGTGGCTCAATTTAGCTGTTTACACAGACAATTTGGAACACAAACTGTCTTCAGGACACTATTTCTGATAGGCTTCACACTCTAGCCACCAGCCATGCTATGGCTTCTGCACCCTCTAACACCTCTGGCTTGATCCAGATTTAACCCTGAATGGGTTCAGATTCAAATGTGAGACCCTTTGTGTAGTAACAACCCAAATGATGGTCATCTAAGCAAAAACCTCACTCTGAAAACTGAAAAAAGTTGCATGAACTCCTCTTAGATTGAAAATTATTCTTTCAGATTTCTGAACAGTTATCTCTCAAGTAAAAATGCCTGGTGTAGCTTCTAGTAAGGTTTGTTTAAAGCCAGGGATGCCCCTATAAAATGAGATCTGTGAAACTGAGGGGAAAAAAAAAAACAAATCAGTGACGACAGAGGGGTAGGGAAAGCTTTTTTCCTAGATTTTTTTGGGTATAGTATCGACTAAAGAAACATGTTCTGCTTGTTAAAATAAGAAAAGCAAGATTCTACTGATATTGACTGGATTTCTATATTTCTAAAAACACAAGCACTTCATAAATACACTGAAATATTCTGTCATCACCAGACAGAACATGCCAGTTTTCTATAAATATAGACATCTGGCAGTGGTTTCTTCTACTCCTATGGATTTCTAGTGTGAAGAACGCTATTTTGTAAGCAAATGCATGTGGGAAATTAATTTCATATGTGACAGGTTATATTAAAGAGCAAGAAAAATTTGCTGGGCAGAAGCACGTAACAAAAACACTGTGTTCTCATACTGCTCCTGACCCCCTGTATGAGGTTGTCTGCATGATACTGTAGGCATAAAATACATTCCTCCAAGCAGTGCTGTGAAGCTTAATTAAAGCATGCCTACAATGGCATTGAAATTTGAAAAGGGGACCTGTAGTTTGGCATTGTAATTCCACCCATGGTGACACATCACTGACAAAACAGTGAATATTAAATATATCAGTGAATAACAGCCTGCTTGGTACAAACCACCTGAGGAGTGCCACAGGCAACAGATTTCCAGCCAGATCTGTGTCCTAATCTGCCCATGGTACAACATCCACATTGTTGCATGCGACAGAGGACAAGATATTACGAAGAAATTCTTTCCTGTGAGGTTGTTGACAGTGGGCAAGACTCCCCATCCCTGGAAGTGTCCAAGGTCAAGTTAGATGAGGCTTTGAGCAACCTGGTCTAGTGGTAGATGACCCTGCTCATGGCAGGAAATTGGAACTAGATGATCTTTAAGGTCCCTTCAAACCCAAACCAGTCTAGAGTTCTATGATTCTTCAAAACTAGGGACACACAGGGTCACTATAAAGACATAAAAATGGGGGGACACCTTAATTCACTAAGGGCTCACCCAGGCTAAAAATGGATACTAATGTCACACTCTAAGGGTGACAGAAAATATCTTTGTGTAGTGGCACGGGCTGTGTTTTCTATCCACATCTGTCTTGCTCACCAAGCTTCCTATAACAAAGTCATTAGCATGAGCAGATAGATCAATTTTTGACTGGAAAATTTTCCCTTCTGGTTAACATAAGCCAAGTGTAAACACTCCCTCAGAGGTTAACAAAAGCCAGCAGCCCAGAAAGGGATAACACTGCAAGAAAAGGGGAGCGGGAGTCAGGGGGGAGTTGAAAAGACAATTAATCACAAGCTTTCACACACCGTAACACATTTTTGCCAGTGAACAGGCATTTAGAGTGACTCTGTGTTGCTCCTCACCCTCTTTAAACCCCGTTTGGGAGGAATATTTTCCAAGTAGAGAAATCAAAACAGCAGGGCATAGAGTTGCCCTTGGCACCTAGGTCCCACTGCCCACCTTCCTCACTCCCTTCAGTAAACACAACTAATTTACTGGCTCCATTAGAACTCTTTTTTTCTCCCCTTCCAAATCACCCTAAAAGCATTTTGGTATCAAAGCCAAAGAGAAAGCAGGAGGGATTCACTAAACCCAAAGTCTCCAGACAGTTCTCAGCCTCTCTGTCACATACTTGCTAAAAAATCCAAATAAAGACAAACCCGAGAAGCCTTGATATCTCGTGTTATCTTTTGAGGCTGGCTGCTGCCTTATCAGCTCTGACAGAACCCAGCATTTAAGAAAAATTCAGTAGTCTTGGGTGGAAGTTGGTTCCTATGAAAACACATAGTCAAATTGCTGGAAGTTGGTGTAAGAGGAGAGGGTGAGCGGGTGAAAGATGGCCTGAAAAACTCCATCATCATCTTGCTGTTCCCTCTCAGGAAATACTCTGCCATGTAAGACTTTTAATTATTTGTTCATAATTCACTCCTTACATTTCACACCCACTGCACATGCCAAGAGCTACAAGGGTGAACAATGGCTTGAAATGCTGCTTGTTCTCATTAGAAATGAGAATGGAATGGAATTAGGATGGAATCCAGGCAAAGCCACCAGCTCTTACTACCAGGTTTCAAAACTCCTCAGAAATGGATGAAGATCTTGTGATCATGGTCAATGTTGGTCTGAAGTGCTGCTGTCCTGACAGGGAAGCATGAAGATTTTTTTTTCCCCATCTGTTGTAATGTGTGATTAATATGTATTTCTATATTATGTATTTCTGTATTATATAGTTCTGTTACCCCCTGAAGTTGGAATGTTCTGTTAACCCCTCTAACCTACTCCAGATGGTTTGTCCCCTCCCTTCTCATTGGCTAAACCCCCCTATAAAAGTCTGTATACAAGAAGTGTACAGACAGAACCACAGAAGTGGCTTTCCTTGGTTGCTTCCTTAAGCTTAGGACCCTCTGGGGGGCATGTTGCCCTCAGAGAGAAATAAACTTAAAATATTCTCAACCAAGAAGAGCTGCCCTCATCTTCCTCATCCTCCGTTTAGTGGCTCAACCCTAGGGGTTAGCAAGGGGCTACACAGACCTTGCAGCCCCTTAAGCACCTCTAAGATGGACCTCCTGACATGGAGGCCTTTCGCTTCGAGGTGCCCCCTCCTATCGTGTGCTCCAAGGCAGATCAAGCCCGGCCTGAAGAAGGAGCTGGGGCTTGCTGAGGGGGCAGCAATACCCATCTTCACAAATAACAAAGATGCTCTTTTTGGATAAACTCTCCATGGAACAATTTGGATGTTACGGAGCATTTCTTCCGTGAAAAGCAAGAGTTCTGTTTGCTCTTGCACACAACTCACTACACACAGATTTTGGCAGCCACCTCACACAGGAGTTGGACTCTTCCTTTGCAAGGGCGTGAGGGTCCTGCTCTTGAAAAAGTTATAAAACACCTTTGCTTGACATTAATTGATAGGTAGAAAGAGTTAGCAAGAGAAGAGCTGTCTCAGTGCCAAGGGCTGCTTTTCAGCATCCCATTTGTAATGTGACAGAGAAAACAGCTGAGGGGAGGCTGTCTGCCTCTTGTCAACCTCAGAGGGAAGGACAGACAGACACTCCCCAGGGAGCTGCCCTGGCATTATAACTGCCCCGGTAGAGGGTGAGCTGGCTCTCTACTCTGACCCCGTCCCTTGTTCCCCAGAGAGTCCTCACAAATCTTCCTAAACAGCTAGCAAAAACTGAAGTGACACAGCTGGGTCCCCAAAATGTCTCTTTTTTTTTTTTTTTAATTGTATTTTCAAATCTTGCCTAAGATAACATTGCAGGGGAGGCACAGAAATGAAGAGAAGGGAATTGCAAGTGGAAGGTTCTCAGCAAACACTTCCTTAAATACAAGCAATCCTTAAGTGTTTGAAGTAAGTATGTGCCTAAATAATTGGTAAAATTGGTGTTTGAAAACAGAGACTTCTGTAGTTGCAAAAGTGTATTGAAATCCTTGGTTTTGTAGTTCCCCTTGTGTGCCTTCAGTGTCATGCTACATGGGTTTCAGTGCATTCAAACTGGGATGATTTCAAATAGATGTGTCATACATTATTTTTCATGTTTTATTTGACTTTAATTACTTCTTAACAGTACTGCTGTTTGAAAAATCTTTCTCAATTGAGGGTGTTGGTTCTGCCTAGGGCTGCTTGGCCCTTTTCCACTGAAATGCCCTTTCAACAACCACCATAAGCCTTTCCAAGCAAAATGAAATCTTTTGGAAGAATCTCTTTTTTTGTGACTGCGTGAAAATTTGCCTTGCTCAACTCCTCTTTCCTTTACTTAGATTTTAGGCTGGTTGTTCTTTCCACCTTTCTAGAACATGGAAACCTAGCAGGTGGGCTCCAGCAGGATGTGGAGCAACACTTGGGAGCAGTCAGACCTTGTTGGTAGCACAGAGGAAACACCTTGATGACAAAGACGGTGATAATAATAGTAATAATGCTTGAACAACCTATGTGATTTTTTTCGTTCCAGGACTTTTGATGGTTGTTTCCATAAAAAATAAGCATGGTGTAATGCCTACTTCTCCCTCAAGTCAATGATGACTTGTACCCAGCAGAGAGGGGACAACTGGACTTGCAATTCATGCACACAAACCATGGTGGGTGTGCAATACAAACCTCCAGCTTGTGCCTGAACAATGCATCTGTTTCACCTTGGGCACTGACACAGGGTTCAGGCACAAGATTTTTGGCCTTGTGTGTCCGTAGTGTAGCAGCAGCAAGAAATCTTTATCAGGGCAACATCTGCTCTGCATGGGGCACTGCTTGCAAATGTGGGATCTCACCTTTCTCAGGGGTATGTGGGTAAATAAAACCCAGCTGACCAATGGGTCTGGTTTTGGAAGAAGCCTTTGTCAGAGTAAAACAAAGTCTCTATACAAAGAGCTGTTCTTAACCTGCATTTAAGACTGTACCTGGCTGTTGTTCATTCTGGGTTTGACAGCCCTTAACACAACAATAGGGCTTCAGTACAATGAGGACTTCCAGGCACTAACCCCAATCCATTTAAAAAAAAAAAATCACACCAGCTATAATAACAACTTTGCCTTATGCTGTGTTCATCATATCAATCAAAACCACTGCTCATTTGCTGACCTGCTCTCCAAGAGCAATATTAAGTATTTCAGACATTGCAGGCCTCCTCAAGCTCTGCCTTAATATCTGTCTCGTAGCAAAATACCCTCCAACACATACCACAGACAGAAGGTTCTGCCTCAGTTTTAAGGCAGGGATAACTACAGTTGAAAACTTGTAATTATTTTGGAGCATTTTTCATCTCCCTCAATCTCCCTCAGACAAGTTATTGGGTTTGTTGGTTGGGGATATTTTGCATTTTATGGTATCTACATTACCCTTGCAGAGGTAAAAGGGAAAGCCTCTGTAAGATTCAAATCAAGAGGCCATTAAAATTCATTCAGGTTTATTCCTCTCTGCTTTTATTTCAATTAGTGTCTGATAACTAAGCTGTTCCCTTTTAATTCTGCATTGCACATTTTTTCTTTCAAACACTTGCCTCAGTGAAAGTTTGATGCTGTCCTTCCTTCCGGAGAAAGAAACCCCAAAGATGTATTTTCAACCTCCCGGCTCACTGTTTTCCCAGATATTTTGAATCAGGGACTGTTGCCAAGATTCAGACTTTCCCCAGATCACCACACACCCTCACACTTAAGCCACCACAGCTTAAAGCCACCACAGATGCAGAGATGGACCCTGGAGTGGTTCTTATTGCCCTGTTCCTGTTGTCCCTATTGCAGTCCATGAGCCAGCATGGGAACTGGTGCTTGTCCCTCTCACATTGTCCAGACATGAGAAGATCTGGCAGACTTTAAAGCATATTTAAGAAAAAAAAAAACCCTTTTTCTCACAATAGTTATAGTTATTTAGTACCAAGTTCTGATTTTTAAGCCTGTACCACAGTTTAGTCTTCCAAGGCACAGTAAGCACAGCAGCTTTCATGTAGATACTGGTATATGCATCAGGATCTTCTCCTCTTTACAAAAGGCTGGATCAAGAGGCAAAAGCCACAGTTTTTCCAGGGTGCTAGGTCATGTTTCAAAACGTTAGACATGTGTCAATCATCCCTGGACAGAATTCATGCACAACATCTCGCAGGCCAACATAAACACACTCTTCCAGAAACCCCCCATAAGTGCTGTTGATGCAGCCCTGCAGCGTTACCTGTTTAGCCTACTGGCTCTGTTCCCCTGGAAAAATACTTTCACACACAGGGAGTATTTTGCACAAGCTGTTTTCTCTGGCTTATTTCTGCAACCCCCTGAAGCAGTGTCAGTAGTCAAAAGTCCATGTAGAGACAAAGCCAAGGTTGGGAGGGACATACCACATTCACCTTGGTACCAGGGTCAATGCACACTGTGCCTGGACCAGAGGGAACACCTGCTCACCAGTTGCACTGGTTGCAGCCCACCTTTGCTGCTGGCTGTGCTCCTGATGGAGCAGCTCCTTCCTTGCAGTGGGCAATGCCATAGGAGGGCCAGAAAATGCTGACAGAATTAACTTGCCACTTTCTGGCTCCTCAAAACAATCCTTCTCCCTCAGAAGCCAAAAGCAGAGACACAGGAAGGAAGACACCCCTTTCCCTATAAAGCACTCCAAATTTCAAGGGAACACTGAGACAAACAGAAAATTGTGATATTGAGCGTGAAAGCCAGAATCTCCCGGTGCAGAAGGGTCAGCAATGCATTACCCTCTGACTGAGATGACCCAAGAGCCAAAGTCAGTGAGGAATAACTACTGCCTGTTCTGAATGGCCCAAACCATTTCTGGATGAGATGTTTCTACCAGGGCAATATACGCTTTTTCCAATAAGATCCACCAAGAGAGGACTCGGGATCCAAATCTGATTTTTTCAGTCTTCACATTCACTGCTCTCAGGCAAGGTTACCTTTTGCAGTGGGGACCCTGATGCATTCTAGATTCCTAATGAGTCATTTTAAAAGCATTCCCATAAATACCCAATCCTTCAAAGTGCTGAGCCTTCCTGTCATAAGTAGGAATGGAAAGGTCTTGCTGCCTGTGGAGACACTGTGATCATCCACAAGCCGAGCCCATGCTCCTGTAAGAATTTAAGCCATCACTTTTTTTTTCCAGGTTGGCTTGCTGCCCAGGTTTCCTCCCCAAAACACCCACAGCAAGGTCAGAAGAGCTCTCATGATGGCACAAGGAAGTTACTAGGCTGGGAGCAAGGCAGGACAAGGACAGGACAGTGATGGCGTCAAGTTCAGTCATCTTCAGCTGCCATGAGATCACACCTGAGAAGGATTTAGTGGCAGGATCCAAGTGGCTGCAGTTGGGCAAAGGAAGCGGGGTCCTATTTGTGCCTCTAATGACCCAACTTAGCAGGACAGAAATCAAGTGCTTGACCTTTCTCAACATCATGTGAAGCAAATGCTCCATATGACACAGCTCCAGCATTATCTACCAGGCACAGGTGCATGACTGCAATTAGAAATTACCGGCATTTCACACATAACAGCACCTTTCAACCCAACTCAGCCCATCCAAAGCCACTCAGAGACTCAGTTACCATCTTCTTCCCACCCAGACTCCCCATCTCCTTTGCCAGCTCAGGCAGCACCAAATAATTCCCTGTGAAGTCTCACAGCTGTTATTTGAAAATTAAATTTGAAGTCGCAGCACCTCTCTGCACACTGGTAGATCTTACGCTTGGCATTTGGTTTATCCCAACCATTTCTCACTTCCATCCCTAAACCAACTTCCGTGGAGAACAATGCTTCTGGTTTGTGTCCACAACAGATTTATTCCCCACTTTCAGCAGCTCATGGTGCCTGTACCTCCAAGGGGCAGTAGCTGCTTGAAGCGAATGGTTCCTTGTGCTTTCTGGGAAGAAAAGGCTGCCCTCCATAATCAGGGTATTGTTCTCCCTAAATGGACCCAGACTCTGTAAACACGCTCCTCTGCACAGCACTGGGAGGGTGAATGCCAGCGTGTGTATACATACATGCAGGGAATGTGTCTTGTTCTAAAAACCAGTAAATTATGTTAATTCATTTCCTCTGCCTAAACAGTGGTAATAAGCTTCGGGAAAGGAGGAGGAAAAAGCAAACAAGAGTCAATTACAAGAAGGTGAGGGGGAGAGGTAACCAAATAACTCCACCAAATGTCTCCTTTGGGGAAGGACATTCACATTACAGCTCAGATGGGCTCCACACAGCCCTCCCTCCATCCTGCTGGAGCTGGAACTGTAACCATAACAATTTCTTTCACTTCTTTTATAAGGTTTCAGCCTGTTTGCCCGAGTTCAAGCTTGTGAACTGGAAAATGAGCCCCCACCAGTGCCCTGATCCATGGCAAGTACATCCCTGGGGGCTTTGCTCTGCATGTGATGTGACTGCTCTGGTGACCGAAGCCAATACGAATAGTCAGAGCCTATTTGTAGTTTTCTAACAGGAAAATAATTTCACTAAGCAAACTACCATGCTTTGACTCAAAACCCTGATTAGCACAGTTTGAAAACAGGGCAGCATACTGTTCTGGGAATTAACTTGCTTGACCCCTGGTCTATAATGGCACTCAAATAATCTGTGAGTCAGACAAAGTTGAAAAACTCCTGGAAGACCACACTGAAAGAATTTACTGGATTTATTGGATTTTCTAGGATAAAAGAAAAATAAGCCTGAATCTCCACTTAGTTAGTCTTTGGCCTTCAGGAAGACAAGCTTTTTCTCCTGACAGTATCTAGAAGATGAACACCGCCTACGTTGAGCAACACTTTTGGGGCCTCTTGTGTTTTTATTTTTTTTTCTTCGCTGGTAATTCTCAATAAATAGTCATAGTTATTATAAATATGCAGGTCTGTTGCTGTGATTACTTTTGAGTAGCACTTTGCTGACTTTTTCCTTGGTATTAGTGGTAAAGCAAGGGACAGATTCCCATCCCTGTGAATCTACAATCCTCCTCCCATCAGGAGTATTCCAGGGAAGAAGAGCCTTGAATTTAACTGCAGTTTAAATATCCAGAGGCTACTTTACCAATTGCATAAAAGGACTAGTCTGGTGTTTCCAATAAATTTCCAAGGCCAGGAATAAGGAATAAACCTATATGCATCACCATCACAAAATATTGTTTTATATCTTTCAAATCCTATGGTCTACCCCTGTGTGAGCAAGCAGGGAATCAGGAAAAGCATTCTGCCTTATGGATACAAGCAGGACCTTACCCTGGTCTAGATAAAATGCTGACCCACCCCTACCTTATGGTTTCTGCAGCTCCTGAGCAAAATGCTCTGACTCTTTGTGTCTCTTCGTATCCCAAAAACAATAGCTGTGTGCTGAGAACAGTGGCAAACACCTCCAGACAACAAATCCAGCAATTAGAAATCAACTGTCCAAAGCCAGTTCCCCTGCATAAGCAAGCATCTCCCTAATGAGTTTATGATCCTTGTCAATCAAACAAGGAAAAGTAAACACCTGTCCTGGCCATGACTAAGTTGAAAGTTTCACTCTCATTAGCCCTTAACGAAATTAACCCCAGCAATACTGCATTTCTCATTGGTTGGGAATACCAGGAGGAGGAAAGATACTCATCAGCTATGATCTCTTATTCTAGTTTTATATTAACTATTGCAGATCATGAAGAACCCTCCCATGGCATGGTGCCACACTGCACAGAACTGAAACTCCGCCTGGTCTTACGAGGCTCCAGTTTCTGCTCTCTGGTAGGATTATATATTTAAATCCTACTCACACCTACTCAGCCACAACCCAGTGAACCTAAAGGGACTACCACCTTTGTAATCCAACCCTGAACATGAAAATATGAAATGACTTATCAGAGCAGGGAGTCTGATCTCCATATGCTGGAGGAGCTGGCAACTCTTCTTCAGTTTCCTATTTTAAACTTCCCAAAAATACATTAAACACTTCTTAATATTATTTTTCTGGATAAAGAGACATTTTATTGCCACCAAAACGTTGTGTTAGTCTGCAGTACAGGAAAGATTTTGATTCACCCAGAAGGTGAGTAAGGTGGGTCACAGCACCCTGTCTCAGAAGGGTATCCACACTCTGAAGGAGTCATAGCCACCACTTTTACATTGACTGGTCAATGACAAACAAGCATTCTTCCTTCCACTGAGCGTCTGCAGTATCCCTGGGGAGATATTTCACAATGTTCAGAGGTTCATCCTGTTATTCATTAACCCTTCCATCCTTGACATGCAGTTCATACACCTGTAACTCATCTGACACTCGTCATTGCTTAACCAGCAGTTACAGATCTGTTACAGATCTGTGTTAACAGATCTGAGAACAACCACCAAGAAAAATAGCTTCCTCTATTACTCCAACTCCCACAAATCTATTAGAGAAGAAAGATGGAAAAAAACCCATTTCACAGTGCTCCAGTGTCTGCAGCAGCCCAACTCCAGGACTTTGGCTTGTACAGCTCTGGGAGTCTGGTGGGGCTGAATAGCTTTCCCTTCTCTCTCCTTTTTGGTTGATTTGGCCTCACCCCATCCACTTCTGTGTAGAAAAAAGAAGATTTAAATCCAAACAAAGCAATAATAAAATTAGTAATACAGTAAAGAGCAAAAGTTACCACAATGAAAGCACTCCTTTTATATCAAATGCTTTTACTCAGTCACACATTGGTCAAAAGCCGATCAAGTCTCACACCTACACGTGAGGGCACCTGGGATGACACAGGAGAAAACAGAACTATATTGAAAATCTTTTTTTGTTTAAATGCTGAATCCCAACATCCTCTTTAGAGCCACACACTGCCCACTTGAGATTCTCTCTCCCAAGGGCCAAAAGCAGAAGTACATTAACTAATCTGGCCTAAATTTTCTCCTGGAGCTTGGCTAATGTTTATATTTCCCTCCACGTCCTCCTCCAGCTTTTTCTCTCCCAATACCCTGTTCTGGACAGAACTAGCAAGCTCACATTTTCCACAAAGATGTTGTGCCACTGCACAAAACTAGTACCTAACTCTTAGAGTCATAAGTTCATGGAGCATGTTGAATTTTTAAAAATTGCACAAATTAGGTTCACATTTCTCTGCTGTTCCAGTGTTTTTATTTAACATGCACAAATACTAATGGCTTCTAAAATAACCACCAAAGTCAATACCACCTCAGTGGCATGTAGGGTATGACATCTCTTGCATTACTCATTTGACAGGATGTCCAAGACTGTGCGAATCTTCCATGAAATAAATTTATCAGACATGAGGAGAAATGATTTTGGGTCTCATCCAGCCAGAAGTCACTTACAGAGAGGCTGAGAACAGAGGTGCAGTCGTCCTGAGAAAGATTAACCTGCTCCAAGAAGCCTCTGTTCCCAATTTACATTTTTCTCTTTTCCTTAGTGAAGTTCAAAATAAAGTTTGAACACTTAATGGAAGAAGTAGCCTGGAGTTATTGGCTGAATTTCTTCATGAAAATTGGAGTGGTTGGGATGAAATAAAAACGTTAGGTTATTCACAGCACTGCAGGATGCCGTGTTTCTACTGTGGTACAATGAGGAGCCTGTGTAATTGGGGCAACCAACCAAACTCCATGCAGCCCATGTTTACTTGACTGGGAAGTGGGGGGAGAAGAAAAATAAAAATCAGAGATGTGAATGGAATCATCAGCAAACAGCACACATTAACTAGTGAAATAACACTCAGGCCAGGCTTCAGCCCCTCCACACCCAGAACACTGCCCACAGAACAGCACCCCTCCTTTGGGGATAAACCTCTCTGCGGCAACCCAAAGTTTAAGCAATGAATTTCCAAATTGTTTTCAGCCCCAGCAGTGCACACTCCACCCACCAGCCAGAGCTCACAGTCAGCAGCAGCAATGTGCTTCTAGAATAAAAGAGTGAGTCCAAGCTGTCCAGTGCAGCAGGCAGATACACCTAGCTCACATCTCCTCTCCTGTCCTTCATGATGGATCCATATGCAAGTGGATATTACTGATAATCTGGGTCAGTTACCCTTCAGGGCTGGATCCAAAGCCCATGGGAGTGAGTAGGAGTCACAGCACCAACACTCACTGGCTCTGAATCAGGTCCTAACCTGTTAAAACTGGCATGGGCTGCATCTGCCTATCTCATATGACATCAGGACAGCAGGATCAGATTATTCAAGCTTGCTTTTGGAAATATTTTTCTTTTACCATAGTACCACAGTTGCTATGAATGAGCAGCAAATTCAACAGGCTTGTATCAGACAGCAGTCTTTGCAACTTCTACATTCACACTGGCTCCACTCTCAAAAAAGTCCCTTAATATGACTAAAAATGTTCCACCTTGGTGCAAAAGATTAGAACAGGTCAACACACTTAAGTAAGTACGGGGGCGTTCTTATTACAGAAAACTCCAAGTCAAGGCTGATTACAGAGAACAAGATAAGGAACAGAAATCCAAAATAAATGTTCAAAACAAGATCAAATGCATTTCAGCTTGAGCAGCCCACCAGAAAACACACAAAGAGGTCAGATGAAAGACACATTCCTTGAAACAAGACAAAATGTGAAGGCTAATGAAAGAAAGGGGAGAAAAGAGCATTTCCACCAACTTCTGTAATACTGGGTTACATTTGCACTGATCCTTTGCTCAGCATGATTTTACAAGTCACTGCAGACACAAGTAGGAGCTTCATGTCTTAGGAAAATCAACTGCACTGGTTCTACTCCCACTGAATAAATAAAGCTACCACTAAAGGTTATTGGGGTTTTTTTTTAATTCAAACTAGGCACAAGAGGACGTCTGTATTATTATTTTCCCCTTTCAGTGGAAATTTTTCTCTCTTCCAATAATTAATCCAAAAATGCACATCCAGACTCTACTGCCTCACAAATTCCATAACAAGTGTTCTGTGCCCAGATGTACCAGCATTGCTCATGGCAAGACAGACACTAGAAAAGGAATTACCAGATGGGCCACTGGGAAAGATCAGCTCTATCAGCCAATTCATGTCTAACGACAAACTTCATCTTCAGTTAACAAATTGGCATCAGTGGTCCCAAATCTTGAAAAAGGGGGTCCTACTTGCTAGCAAGTGTCACTTTTGATTCTGGATGACTTTTTTTTCCTGAAAGAACCATCTTCGTATAATATCTCAATCACCAACTCATGGCATATGAAAGTTTCTTCTGTGGCTGAGAGTCAGACTTTGGAGTCCAGCCTTTGCTGTGTACAAGTTCATCCCAGAAAAGACGTATTTTAATTTGCTGCTTGCGTCCTTTAATGAAGGTCAAAGAAACATATGCACTTGGAAAACAGAGTTATAAAAGCTTTAAGGAAAATCCAAATGTATTTGAGCAATTTGCTGAGTTTTGTAATATTCCTAATTAAAAACAAATAAAATCAACCCTAATTTTCCAGTATGACGCACACTGCATTTTATGTTTAAACTCAGCCACAATTTAAAGCGGCCGACAGCCTCAGAAGAAGGGAGGAACCGGCGTTTAAAAAAATAACCAGGATTTTCTTAGATCGTCATGTTGACTCTAGGTACAAGTCATGCTGACAGATTATTCATTAGCAAGTTCCCCAAAAACGCCATCCAAAAAGTGCCCCAAACTTCACCAGAGGATATGCTGTGTCTTACATAAAACCTGAACTGGGCTGTTAAATCTGAGTATGCTTCTCTTTCACAAGCAAGAAATTACCTAATTGTTATCTAGTAACAACCACACAACAAGAATAAAGGAGTAAAACAGAAGCCAACAACCATCTCTCTCATATTATCATTATTTATCTTTACTATCATTCACTCTTATAAACCTCAAAGTTACAGAACGGGAATTCTGTTCATCAGAACGCAGAACACAACTCCCGAGAAATAAAAAATATCTCTAGCATCCTATTCCCTTTTCTTCAATATTAAGAGAAACAAAAATGGCACATAGCATTATTTCTGTACAAAGCCATTGAATTTTGAAGTGCCCCCATCAGCAAATTCCCTGTAAAGCAGGCACCAAGCAGGTGTGCAAGCCAAGGTCGCACACAGAAGTGCCAGAACAGAAAGCAATTAAGGTCCCGTTCTTCCCCTCCCTACGCAATGCACCGAAAATGAAATCAACATCCAAACTAATTAGTTTCCAGCAGAATATCAGCTTACTTGCTAACAGGAGGGTGGTTACTGCTCTTACCAAAAACTTCTAAACATACCATACGAAATCTTGCTTAAGCCAGAGGACCAAGCCAAACACATCCCAATGTTACCATATACGGTCACCAACGCCGAATATGATGGCAACTTGACAGATTCAGAACAAATATTGCGTTGTCCGTCACTGAGATAACATAAGCAGGAAAATATCAGATTGTATTACCTGTGTCCAACTGGAGGTGTGGAGTGGCAGGAGCTACATTGCTGCAGGACATACATAGTCACTAAAGGTTAGTGACCCAAGATGGCATTCGTCCCCACAGAGGAGGGCCAGGGCTGGACACTGAGGACTTTTATGCCCAGTATGGTGCTGCTTGGAGAGAACAGGAATGGAGTGACACGAGGGACAAACTATTGGACCTGCACTGTTATCCCACATTCAGGGCTGACATTATCTGGTGCAGCTGGCAACTGGGCTGAAGCTGCTGCCCCACACCTTGGCTGTCAGCAGGAAGGCACAGCCCCTCTTAGGAAACCACAGCATGCAGATTTTGTTCTCAAAGAGTGGTTTTTGTGCACACAGACATTCTGGTCTTCACCCACATGGGAAAGAAGGGGCTTAGATATCTACCAAAATAGCTACCAAGGAAGACATTTTTGGTACAGGCTCCTTCCAGAAGATCATTAGCCTGAAATAAGATTGGTCACTGAGGGAGTTATTCCAGTTTAAGCTTTTTGGAAGGTGCATTTGCAGGTGTAGACAAGCCCTTAACCAAAGCCTTTAAGTTTTGGACCCAAAAGCACTAGTGCAAATTCAGCCAGAGCTATCTCATCCTTCATCCTTCCAGACACAGCCAGTTCTGCACCTGGACCACTAAAACCAGACCTGCTCTCTGCTTAGCTCAGATATTTCAAAAATATTGCCTCTTTCTTAAGAGTTTATCTTGGTTTGCTAGGGATATTCCTTTTTTTCCAGTGCCTTCTATATTGGCGATGAGACACATTGGGTCACAAGAAGGGACAGAGCCAGTAGGCACAGATCCAAAACTGGAAAAAACATCCCTTTTTGTTAACGAGGTTGGAAAAAAATAATCGCTGCATTAGCCCCACCAGTCATGCCTGTGGGACCCTTTGCCTTAAAAGGCATCACCTAAATAAAGATGTAAAAATAATACAACGTAACATTTAATGCAAGATTGCAGCTGAGTATTCAACTGTCAGGAAATATCAAAGCCGGAGCGCGTGGGCAACTTAATTCTGCCCCCTTGTGCAGATGCACTATGGCACAGCCCTTCCCCAAGCACGGGCAGGACATCAGTCACCTCCAAATTAACGCCCCAATTCCTTTTACCTAATATGAGTAGAAAAGAAGGACCATCATTCTCCCAGAGAGCCCCCTCAGCCACTTTCCTCACTTGATCTCAAGCCAGCAAGCACCTATTTAACTTCTAATGCCTCGGATCAGGAGGTGTTGGCACACTTTGGGTCACACATGTCTAATTTGCTATCAGGATACAGATATTAAATGCTGTTTGGCCAAAACAAAGAGCCCTTCTTCCTCCGAAGAGGAGTCTTGTGACCTTCAGGCTGAGATTTGGCTGAGGGACTGTCTATAAACCCTGAGTGACTGAAGCAGGTAACGTTTACACACCTCCAGCAGCCGAACCCGTTGTCTGAGACGTTTAGAAAAAATCTGCAGGCACATTAACAGTCCAGCACACTTTTCAGAGGATCTGAAATCATCCTAATGTAAATATCTAATAATTGGAGATATCTGTCAGTACAAAAGAAGGTTTCAAAATTCTAGGGAGTGTTTCACCTCTGCTCACATACAAGTTTGATCTACATCCTCCACTATCAAAAATGCTCTCAACCTTAAGGAGGTCCAAAGCGGGATCTAAATGTCATGATTTTGTCTACATTTTTCCAGCCATGATTCCTTTTTGTTCTTCACTTCCTCTCTCTTGAAATCAGCACATGAATGAATGACATTTTTTATGGGTTTGACCCTAGTTTTTAAATTCTATTTCTACATAATTTTAAATAACCAGAGCTATCTCTCCATACACTTGCAGGATGGATTATTCCATCTCTGAAAATCGTTCAAGTAACCCAAATACTAATATGATCCTATCAAAGTTATATTAAAAAGACCTTTCCATAGGAAAAGTGATGATGTCCTGAAATTACCACTGTTAATTTTCTGTCACTTCTTCACAAGACAACAGCCCACAGCACTTCACCTTTCAGGGGCAATAAGAGTACAAGTAAGACAAGTGCAAACCAAATTTAAACAGGGTCAGCCAGTAAAGCAGCCCACAACAGAGACAAAAATCTTTTTGTCTTCTCCTGCCCACTTCAGATTTCTTCCGGAACTCCACCAACTTCTCAAGTCCATTGCAATAATATACATCCATGAGGTCATCTTAATTCATACACTGCTGCCCATTGCCTACAACTTAAACTGAGTCTCCATTGTAAACCTTGCCGGGAATTCAGACTTGCAGGACTTATATACTGTTTTCTTTTTCATTCAGCTTCCAGCCAAATCATTTTATAGTGCTTTTGCCTCCATAAAATATTTGCTTGGGAGCCAATGCCAAGAAGAAAAAAAAGCACAGTGAGATAACCAAACCTAGGGTTTTCAGAGTAACGCTTTTTCTCTCCTTTCCCACCCTCAGCCTCAAGGTTTATTTTTGACAAGTTACGGCCCAAGTGAAGGGCAAGTTTAAACCTTTTAATTCATGACTCCATCACACTGGGTGACTTCAACATTTTAGAACAATTCACAAAACTCTGATACCGTCGGGAATTGCACCTGAAGCAATCTGCATCCTAAAGTCATGCCCCTACTCTCCTGAAACAATGCAGCCCCTACTTTGTGACCAGAGGCAGGAGAGCTGAAAGCATGGATTCCCATTCAGGCTTTCCGAGAACAGCACCCGCCAAGGTACAAACACAGGCAAGAGCAGAGGAAAAGCCATCGTTCCTTGCACTTTGATCCCAGAGCTTTCCTAAAAGCACCTTCCCATAAAGAAACTTCTATTTTCCTACCCCCATCGCTCCCAGGTCAATGTATTTCAATTTGCCCCTGGTAAGGTAACCTGTTTATTGAAATCTGATCAACTGCTGGAGCCTCAGCGTTAAAATACACGCTCTCTGTTGGGAACTGTCATTTGTCTGTCACCGAGAAAGTTAATGGATGTGTTTGTTTAGTTTGTAAGTGGGAATACACAGGGCAGGGGCTGGAGGGATTACAGGAGGGGAGAGGTATTTCTGATCCACAGAGGAATGCAGTTGCTTTTCTTTAAAATTGTCTGTGTACTTTTACACAGGCACCAGAAAAGCCCCTGGAAGTTCACCTGCACCTAAGAGACCACAGCAAAGCCAGAATGACTGCGCTCCATCCAAAACTGATGGCCCTGAACCACACAGGTAAGGAGGCATGAGCCTGCACCCCTGTGCAGATAAGCAGTGTACAAGGAACAACTCCATACCAACAGCAATTCCCTTACAGGGTCCCTCTGAGGGCACACGGGTGTTTATAGAGCACGAGCTCAGCGGAGTAGAGGGAAGGGCACGAGTCACAAAGTGTTGTCACCCAGCACGGTCTCCTTACCTCTCGCCGAGTCCGAAAATGCAATTATCCCTGCAACAAGGAGTGCGAGCTGCAATTCCATTTTGAAAACCAGATCCCACCGTATCGTACAGGCTACTGTCCTCTCAGACCTGGAGGCAGGAAAAAGTAGAGCAAAATAATTACTGGGGGAAAAAACCTCGAACAACCCTCAACTTTTCAGAGTTTTAAATCCTATTGCAGACTATGAGCAGAAAAAACAAATGGAAGTGCAACGTACTTGTAATTCATTCCTTGGTGCTCAGCGAGTAAAACTTTGCCCTCCTCTCTACTTTAGCCTGATATAAATCAAGAACCCACTGAGGCCAGTAAGCTCCTCTAAGTTTACAGTTAATGCATAATTCTTTGGTATCCTGTACAGAACCAGTCTGGAAGGCAAACAAAACACTAGCAAGTGCCCATAAAACAAGATTTCAGGTTAACAATTTGTGGAGCAGCTTGGGGAAGGGGGAAGAGGAATGTTACCTCTCCCATCAGCAGCCCAGAAAACTTTGTTGCTGCTCCAGTGCCCCTCAGCCAGGCTTCGCTCCGGGTACGCGCCTTCCTGCACTCCGAGACTTCTCTGCACAGCACTGATTCCTCCTTTCCTCTTCTTCCCCACCCCCGCCCC